>JABTXL010019456.1:180039-192268 GCA_025134845.1 Neodon shergylaensis
AGGGGTGCACCCAACCACTGAGACAGTGTGACTGATCTATTGGGAGCTCACCAAGGCCAGCTGGACTGTGACAGAAGAAGCATGGGATAAAACCAGACTCTCTGAACATGGCGAACAATGGGGGCTGATGAGAAGCCGGGGACAATGGCCCGGGGTTTTGATCCTACTTCAAGTTCGGGCTTTGTGGGAGCCTAGCCACCTTGGATGTTCACCTTCCTAGACATGGACAGGGGGGGGAGGGCCTTGGACTTTCCACAGGACAGGGAACCCTGACTGCTCTTTGGACTGGAGAGGGAGGGGGAGAGGAGCGGGGGGAGGGGGAGAAGGGTGGGACGAGGGGGAGGGAAATGGGAGGCCGGGAGGAGGCGGAAACTTTTTTTTCTTTTCTTTTTCTCAATAACAAAAAAAAAAGAACAAAAAAAAAAGAGAGATTTGAAATGACTGAAAGAATTATGGAGCTGATGAACTGGGTGAGAAGATATACTGGCAGGATACAATGCCACCACCAGCCGTTAGAACTGGTTTACCCAGGGTTTTAGTGACATACCCTGTAATTTATTCTGACAAAGCATCAACTTCTAAAGGCTCAAAGGGAGCCAAAGAAGCTAGATGGATGCCAGTAGGAATGAATGACCTAAAGGAAATTAAGCAAGCCATCGTTAATTATGGCTTGCATTCTACATTTGTTAAGGAAATGATAAGGACTTGAGCTTCTAATGTCAGGGCTATCCCCCATGATTTCTCACAATTAGCTTCAGCAGTCCTCGAAGATGGACCTTCCTTGATGTTTGGAGTTTATTTCAGGGAAGAATCCAAACATATGGAACAGCAAGAAAGGGGAAAAGGTGTGAAGGTTTCACAGGATCAAATTCTTAGTGTAGGAGCTTACACTGATCCACAGGTCCATCATCTTTATGATGATGAAGTATTGTCCCTATGCCACAAGGCAGCCTTAAATGCCTGAGATAGATTACCAGAGCCAGGAAGAAAGGTAGAGTCATATACTAGGGTTAGATGGGGACATGGAGAACCCTATACTGACTTTTTGCGAAGATTAATTAAGGCTCTGAACACAGGAGTAACAGACCCAGAAGCGAGATGACTAATTCTTGATTCTCTGGCTTTTGAAAATGCAAACTTAGACTGAAAAAAGATAAATGGGCCTTTAAGGTCTAGATCAGCACCTATGGATGAATGGATCCAGCATACCATGAATTTTCAGACCTTCAGATGATGAATCTTGGGTAGGAGATGCAATTTCCAAAGCAATGAGGGGAAATCAACCTGCCAAATGTTTTAATTGTGGTAAATTTGGACATCTAAAAAAGGGATTACAGGCAAGGTATTTCTAGGAATAACACTTCATCTGGGAATGTCAGGAATAGGAAACCTTGGCCTTCAGGTATATGTAGGAAGAGTGGTAAATGATGATGATGGATGAATAAATGCAGATCAATAATAGACAGACAAGGCAACCTGATACCATTGGGAAACTCCCTGAGGAGCCTCTCACAGTCCCCTAAGCCAAATGTGGCCCAGTCATTCCCAGTAACCATGGAGGACATGTCACAGCATGAAAATTAAAAACTCTCGAAGCTTCTGTACAAGATCATAAGGTTCTAAGTGATGCAAATTTGGAGGATAAGTCAGAAATTCAATTAAGAAATAAGAAGCATATATTTTGGCAAACTTCTATAAATGATCAGAGACCAAAGCTGAGAGTACCTATAAATGGAATTGTGATTGTTGGCTTGATAGACACAGGAGCAGATGTGAGTATCATCACTCCAGAATCTTGGCATCCAAACTGACCTCTTCAAGAGGCAGATCTTCAATTACTAGGAATTGGAACCATATCTCGAGTTAAACAAAGCATGAGATGGATGACTGTATTGGGCCAGAAGGTCAAAGAGGAAAGTTATGGCCATATGTAGCTGATATTGCAATAAATTTATGGGGCCATGACATGCTACAACAATGGAATACCCAGATTAAGATTCCTGCAGTCTCAGGAACTCATAATTCTGGGAAGGATGTAATAAAGTACTATGCACAAAGGTCACCAGCCATACAGACTGTGCAAAAACATAAAGCAACTAACAAAACTTTAGAGGTACCAACAGCCCTCCATTTCTTTTTTTATTATTTATTTATTTATAAAAGATTTCTGTCTCTTCTCCACCACCGCCTCTCATTTCCCTCCCCCTCCCCCAATCAAGTCCCCCTCCCTCGTAAGCCCAATGAGCAATCAGGGTTCCCTGCCCTGTGGGAAATCCAAGGACCTCCCACCTCCATCCAGGTCTAGTAAGGTAAGCATCCAAACTGCCTAGGCTCCCACAAAGCCAGTACGTGTAGTAGGATCAAAAACCCATTGCCATTGTTCTTGAGTTCTCAGTAGTCCTCACTGTCTGCTACAATCAGCGAGCCCGGTTTGATCCCAGGCTTCTTCATACCCAGGCCAGCTGGTCTTGGTGAGTTCCCAATAGAACATTCCCATTGTCTCAGTGTGTGGGTGCACCCCTCGCGGTCCTGAGTTCCTTGCTCATACTCTCTCTCCTTCTGCTCCTTATTTGGACCCTGAGATTTCTGTCCGGTGCTCTAATGTGGGTCTCTGTCTCTGTCTCGTTTCATCGCCTGCTGAAGGTTAATATTCAGGAGGATGCCTATAAGTTTTTCTTTGGGTTCTCTTTCTTACTTAGCATCTCTAGGATCACTAATTATAAACTCAATGTCCTTTATTTATGGCTAGAAACCCAATATGAGTGAGTACATCCCATGTTCCTCTTTTTGGGTCTGGCTTACCTCACTCAGGATAGTGTTTTCTATTTCCATCCATTTGCCTGCAAACTTCAAGAAGTCCTTGTTTTTTACTGCTGAGTAGTACTCTAATATGTATATATTCCATACTTTCTTCATCCATTATTCAATTGAAGGGCATCTAGGTTCTTTCCAGGTTCTGGCTATTACAAACAATGCTGGTATGAACATAGTAGAGCATATACTTTTGTTGTATGATAAGGCCTCTCTTGGGTATATTCCCAAGAGTGGTATTGCTGAGTCCAGGGGTAGGTTGATCCCGAATTTCCTGAGAAACCGAAACACTGCTTTCCAGAGTGGTTGCACAAGTTTGCATTCCCACCAGCAATGGATGAGTGTACCCCTTTCTCCACAACTTCTCCAGCAAAGGCTATCAATGGTGTTTTTGATTTTAGCCATTCTGACAGGTGTAAGATGGTATCTTAAAGTTGTCTTGATTTGCATTTCTCTGATCGCTAAGGAAGTTGAGCAGGACCTTAAGTGTCTTTTGGCCATTTGAACTTCTTCTGTTGAGAGATCTCTGTTCAGCTCAGTGCCCCATTTTATAATTGGGTTGATTAGCCTTTTACGGTCTAGTTTCTTGAGTTCTTTATAAATTTTGGAGATCAGACCTTTGTCTGTTGCGGGGTTGGTGAAGATTTCTTCCAGTCACTGGGTTGCCTTTCTGTCTCAGCGACAGTGTCCTTTGCTTTACAGAAGCTTCTCCGTCTCAAGAGGTCCCATTTATTCAATGAGGCCCTTAATGTCTGTGCTGCTGGGGTTATACATAGGAAGTGGTCTCCTGTGCCCATGTGTTGTAGAGTACTTCCCACTTTCTCTTCTATCAGGTTCAGTGTGTTCGTACTGATATTGAGGTCTTTAATCCACTTGGACTTGAGTTTTGTGCATGGTGATAGATATGGATCTATTTTCATTCTTCTACAGGTTGACATCCAGTTGTGCCAGCACAATTTGTTGAAGATGCTCTCTTTTTTCCATTGTATACTTTTAGCTCCTTTATTGAAAATCAGGTGTTCATAGGTTTGTGGGTTAAGGTCAGGGTCTTCTACTCGATTCCATTGGTTGACTTCTCTGTTTTTATGCCAATACCAAGCTGTTTTCAATACTGTGACTCTGTAATAGAGTTTGAAGTCAGGGATGGTAATGTCTCCCGACGATCCTTTATTGTATAAGATTGTTTTGGCTATCCTGGGTTTATTGTTTTTCCATATAAAGTTGATTATTGTCTTCTCCAGATTTGTGAAGAATTTTGATGGGGATTGCATTGAATCTATAGATTGCTTTTGGTAGAATTGCCATTTTTACTATGTTGATCCTCCCAATCCAAGAGCAAGGGAGATCCTTCCATTTTCTGGTGTCCTCTTCAATTTCTTTCTTCAAAGACTTAAAGTTCTTGTCAAATAGATCTTTCACTTCCTTTGTCAGAGTTACCCCAAGTATATTTTATGCTATTTGTGGCTATCGTGAAAGGTTATGCTTCTCTGATTTCCCTCTCTGCTTCCTTATCCTTAGTGTATAGGAAGGCAACTGATTTTTTTGGAGTTGATCTTCTTTCCTGCCACATTACTAAAGGTGTTTATCAGCTGTAGGAGTTCTTTGGTAGATTTTTTGGGGTCGCTTATATATACTATCATATCATCTGCGAATAATGAAAGCTTAACTTCTTCCTTTCCAATGTGAATCCCCTTGATCCCCTTGTGTTGTCTTATTGCTATTATATACTCTGTGAACATTATTTATGGCTAGAAACCAATTATGAGTGAGTACATCCCATGTTCATCTTTTTGGGTCTGGGTTACCTCACTCAGGATAGTGTTTTCTATTTCCATCCATTTGCATGCAAAATTCGAGAAGTCATTGTTTTTTACCGCAGCATAGTACTCTAATGTGTATATATTCCACACTTTCTTCATCCATTCTTCCATTGAAGGGCATCTAGGTTGTTTCCAGGTTCTGGCTATTACAAATAATGCTGCTATGAACATAGTTGAACAGATGCTTTTGTCATGTGATAGTGCATCTCTTGGGTATATTCCCAGGAGTGGTATTGCTGGGTCCAGGGGTAGGTTGATCCCGAATTTCCTGAGAAACCGAAACACTGATTTCCAAAGTGGTTGCACAAGATTGCATTCCCACCAGCAATGGATGAGGGTACCCCTTCCTCCCCAGCCTCTCCAGCAAAGGATATCATTGGTGTTTTTGATTTTAGCCATTCTGACAGGTGTAAGATGATATCTCAAAGTTGTTTTGATTTGCATCTCCCTAATCACTAAGGAGGTTGAGCATGACCTTAAGTGTCTTTTGGCCATTTGAACTTCTTCTGTTGAGAATTCTCTGTTCAGTTCAGTGCCCCATTTTTTAATTGGGTTAATTAGCATTTTGAAGTCTAGTTTCTTGAGTTCTCTATAAATTTTGGAGATCAGGCCTTTGTCTGTTGCAGGGTTGGTGAAGATCTTCTCCCAGTCAGTAGGTTGTCTTTTTGTCTTAGTGACAGTGTCTTTTGCTTTACAGAAGCTTCTCAGTTTTAGTAGGTCCCATTTATTCAATGCTGCCCTTAATGTCTGTGCTGCTGGGGTTATACATAGAAAGCGATCTCCTGTGCCCATTTGTTGTAGGGTGCTTCCCACTTTCTCTTCTATCAGGTTCAGTGTGTTCGGACTGATATTGAGGTCTTTGATCCATTTGGACTTGAGTTTTGTGCAAGGTGATAGATATGGGTCTATTTTCAATCTTCTACAGGTTGATATCCAGTTGTGCCAGCACCATTTGTTGAAGATGCTTTCTTTCCTCCATTGTATACTTTTAGCTCCTTTATCGAAAATGAGGTGATCATAGGTTTGTGGGTTAAAATTTGGGTCCATTGATCGACTTCTCTGTTTTTATGCCAGTACCACACTGTTTTCATTACTGTAGCTCTGTAATAGAGTTTGAAGTCAGGGATGGTAATGGCTCCAGAAGATCCTTTATTGTATAGGATTGTTTTAGCTACCCTGGGTTTTTTGTTTTTCCATATAAAGTTGATTATTGTCCTTTCCAGATCTGTGAAGAATTTTGCTGGGATCTTGATGGGGATTGCATTGAATCTATAAATTGCCTTTGGAAGAATTGCCATTTTTACTATGTTGATCCTCCCAATCCAAGAGCAAGGGACGTCCTTCCATTTTCTGGTATTCTCTTCAATTTCTTTCTTCAATGCCTTAAAGTTCTTGTCAAATAGGTCTTTCATTTCCTTGGTTAGAGTTACCCCAAGATATTTTATGCTGTTTGTGGCTATCGTGAAAGGTGAAGTTTCTTTGATTTCCCTCTCTGCTTCCATATCCTTCGTATATAAGAGGGCGACTGATTTTTTGGAGTTGATCTTGTATCCTGCCACATTACTAAAGGTGTTTATCAGCTGTAGGAGTTCTTTGGTGGAGTTTTGGGGGTTGCTTATATACACTATCATATCATCTGCAAATAACGAAAGTTTAACTTTTTCTTTTCCAATTCGAATCCCCTTGATCCCCTTATGTTGTCTTATTGCTATTGCTAGAACTTCAAGCACTATATTGAAGAGATATGGCGAGAGCGGGCAGCCTTTTCGTGTTCTTGAGTTTAGTGGGATGGCTTTGAGTTTCTCTCCGTTTAATTTGATGTTAGCTGTCGGCTTGCTGTATATAGCTTTTATTATATTTAGGTATGACCCTTGTATCCCTAATCTCTCCAAGACTTTTATCATAAAGGGATGTTGAATTTTGTCAAATGCTTTTTCAGCATCTAATGAAATGATCATATGGTTTTTTTCTTTCAGTTTATTTATATGATGAATTACATTGATAGATTTTCGTATGTTGAACCAGCCCTGCATCTCTGGGATAAAGCCTACTTGATCATAGTGGATAATTTTTTTAATGTGTTCTTGGAGTCGGTTTGCCAGTATTTTGTTGAGGATTTTTGCGTCAATGTTCATGAGTGAGATTGGCCTGTAATTCTCTTTCCTGGTAGGGTCTTTGTGTGGTTTTGGTATCAGAGTAACTGTAGCTTCATAAAAGGAATTTGGTAATGACTCTTCTGCTTCTATATTGTGAAATACATTAAGGAGTATAGGTATTAGGTCTTCTTGGAAGTTCTGGTAGAATTCCGCATTGAAGCCATCTGGTGCTGGGCTCTTTTTGGTAGGGAGGTTTCTGATAACAGATTCTAATTCTTCGCGACTAACAGGTCTATTTAGATTGTTCACCTGGTCCTGGTTTAACTTTGGTAAATGGTATTTATCTAAAAAAGTGTCCATTTCTTTTACATTTTCCAGTTTTGTGGCATACAGGCTTTTGTAGTAGGTTCTAATGATTCTCTGAATTTCCTCTATGTCTGTGGTTATGTCCCCCTTTTCATTTCTGATCTTATTAATTAGTATATTCTCTCTCTGCCGTTTAATTAGTTTGGATGGGGTTTATCAATCTTGTTGATTTTCTCCAGGAACCAGCTTTTTGTTTCATTGATTCCTTGGATTGTTTTCTGTGTTTCTATTTTGTTGATTTCAGCCCTTAGTTTGTTTATTTCCAGTCTTCTACTCCTCCTAGGTGAGTCTGCTTCTTTTTTTTCTAGAGCTTTCAGGTGGGCTGTTAAGTCTCCAATGTGTGCTTTCTCTGTTTTCCTTAACTGGGCACTTAGTGCTATGAACTTTCCTCTCAGGACTGCTTTCATAGTGTCCCATAAGTTTGAGTATGTTGTTTCTTTATTTTCATTGAATTCAAGGAGGACTTTAATTTCTCTCTTTATTTCTTCCTTGATCCAGGTGTGGTTCAATAGTTGACTGTTCAGATTCCATGAGTTTGTAGGCTTTCTGAGGGTAGCATTGTTGTTGAACTCTAACTTTAATCCATGGTGATCTGATAAGACACATGTGGTTACCAATATTTTTTTGTATTTGTGGAAGTTTGCTTTGTTACCGAGTATGTGGTCAATTTTCGAGAAGGTTCCATGAGCTGCAGAGAAGAAGGTATATTCTTTCCTGTTTGGGTGGAATATTCTATAGATGTCTGTTAAGTCCAATTGATTCATTACCTCCTTTAATTCTCTAATTTCTCTGTTAGGTTTCTGTCTGATTGACCTGTCCATTGGTGAGAGAGGAGTGTTGAAGTCTACTACTATTAGTGTGTGCGGTTTGATGGCTTCTTTGAGTTTTAGTAATGTTTCTTTTACATACGTGGGTGCTTTTAAATTAGGGGCATAGATATTTAGGATTGAGACTTCATCCTGTTGAATTGTTCCAGTTATGAGTATAAAATGTCCCTCTTTATCTTTTCTGATTGATTTAAGTTTGAAGTCAACTTTATTAGAGATTAGTATGGCCACACCTGCTTGTTTCTTAGGTCCATTTGCTTGATAAGCCTTTTCCCAGCCCTTTACTCTGAGTAAGTGCCTGTCTTTGTGTTTGATATGTGTTTCTTGTAGACAGCAGAATGTTGGATACTGTTTTCGTATCCACTCTCTTAGTCTGTGTCTTTTTATAGGTGAGTTGAGTCCATTGACATTAATTGATATTAATGACCAGTGGTTGTTAACTCCGGTCACTTTTTTAGTAGTAGAGTTTGTGTGTTTCCCTTCTTTGAATTGCGCTGGTGAAGGGTCTCTAGATGTCTGAGTTATTGTGGTCATTGTTGGACTCCTTGGTTAGTGATTTTCCTTCTATTACTTTCTGTAGAGCTGGGTTTGTGGCTACGTATTGTTTAAATTTGTTTTTATCCTGGAAAATTTTGTTTTCTCCATTTATAGTGAACGAAAGCTTGGCTGGGTATAGTAGTCTGGGCTTGCATCCGTGGTCTCTTAGTTTTTGTAGTACATCTATCCAGGACATTCTGGCTTTCATGGTTTCCATAGAGAAGTCCGGTGTAAGTCTGATAGGTTTGCCTTTATAAGTAAGTTGGCCTTTTTCCTTTGCGGCTCTTAATATTCTTTCTTTATTCTGAATGCTTTGTGTTTTGATTATTATATGGCGAGGAGATGTTTTTTTTTTGATCCAGCCTATTTGGTGTTCTGTATGCTTCTTGGACCCTCATAGGTACCTCCTTCTTTAGGT
The DNA here is from genome assembly GCA_025134845.1 of Neodon shergylaensis. Lineage (NCBI taxonomy): Eukaryota > Metazoa > Chordata > Mammalia > Rodentia > Cricetidae > Neodon > Neodon shergylaensis. The sequence goes on from JABTXL010019456.1 coordinate 188,915, forward strand.
TGGGAAAGTTTTCTTCTATAATTTTATTAAATATATTTTCTGGACCGTTGAGTTGCACTTCTTCTCCTTCTTCTACTCCAATTATTCTTAGGTTTGGTCTTTTTATTGTGTCCCATATTTCCTGAATGTTTTGCGATGAGAACTTGTTGGACTTGCTGTTTTCTTTGATCAGTGCGTTTATTTTCTCTGTTATCTTCAGCATCTGAGATTCTTTCTTCTATCTCTTGTATTCTGCTGGTTATGCTTGTTTCGTAGACTCTATTCGTTTACCTATATTTTCCATGTCCAGCCGGCCCTCTGATTGTGTTTTCTTCTTTGCCTCCATTTCAGTTTTCAAGTCTTGAACTGTTTCCATTATCTGTTTGATTGTTTTTCCTTGGTTTCCTAGGGTATCATTCACTGATTTATTCAATTCTTCAAACTTTCTGTTATACTTCTCATCCATTTCTACCAGGGCATTTTTTACATGCTGTTTAAGGGCGTCAATCACTTTCATAAAGTCAAATTTTTTCTGCTTCTTCTTGGTTAAGGTGTTCCTGTGCTCCTGTTGTGAGGTCGCTGGGTTCTGGTGGTTTCATGTTGTTCTTCAGATTGCTGGGTGAATTCTTGCATTGGCGCCTGCCCATCTCTTCCTCCGAATGCTCCTCTATGGATCCTCTTCCACAGGATCAGGTCTCCTTGCCCACTGCTGTACCTTCCCAGTGATGTCGCTCCCCAGTGATGGCTCTCCTAGTGCCCCAGTGATGACTCTCCTGGTGCCCGGATTGGTTCTCCGTGCTGCTTGGGTATCTCGTAAACAAAGGGCCTGACTGCTTGCTGCAGGCAGGCCATCCAGATGGAACTTCTCAGCACCTAAACCTGGCCTCCTCGTGGCCCAAGCCTTAGTGTAGGAGCTTAAAATTGTTCTTGAGCATTGGTCCTAGCTTACAGCAGGGCAGGGTTGGGGGGAGGGTGCTGGGGGGCTGAGTCGTGAGTAAGAAAGAAGGCCCTGCAGAAGGAGCAGGGGGAAGGGGGGTTGTGCTCTCCCCTGGGACAGACCGCCCCTGGATCACACACACTCACCCGTCCAGAAGGAATTTCACAGGGCCGCAGATCAGGGGACAAATGGAAGAAAATGGCAGGCAGGGCGGGGTCCAGGAGAGCCCATGGGGTCCAGGAGCACCCAAGCTGGAGGTGCTTGGCTCGCTTACAACAGGGCAGGGTTCTCTCCATTTTCTTTAAGTGGGCACTTAGTGCTATGAACTTTCCTCTTAGCACTGCTTTCATCGTGTCCCATAGGTTTGAGTATGTTGTCTCTTTATTTTCATTAATTTCAAGGAAGACTTTAATTTCTTTCTTAATTTCTTCCTTGACCCAGGTGTGGTTCAGTAGTTGACTGTTCAGTTTCCATGAGTTTGTCGGCTTTCTGGGTGTAGCATTGTTGTTGCCTTCTAATTTTAATCCGTGGTGATCTGATAAGACACAGGTGGACACTGATTTTTTTTGTATGTGTGCAGGCTCACATGTTTCCAGGTTTTCAAGATAGACCAGTGCAGCACACGTTTACTTTTTTGATCTGGTAGCTGGGTAACAATGAATTCACTTCTGCCTGTGTATAGAGAACAAATGTATCCCATATAATCACTGTTCATGTGAATCTTCTATGTCTCCATAAGATATCAGAGAATGTAGAAGTCAGTTGTCATTGATGTGAGTGATAGGGACAGTTAATTGAAAGTGGAGATATTATAAATCAAATTGTATTGGTGGACATAAACCACCAAGAATTAATATATTTAGGAGTTGGATTTTTGGTGGCTCACCAGTTCAGATCATTTCTTGTAGAGCATGCAGTTTCAATACCAGCTTTCACATGGTGCCTTGAAACCACACCAGTTCCAGAGGTGAAACTGTCAAACTCATCTGTGGGTTCACCCACACATGCATTGCACATGCAGACAGACATACCAGTAACGTATAATAAAAAATAATATCTTAATTATAATTTTCAATAATATAAAGGATAGTAACCAAATGGAAAACATTTGCATAAGAAGTGAATTTTTCCAAAGCAGTTGTTATCAACTGTGAAATAAATTAACATTTTTATAAACTTTTTGTGCTTGTGAGCATGACTCTTTCACTAATAAAAGAACATACATATATGATGTTGTTAGTACATAAAATACATCAATATTAATATACAAAATTAGGGCATGGTATATACTTTCATGTCATTTGCAGTCTCTTTGATGAACCCCTGAAATAAAACTCTACTATAATATAATTCAAGGTCACATTAGCCATTGCATTTCACATTAATAAATTTCTAAATATGACCACCCAGCTGTTCTTTCTAACAACTCTCCTGTGGTCTATCATAATATGAGGCACTAGTGCATGATATTCTCATCCTCCCTGATCTTTATATCATCCAGGATGTTGACTGCTCACACAAAATGCCACATTTAATTCCCTCGTGGAAACTCACGCTAAGGCCATCATATAATTACTTCCAATGAGTTTATGTCTTCTGAGTCCCATTATGGTTCTAAATGCCCATGTGTGGCTTCTAACTTTACTCTTTTACATGCTTCTCTTACCACAAATGTTGTATCACTCTACCCTAAAACTAAATTAAGGGACATTTCCTCTTAGTATCTGGAAGATACAGAGATCATAGTATTTTTAATTTTAGAAAGCATGTACGTTCAATGACAATGAGTGATCATCTCTGAGATCTCACATTTTTATGACAATAGCTTATGAAAATATTTTGTGTTAGGAGGTTATTGAATTCACGTACAATAATCTGAAGCCTCACATGAACATTGTGCATTCATATATTCTCAGCTGAATCTTGGGAATAGATGGAAAGAAAGAAACTCCATTACCTTGTCTGTTCTTGATAGATGTAGGTATTATATAGATCATCAGTTATAAATAAGAAAAGTTATATAGATTTGTTTAACTGAAAAAGATATGTTAGATACATGAGATCCTTTTCTTCCTCATAAATTATGATGAGTTGTAGAGTTCAGGCCCAATGGATATACAACACTCAAACACTCAAGATTCATGGAACACTTGGAAAAAAGGGTGAAAATATTATAAGAGTCATAGGAAAATAAGGTTTTGCTGTGAGATTTTTTTTTTGTCTCCTAGTAATATCAGCAGATACAAATATAAGGTCTCACTAGCATTATTAACCAAATGTAACCTGAACAGGAAAGACAAAAAGAATACACCAAACTGGATGGGGGAAAGCCCATGAGACTTCAACTCTCTGCAAAAAATTACAGAGAACCAAGTCACTGTGGGAGCAGGAGAGGTACTCCTCCCCAAGGAAGAGTACATCAATTGATTACACATGAA
>JABTXL010019456.1:192278-206476 GCA_025134845.1 Neodon shergylaensis
GTGTAATGGCGTATATGGGAGGATTTGAAATGCAGAAAAGAAGAAAGAAATGCCTTAATTAAAATAGAATCTTGCAAATAAATAGAAAAAAACAATAGCCTAGCCAAAATGACATCTACAGCTACTTATAAGAGGATCCTGTAAAGATTTATATAATTTCTAGAATTGTACCATATCTGACAGTTCATATAAATGGGGGAAACATAAAAAGGTAATTCTACATTACACATAACAGGAATCAAAGGAAAGTGCAGTTCATAGACTAGTGTTCTTCTTTGTTGTCCAAAGGGGAGCACATTCCTTACAAATAAACATAGGCTGCATCTTTGACTTGAGAGGACCACAGGCCTATAATTAATCACTTGGCCAATCCTGTGACTGTATTGAGCCATTGCTGATTTGCATGTGCCCAGAAAACAGCTCGCTGTCCTGACTACTTCTTCATAGACTGTTTAAACCCTGTATTGGAGTCAGCCTCACACAGGTCACAGCACAAACATGAGGTCAGTCACTCATCTCCTGTGGTTGCTACTGCTCTGGTTTACAGGTAAGGAAATGTATATAGTTTAATATGGTTGATCATGCCTGGTCTCAAGAAAAGTTCTCTTAATGTAATTAATTGTGTGGAAATTTGTTTCCAATTTTCCATCCTCAGGTGTCAGATGTGAAACCCAGTTGACCCAGTCTCCAGGTTCCTTGTCTGCATCTCTGGGAGACACTGTCGCCATCACATGTCAGGCCAGCGAAAACATTTACAGTAGTTTAGCATGGTATCAGCAGAAACCAGGGAAATCTCCCAAGGTCCTGATCTATGATGCAAGCAGGTTGGCAGATGAAGTCCCATCAAGGTTCAGTGGCAGTGGATCTAGAACAGATTATTCTCTCAAGATAGATGGCCTGCAGCCAGAAGATATTGCAACTTATTACTGTCTACAAGGTAGAAATACCCCTCCCACAGTGGTACAAGCCATAACATAAACTACCTAGGGAAGCAGAAGTGAGAGTCCAAGGCTGCTCAAGTTGAACCTTCTGTGATCTTCAGCTGCTAAAACTCTTTCTCTTAGCTGAAATATAAAAGTCAATGTGATGTTTTTGAACAGAGATCAGAGAAAATTTTATGCTGTAAATCTGTCTTCTTTTCAAACACAAGCATTAAAAATACAGCCATTCGACAATATCAGTGAACTCTGAAACATAGCTTGCTCCAGTACTGAAGGGTCCAATAGGTGAGTAAACATCCACATGGCTGGATGTCCCACTCTCTAGGACCTACCCAGCAGTGCAAAACCCTGGGACCCTTTTCCAACTTCTTTGGCTTTTCTAGCAGGCCAGCAGGGAATTTTCTGCTGCTGGCTCTCTCTCAACCCATCTGGCCACAAGTCATACTACTACCTACATCCTGCACACAACCTGGCTACTCTCCTGCAATCTCCCAGGAACTCTGAAAAACAGCTTGCTCCAATACTGAAGGACTTAAGAGGTGACTGAACAGGCCACAGGGCAGGACGCCCCACTCTATAAGACCTCTCCAGTGGGACAAAACCCATGGGCACTTTCCCAACTCCCAAGGCTTTTTAAGCTGACCAGCAGGGATTTTCCTGAAGCTAGACTCCCCCAAAATCCAAACCCATTCACTAGATCCCCCAAGATACAAACAACACCTCCACCTAAGAGCTGAGGGCTGGCTATAAAACCAAGAGGAACAGGAGTATGCTACAGCACTGAGAAGATTAAGAGAGAGCACCAAGAGAGCAAACCAGGAGAGAAGATCAAGAGAACAGGTGTATAGAGACCTCAGAGATGTGGATTAATAGATAATCATTTAAATAGTCAAGTCTGTAGTCATGTTAGTTAGATTTTCTAGATGTATAGAGATATATTTCAATTTGATAGATATTATAAAATCTTTCAGAGATCTTCAGAATATGGCATGTAAGCATTTTAATAAATTAGGAATTTTATGACATGAGACACATCTGTTCCTGGCAGCACCAATCTACTTCAATTGGAAGATGGGCATTAAAGAGGCTCTTTATGGAGTTTTTAGATGAACTGGACATGCAGGATCCACATAACTGCTGAACTTGCCTAAAAGTGAGATGATACTTCAGGCTTCCTGCTTCATGAAAGAATCTGCAAGACTTATTGCAAGATACAGAAGAAAGTGACTGGTAAACTGTCAATATAAGCAGACCTGTTTTTGAAATTTCCTGTTTCTTGTAAAAGTCTGCTGAATACTATGGGCCTATAGGCTAAAAATGGATGCCCCAATAGTACAGAAAAACTTTGGGTGACTGCCCAGGCAGCGAGATGTCTCTTTCAATCTAGAGTTTTGGAAGTTGCTTACAATGTACTTCCTGTTTACTTAGGGAGTATTATATCCTTCAGGAGTCTTTGATGGAGTTGAATAATTTATAATTATAGTTTTCCATAGTCATGATAAAAGATAAAGTAGATATAAATATTGTAAATGCAATTTTTATTTTACACCTGTTTTGTTATATGTAATTTTACTACGTTAACGTTTCCCTTCCTCTTTAACAGAAAAGAGGAAATGGTGTAGGAAGTCTTTCTGTCTCTCTGTTGCTTTCATTAGTTAATAAAGAAACTGCTTTGAGCCTATAGCAGAATTAGAGTGGAACCTACAGAATTAGGAAGGGAAACCTAAATGGGATTCTGGGAAGAAGAAGAAGGGCAGAGTCAGGGAGAGATGCCATGGAGCCACCAGAGTCAGACATGCTGAATCTTTGCTGGTGGGCCATGACCTCGTAGTAATATACAGATGAATAGAAATGGGTTAAATTAAGATGTAAGAGTTAGGTAATAAGAAATTAGAACTAATGAAACAAGCATTGATTTAATTAATACAGAATCTATGTGATTATTTTGGTTCTTAAAGGACAGGACAAACAAGAAGCTTCTTCCCTTGCAACAATAACACATTCTTTACAAATAAACATAGACTACATCACTGACCTGAGACATAAGAGGGCCTCAGGCCTATAGTTAATCACTTGACCAGTCCAGTGACTGTATCTAGCCATTGCTAATTTGCATGTGCACAGAGAACAGCCCACTGTCCTGAACACTTCTTCATAGGCTGGTCAAATGCTGTGTTGGAGTCAGCCTCACACAGGTCACAACACAGACATGAGGTCAGTCACTAATCTCCTGGGGATGCTGCTGCTCTGGCTTACAGGTAAGGAAGACATCATTGGAAATGTATACAGCTTAGTATAGTTGGTCATGCCTGGTCTCAATGAAAGCTCTCTTAATGTAATTAATTGTGTGGAAATTTGTTTTCTATTTTCTATTCCCAGGTGCCAGATGTGAAATCCAGATGACCCAGTCTCCAGCCTCCCTGCCTGTGTCTCTGGGAGACAGTATAACCATCAAATGTCGGGCAAGTCAAGACATATACAATCATTTAGCATGGTATCAGCAGAAACCAGGGAAATCCCCCAAGCTGCTGATCTATGCTGCAAACAGATTGGTAAATGAGGTCCCATCGAGGTTCAGTGGCAATGGATCTGGCACACAGTATTCTTTCAAGATTGGTGGCCTGCAGTCAGAAGATGTTGCAACTTATTACTGTCTACAATTCAGGTATACGCCTCCCACAGTGATACAAGCCATGACATAAACCACCTGAGGAAGCAGAAGTGAGAGTCCAAGCTTGCTAGGACTCTTTTTCTTTGCTGAGATATAAAAGTCAATGTGATGTTTCTGAACAGAGATCAGAGAAAATTTTATGCTGTAAATCTGTCTTCTTTTCAAACACAAGCATTACAAACACAGACTTTCAATAATATCCGTGGAACTCTGAAACATAGCTTGCTCCAATACTGAAGGGACCTAGAGGTGAGTGAATAGCCACATGGCAGGATGTCCCACTCTCTAGGACCTCCCCAGCAGGACAAGACCCTGGAGCCCATCCCCAACTCCCTTGGCTTTTATAGCCAGCCATCAGGGAATTTCCTGCTGCTAGGCTTCCCCCCAACCCATCCAAGGTCAATCCAAGCTACTAGCTATGCACTGACCCCAAACCCACCTATCCAACTGAAAAATCGATGGAACTCTGAAACACAGCTTGTGCCAATACTGACAGGACTTAAGAGATGAGTGAACATAGCCTGATGCCCCACTCTCTAGGACCACCCAGTGGGACAGAACCCAGGGGACCTTCCATAACTCCCACAGCTTTTCTAGCCAGCCAGCAGGGATTTTCCTGAAGCTAGGCTGCCCCAAAATCCAAATCTATTCACTGGACCCATCAAGATACTAATCACAACCTACCTAAGAGCTGAGAACTGTCTATAATACTAAGGGGCCAGGAGCATGCTACAACACTGTGGTAATTAAGAGAGAGCACCAAGAAAGCAAACCAGGAAAGAAGTCCAAGAGAGCAGGTGTATAGAGACTTAGAGGCTGTCTGAGACAGACATTGACAGTACAGAACAGACCAAGAAAAACTCCCAAATACTCAGCCACAGTAAGGATTGGACCAAACGCATAGACATTCCTGGCCTCATTTGAAGGAAGAGATGGGTAGGCACCAATGCCAGAATTTCTCCAACAACCTAAAAAGCAACATAGTAACACCAGAACTCAGTGTTCACACATCAGGAAGACTTGATCATCCTAAACCAGAAGAAGTAGAAGAAAACGACTTTAAATGTAACTTTATGAAAATTATGGAGACGTTTAAAAACGAAGTGAAAAATTCCCTTAAAGAAATAGAAGACAAACAAAAAATTGGAAGAAATTAATAAATCCCTCAAAGAACCCCCCCCAAAAAAAACCCAAGAAAACAGTCAAACAGGTAAAAAAAATAGTTCAAGACTTAAAGACTGAAATAGTGGAAATAAAGAAAACACAAAACGAGGGAATTCTGGATATGGAAAATCTGGGTAAACAAAAAGGAACTACAGAGACAAGTTTATCCAACAGAATACAAGAGATAGAAGAAAGAATCTTAGGTGCTGAAGGTATATATAGGAAATGTACTCATTGGTCAAAGAAAACATTAAATTAAAAAAAATCTTAATACAAAACATTCAGGAAATCTGGGATGTCATGACAAGATCAAACCTAAGAATAATAGGTATAGAATAAAGAGAAGAACTCCAGCTCAAAGGCAGAGAGAATATATTCAACAAAATTATAGAAGAAAGCATTCCCAACATACAGAAGGATACCCCTATGAAGGTACAAGAAACTAACAGAACACCAAATAGACTGGATCAAAAAAATCCCCTCATCATATAATAATCAAAACATACAGAATGAAGAAAGACTATTAAGAGCTGCAAGGGAAATATCAAGTAACATATAAAAGTAAACCTTTCAGAATTACACCCGAATTACCAATGGAAACTATGAAAACCAGAAGGTCCTGTGTAGATATGCTGCAGACACTGAGAGACCATGGATGCAGGCTCAGACTTCTATAGCCTGCAAAGTTTTCATTCACCATAAATGTAGAAAACAAAGTATTTCACGACAAAACAGATTTAAACAATATGTATCCACAAATCTAACCTTACAGAAAGTACTAGAGGAAAAACTCCAACCCAAGGAATCTAACTATAACACCCATAAAAACACGAACTTCTGATAACCCCCTACCAGCAAAACCCAAAGAAGGGAAACATGCAAACACTACTATCAAAAATAATAAGAGTTAACAACCACTGATTATTAATATCACTTAATATCAATGGACTCAATACATTTATTTAAAGACACTGGCTAAGAGAATGGATAGGAAAACAGGATCTGGCCTTCTGCTGTTTACAAGAAAGGCACCTCAACCTCAAAGACAGACACTACCACAGAATAAATGGTTGGGATAAGGTTTTCCAATCAAATGGACCTAAGAAACAAGCAAGTGTAGCTATCCTAATATCTAACAAAATTGATTTCAAACTTAAAATCCATCAGCAGAGATGGGAAGGACACTTTATACTCATAACAGGAACAATTCATCATGATGAAGTCTCAGTCCTGAACATCTATGCCCCAAATACAAAAGCACACATGTGTAAAAGAAACATTACTAAAACTTAAATCACACACCAAACCCCACACACTCCACTCTTGACAATGGACAGGTCAACCAAACAGAAAGTTAACAGAAAAATAAGAGAACTAACAGATGTAATGAATCAAATGGAATTAACAGACATCTATAGAACGTTCCACCCAAACACAATAAAATATACCTTCATCTCAGCACCTCATGGAACCTTATCTAAAATTGATCACATACGTGGTAATAAAACAAACCTACACAGATACAAAAAAATTGGAATAAACCCCTTTGTCTTATCAGATCAACAGGGATTAAAATTAGAATTTAACAAGACTACTTTCAGATCAGCCCTGAAAACACAATACAAGTAAAATTAAATGGATTTAACTGTTGGTATTTAGGGATGTTTATGTATCCATAAAATGATAAAGTAATGAAAAATAGACCATGGATTTGAAAAAGAGTGAGGAGGGATGTTTGGAGGATTTAAGGAAAGAAAGGGGAGAGATAAATGCCTTAATTAAAATACAATCTCATATATAAATAGAAAAAAAGAGGTAGCTATCTTGGCTCCTTAATATCTACAATTACCTATAAAATAACACTGTAAAGATTTATGTTCTTTATAGAATTGTACTATTTCTGACAGCCCCTGACATCAAGGGTAACTTAACAAGCAAATTCTACATTATATAAAATAAGAATCAAAATAAATTTCAAGTAATAGACTAGTGCTATTCTTTGTTGTACAAAGATGAGTTCTTTCCCTATAAATAAACATATACTGCCCCTCTGATCTGAGACCTAAGACAACCACAGGCCTATAATGAATCACTTGGGCAGTCCTGTGGCTATGCCCCACCATTGCTGATTTGCATGTGACAAGAGCACAGCCCACTGTACCGATAACTTCTTCATAGACAGGTCAGACCCTGTGCTGGACTCAGCCTCAGACTCATCACACACAGACATGATGATCTCCACTCCTCTCTTGGGGTTCCTGCTGCTCTGGCTTTCAGGTAAGGAAGACAACACTGGAAATCTCTTCATTTGAGTGTGGTCAGTCCTTCATTGTCTCCATGAAAGTTTTCTTAGAATAATTAATTGTGTAAGAAATTTGTTTTCAATTTCCAACCTCAGGTGCCAGATGCAACATCAAGATAACTCAGTCTCCAGCCTCCCTGTCTGTGTCTCTGGGAGACACTGTCACCATCACATGCCAGGCCAGTCAAAACATTTACAGTAGTTTGGCATGGTATCAGCAGAAACCAGGGAATCCTCCCAAGCTCCTAATCTATGGTGCAAACAGCTTGGCAGATGGGGTCCCAACAAGGTTCAGTGGCAGTGGATCCGGCACACAGTATTCTCTCAAGATCAGTGGCCTGAAGTCTGAAGATGTTGCAAAATATTACTGCCTAGAGGGTAGATATTCCCCACCCACAGTGATTGAAGTCATGACATAAATTACCCAGGGAAACAGAAGTGAGAGGCCAGGCTGACCATATTGTTCCTTCTTTGGTCTCCAGCTGCTGATTCTGTTTTTGTTTTCTGAGTTATAAAGGTCAATGTGATGCTTTGTGCAGAGATCAGAGGAATTTTTATATAACATAAATTTCTGTCCTTTTTCCAAGCACAAGCTCTAAAATCACAGGTCTTGTTTTCATTACCTCCATAAAAAAAGGAAAAAAAATTCCTGAGTAACAGAAAAATATAAACAGCTAAAATTCATGCAATAGAGATGTTAACATGCATACAGATGCACACAATCATAAACATGCAATCACATGCATCTGGATAATCTTTGCAAGGATAATATTATCTAAGTATTTTAAAAATCAAACTATATTAAAATTCCAAGGAAGATGGCTGAGAAGCTGGCTTATTGGTTAAGAGCACTTGGTACTTTCCTTTAGGAGCTGGGTTTGATTTCCAACAGCCACATTAATGCCAGCAACTGCTTGTGACAACAGTTCAAGGATATCACAGACCCTCTTCTGGCCTCTGATGGTATTGTTGTAATATGATACACAAACATATATAAAGGTAAACATCAATAAACAAAAAATAAAAATAAATAAGTTTTAAATATTTGAAAAACTCCAAAGGACTAGCATTTGGTCAAAATGACACAGGAAACAGACTATTCTCAGAATCTATATTTCATTTTTTTCTTTTTTCTTTTTTTTTTTAACTGAAAACAAGTGTTTCTGAGTCCTCGGCTATGGTGTCAAATCTCATATCATATGAATGGAAGGGAAAAGTTTTCCTCCTTTCCATGTTTGTTTCTCTACTCTCCTTGCTAGGAAGGCAGGTGTCTTAATTACTTTTCTGTTGTTTTGACATGACACCAAGACTAAGTCTATTTATAAAAGAAATAATTCATTTTGGGGTCTTTCATTTCCAGAATGTTAACCCAGGACCAGCATTGTAGTAAGCATGGCATCAGGCAGAAAGTCAGGGCTCTAAAGCAGTAGGTAAACATATACTGCTTTATCTGTAAGTAAGAGTCAGAGCAAGACAGAGAGAAAACTGGGGATGGCTTGAGCTTTAGAAATCTCAATGCACACTCGAAGTGACATACCTCCTCCAACAAAGACACAACTTTTAATCTTTCTTATAGGGTTCTAAAACTTGGAGCAAACAGTAATATGTGTGTACCTATGGGTAATATTTTCATTTAAAGCACCATAGCAAATTTCACGTCCCAAATTAAAAAGAAAAGAAAAGAAACACTTTAAGGAAAGACTAAGTCAAAATGGGGCAGGTTTGTATAAGGGTAGCTTGGTACCCATGGACCAAACTGGGAATGATTTACAAGCACATTCCTTGCTATAATTTCATAAAGTTTAATTCACACCACTCTCTAAATAAAGAAAGCAGTTCATTCCAACCATGACTTCATAGGAGCCTCAAGTATGGCCAAGTGTATCAAGAAAGAGAGAACAAAATAGGAGCAGTTAACCAATCTAGCTTACAACTGACTTTGTGTAGTAAGGATAAAATTTGAAAATAAAATTTATGCCCTTGCAATGCTGAAGAATATATGGGTAGTCTGTTTATGGCTGTTTTGTTGAACTTGTCAATATGGGTTTCATGATCTAAGTTGATGAGGACAACTAACCAGGTCTCTTCCCCAAGAGTGCACCAGATCTCATTACAGATGGTTGTTAGTCACAGTGTGATTGCTGGGAATTGAACTCAGGACCTTGGGGATAGCAGGCCATGCTCTTAACATGCTCTCTCCATTTTATAGAAAACGTCCTAAATACTATACTATTTATATGCATGGTATATCATGCATATCATTACAATCAAATGTATCAGGGGAAAAACATTAATACTGAACAAAGCAATTCAAAGAAACAGACAACCATATACATCAGACTTTTCAGCAACCAATACCACCTCCTTCTGGATAAATTATCTATTGAGAAAATTTTATGCAGGCTTTGCTGACTATGTCAGTGTTATTCTCCTGTGCTTCATTTTGGTTATTAATAGAATTCATTCCTGTTCTACTATATGCATGCTTCTTCCTTTCTTTGAATAAGACACAAAGAACCTAAGAGCCACAGGTGCAAATAAATCACAGAAAACATTAGTGAGCACAGTGAGAAGGAGTAAACAAGGATCAAGACAAAACAGTATTTGCTGCTTCCAGAATTTTAAAATTTGAAATTTCAAACTAACGAATATTTTATTTGAGCTGAGGATGCAAAGAAGTGGTATTTTACCAATGACATGATACAATTATATTGATTCTGTAAGGTAGAGGGAAAAGTTAGCATGAATCAGCAAATTGTAGCTTTTCAATCCAGATGTTTTCTTCCTCTATGTTTAAGATATGAACTTTTTTGGAGTGTTTATAAATATATAGTCCAGTATTTTTATAATTTCCTACCTCTTCCAACTTCTAGATCTCTCATGTATTTTCTACCGCTTCCTTCAAAATTCATGATGTGCTTCAATTGTTATTGTTATACATGCATGCATATGTGTGCAAAAAGATACTCAATATGTCAGTACACCAGGAAGCCAATCGATGATGGCTGAATTTGGATAGGAAAGACCTTGAGCCCACAGAGTTCAAAATGGATTTTGCTTCTCCTGTGCCTTTACATGTTTTCTGCTGCTATCTTTCTCTGGTGACTGGCATGGTGTGAAAGGGAGTGAAGAGATCCTCAATGCCTAAAATGTAGTATGTTTATATCTTGGAAACATCCCATTCTCCTGGAAATTTCTACTATCCATTAATATGAAGGTGATTTCTTCCTAAACTGCATTGTCTAGTTGATAATAATAATGTTAGTATACAGAGTTTTGATGAATAAAAATAAATACAAGTATATGTTACACAGCTAATGCCTATGAATTTTACCTATGAAGCTGCATAGGTCACAGCTCAGTTAATGGTTATGAAAAACAGTTTAGTCCCTGGACCAAGGCTTGCACTATTTCCTTTAATCTTAATGCTAAAAGATGCAGTCACAGATTTTGGTGTGCATCACCAACTAAAACAAGGCCTTAAAATAGCTTCAGGTTATATCAGATGCTTTGATGATAGATTTGAAATGAAAACCCCCTGAAAACACTCTAAAATTCATAAGGACACAAATTCAAAGAAGTCCAATTGTCACTAGCTCATAATTAGGGTTGGTTAAAGACCAAGGGTGATGATTAATCACTTATACAATTTTTGTCCTAAATCTCCTGAAATCAAACAAACAAACAAACAAACAAACAAACAAAAAAGCTATTGATGTGTGGCTAAGCACCCTCAGGATTTAACATCGAGCTGTTCATTTATTTTTTATATATATATAAAAGTTTAAATTTGTGTGTAGAAGGAGCTGCAGGCTGTGTTCCTGCCACCCAGCCTCTGGCCGCCTGGCTAGCTTATGCCCCAAAATAACAACACACAAACTATATTCATATAAACACTGCATGGCCCATTTCTATTAATGTGTGTAGCACCACGAGGTGGTGACTTATCTTACCTAACCCATATTTAGTAATCTGTGTAGTACCAGTCTTACCAGGAAAGATTCAGCATGTCTGACCTGGCGGCTTGCTTCATCGCGTCTGCCCTGGATAGGAACGGCATGGCGTCTGCCTCACTTCCTTCTTCCTCCTAGCATTCTGTTCTTTCTACTCCGCCTATCTAAATTCTGCCCTATCAGATGGGGCAAGGCAGTTTCTTTATTAACCAATGAAATCCCACATCATTTGTGATTCTTTTAAGACTGCATGTAAGATTATCTTTCAAGATAACTAATAGAATGATTGTTCTTTCCTTGTAAACACAGCAAGCAGCCTGTCAGTGAAAGAATACCTAACTTATGGTGTTAGTCTATTAAAAATTGCTTGTTTATAAATGTATATGTGTTATTGGGATAATTTGCTTGAACCTATAAAAAATATGTTTAATCATGTTAAAGAAAATGAGAAAGATACTTTTTTTCTTACATTCATTATAATCACTTACTTAAAAAAAAGAATGTAACAACATCATTATGTTGCCTGAAATATTCTGCTTGGATATATAAACTGTGATGAAAAAATAAAGATAGCATTAAAATTAGCAAGAAAACATCAAGAATGAATTTGAAGAACATCAAGAATGAGAGAATTATAATGGAAACATCAAGAGTTAATTTAGAGTTTTAAAGAAAACTGTCAGGAATGAGAGAATTAGGAGGAGAACATCAAAAGATTAAGAAGGAGAAGAGAAACATCAAGAGAGAAAGAAGGGACATTTCTGAATAGAGATAAGAAAAAAGAATGTAGAAAACAGAATGAAGAATTCAGAAGAGTTAAGAAAGAAAACATCAAGAAAGAGTGTGTCTTTTTCCTTAACCCCCTCAGACAAAAAGTTATAGTTCTCGATGACTCTGTAGATTTTCCTTTGAGCCCTGTGCTGCTGGAGGCGTGCTTCCCAGGCAGAAAAATCTGGTACCTGAAAGGGGACATTGAGTGGCAAATCAAGGAGTCTGTCTGTGGGAGAAGTTGTTTTTCATTGAGATAAGCCAAGATGAAGGCATCTCTTGGCAATTGTCCAAGAAGAAGAGGCAATCTCCTCATCATAACCACAGATAAGATTTTACTCATGATGGTGCAGCCCCTTGGCATCTGATAACCAAGTAAAGAAGGTTGAGTAATTCAAGAGTTCCCTAATTACTCTAATGATATTTGTTCTCACAAAATGGGTCAAGGGGAGTCTAAATAAAAACAATTCTCCATTAATATTATTGATCACACACTTAAGAAAAAGAGAATTGAGCACAACACTGGTAATCTGACTAATGTTGAGCAAAACTGATCCTTAAATACAAGCACTTCCTTTGAAAACCATAATGTGTAAATATCCATATATGTTAAACACGTTCTTTATTTGTATAGGTTTTTCCATACTTATTGAATTTCTTATCTAACATGGAGTTCTAGTCCAGTTTCTAGATATAATGTTTATCTATGTTGGGAACAGATTAATCGTCAAATGCTAACCAAGTCTCAATGAGAAATAAGATTCCTTGATAAAAATAAATCTCAAGACAGTCTCCTAAAGCCCTGGATTATGACATCTGCATTCAGGCTTTGAAAAAAAAATCTTTTGTAGGTGTCAGTGAATCCAAGGCTCAAATGATTATTCCTTATGTTACAGATAGTGCCACAGTTCCTGGAGGTCACTCAGTGCTCCACTCTCTTGGGGTTTGCTGTCTCAGGTCTGCTCTAGCCTAGGTTGCTGGCTTTGACCTGTTTCTATAAATCCTGGTCTGAATCCACTCCTGCAGAGGTCCCTGGCTTGGAGTCGGTCCTGCAACTCCAGTCTACTCCTTGAAGTTCACAAGCTCAGGTGTGCCCAGACCCACAGAGGATCTGGCTCAGGCTTTCTCCCTCAGAGGTCTGAGTCTCACACTTGGACCTGCAGAGGTTTCTGGTTTCTGCCTATTCCCTTTGATGTGCCAGACCAATGCCCAGACCCACAGAGGTCCTGGCTCAAGCCTACTCTCTCTGGGGTCCCAGACTCACACCTGGACCCAGAGAGAAATCTTGTTCCTGCATACTCTTTCAGTGGTCCCAGATTCAGGCCCAGACCTGCAGAGGACCTGGCTCAGGCCTAGTTCCTCAGAAGTCCTAGGCTCATGCCCAGATCCACAGGGGTCATGGCTTAGGTCTACCCCACTGAAGGTCACAGATTTACATCATCTCATCTATGCTGGGCCACCATTCTATTGTTTTGTATGACTGACTGCAAACAGGCAAAACCATTCTTCCCAGAGTGATTGCAGGTCATAAGACCAGTATTACCACTGATATGAAATGAGATTGAGTCCACATAAATATGTGACTTTCCATGAGTCCCTTATGTTGCCCCAAAGTCCAGGTTTATTTTAAATTTTAGAACCCAAAGTATACAAAACAGAGCCTAGTGTAACAAACTACATCAAATCGGGAAATTTGAGGACAGTAACCCTTCCATAGTTCTGTAAATAAATTCTCAGCAAACTACTTAATAACAAGCATGGACTAGTAATCTCATATGGGGACTGTTGGTGTCAGCAAAATTTGGCAGCTAATCTTTATCATGCATCTTCACAGAAAATCCAGGGATCAAGTTTGCATGCAGTAAAGTAGCAGCTTCCTGGATAATTTTACCACCATGTTCATTAACAGGGAGACAGCCTACATTTATCTCTACCATTGAAGCTTGAATTCTATGGTGTTACATTCCTAAACAACATCATTTTAAACACTAAACCAGCTACATCATCCACAGGCACAACCTGGCAACTTGAACAGGAGAATTCTGGGAAGAGGAAAGGCTCAGTCTGCAGTCATAACCGAGATGCATGATGAGAATACTTCACTATAAAAAGGTTACCAAACCATGTGGTTGGCACAGACAAGAATTGGGGATTAATGTAAGATGTAAGAGTTAACAAGAAGAGAAAACAGGACAACCAGGTTATAATTAGTATAAGCCTCTCTGTGTTTCTTTGGGACTGAACCACTGTGGGACCAGATGGGACAGAAACCACAGATAGCAAATTGGCACACCAATGTGGGTAACTACATCCACATAAAGACCTGAGGGAGCTTGACAAGGAATTCTAGACACACACACACACACACACACACACACACACACACACACACACACACA
>JABTXL010019456.1:206486-228170 GCA_025134845.1 Neodon shergylaensis
ACACACACACACACACACACACACACACACACACACACACACACACAAATATATCCAGAGTTTAACACAACTTTGGTACAAGGAGAGCAGGTACCTTTGTTTGTCCTGGCTGCCCAGCTATCTTAACCCAAAATAATCACATAGAAACTGTATTCATTTAAATACTGCCTGGCCCATTAGCTCTAACTTCTTATTGGCTAATTGTTACATCTTAATTTACCCATTTTCATTAATCTGTGTATTGCCACATAACTGTGGCTTACCAACAAGATTCTAACCAGCATCTGTCCCAAGCAGGAGATCCATGGCATTCTCTGACTCTGCTTTCTTCCTCCATAAATTCAGTTCTGTCTTCACGCCTACCTAAGTTCTGCCCTATCACCAGGCTTTATTAACCAATGAAAGCAACTCAAATACAGAAGGACCTCCTACACCCCAACTTCTTCTTCTGTTTGCTAGAAGCAAGCAGAGGCACGATTCCTTTAAGAGAAATCTCACTGATTCAGCAGTAGCTGATAAAAAAAAAAAAAAAAAAAAAAAAAAAAAAAAAAAAAAAAAAAAAAAACACAAAAAAACCCACATGATTTTGAAACAGCAGCTTTCTGGGCTGTGCTGCTAGCATGAACTATGACTGTTATGGAGGTCTGGCATAGGAGTATTTAAATATAGCAGAGTGCTACAATTTGTTTAATGGCAACACAGACCTGCAGCAATCTGATTCTGGATCAGGGGCAGACAGAATGGTTCTCAGAGGCAGTTAACAGACCTCCAACATGTTGAACTGGGCAGAACCAAAAAGCAAAGCAACATTCATCCTAGACAAGCTATTTTGCATTTCAAGAAGCACTCCTGGACATAAAAAAAATTCAGATACACTAGGAGAGATTTAGACATAAAAGACCTCTAAATAAGACACAGTGTGTCTTTAAAATGTACAAAGGCTTGAGAGAGAAAAAAAAGAGTAAAGAATGTTGAAATAGGGGTGGCCGGGGCCGCGTCCCCAGCACCCCAGCCGCCTGCTCGGCTAGCTTATGCCCCGAAATAACAACACACAAACTGTATTCATTTAAATACTGCTTGCCCATTATATCTAGCCTCTTCTCGGCTAACTCTCACACCTGGACTAGCCCATTTCTAATCATCTGTGTAAGCACCCCAAGGTGCGCTTACCAGGAAGATTCTAGCCTACGTCCATCTTGGATTGGAGCTTCATCGCTCACGTCTGTCCGGGAGACTGGAGCATGGCTTCTCTGCTCCAGAGAGCAGAGCTTGTCGAGTCTGACCTCACTTCCTCTTCCTCCCAGTATGCTATTCTGTTTATTCCTCCCACCTATGTTTTAACCTATGAGGGCCAAGCAGTCTCTTTATTGCTTAACCAATGAAATCAACAGATTGATATATGATATATGACACTCCCACATCAAAAGAAATGGTAAATATAATATAAAAGAGTACAGACAGTAATAGATTAAAGGAGTAAAGATAATAAAAATAAATATTAAACTTGTAGAGAAAGTAATAGAGTAAGAAAAATAAGCCACATAAAGATGGAATATACACAGAGAGTCTGGATTATGTATATTATTGTGTTTTGGATTTCTTTTGACTGTGAAGGAGCTAAGTACAGAGAGACATTTCATTATACGGACTTTTAAGCCAAGCCAACCTATATATTTTAGAGGTATCCCGATTCCAAAATATGGGTCTAAGGATATATTGCTTTTAAAAATAAGATGTTCTTTTGTTTCCGCAGAGGATGAGAATATGTTGAATCTTTCTAGACTAACGTGGATTTATGGACCAAGGCACTCCCCCAAAAAAGGTTGCTGTGAACATACCCAAAAATTATTTTACTCAATAAATAGCATAAAGTAATTTGGAGAGAACTATGCCCAAATTCCCAAATATTGATTAAAAAGTTTGTTTATATTTAAAGGAGGATATTCTATAGAGATAAATACTTTGCATTGATATGGATCTTGGTCTATTGATATAAGTTTAAGATCAATTTTGTTATGTGCACATTTCCGCCCTTAAGGTATTGTATTTGTGAAGCTCTTTTAAAAATGTAATGTATAATTAAAAAGCATATGTTAATTGAGTGTCATTTTATTTATTTTTTTTCCAAAGCAGCTTTTTCCATCTTTTTTTTTAATTTTATTTTTTATTGAGAAAAAGAAAAAAGTTTCCGCCTCCCCCCAGCCTCCCATTTTCCTCCCCCTCCTCCCACCCTTCTCCCCCTCCCCCCACTCCTCTCACCCTCCCTCTCCAGTCCAAAGAGTAGTCAGGGTTCCCTTCCCTGTGGAAAGTCCAAGGTCCTCCCCTCTCCGTCCATGTCTAGGAATGTGAACATCCATACTGGCTAGGCTCCCACAAAGCCCAAACTTGAAGTAGGATCAAAACCCAGGGCCATTGTCCTTGGCTTCTCATCAGCCCCCATTGTTCGCCATGTTCAGAGAGTCCGGTTTTATCCCATGATTCTTCCGTCACAGTCCAGCTGGCCTTGGTGAGCTCCCAATAGATCAGCCACACTGTCTCAGTGGTTGGGTGCACCCCTCGTGGTCCTGACTTCCTTGCTCATGTTCTCCCTCCTTCCGCTCCTCATTGGGCACTTGGGAGCTCAGTCCAGTGCTCCTGTGTGGGTCTCTGTGACTCTCTCCATCCATCACCTGATGAAGGTTCTATGGTGATATGCAAGATAATCATCAGTATGGCTATAGGATAGAGTCATTTCAGGTTCCCTATTCTCAGCTGCCCAAGGAACTAACTGGGGACCTCGCCTTGGGCTCCTGGGAGCCACTCTAGGTTCAAGTCTCTTGCCAACCCTAAGGTGACTCCCTTAACTAAAAATTGTGCTTCCGTGCTCCCCTATACAACCTTCCTTTATCCCAACCTCCTGTTTCCCCAAGTTTCCCTCATCCTCACCTTCTCATTTTTCTCTCCCTTTCCCCCGATACTCCCATCCCCCCCCAAGATCCCAAAATTTCTCCCCGGCAATTTTGTCTACTTCCCTTAGTCAAGAGAATAATTATATGTTTTTCCTTGGGTTCACCTTCTAATTTAGCTTCTTTAGGTTCACCAATTATATACTCCGTGACCATTATTTATGGCTAGAAACCAATTATGAGTGAGTACATCCTATGTTCATCTTTTTGGGTCTGGGATAACTCACTCAGGATAGTGTTTTCTATTTCCATCCATTTGCATGCAAAATTCGAGAAGTCATTGTTTTTTACCGCAGCGTAGTACTCTAATGTGTATATATTCCACACTTTCTTCATCCATTTTTCCATTGAAGGGCATCTAGGTTGTTTCCAGGTTCTGGCTATTACAAATAATGCTGCTATGAACATAGCTGAACAGATGCTTTTGTCATGTGATAGGGCATCTCTTGGGTATATTCCCAAGAGTGGTATTGCTGGGTACAGGGGTAGGTTGATCCCGAATTTCCTTAGAAACCAAAACACTGATTTCCAAAGTGGTTGCACAAGATTGCATTCCCACCAGCAATGGATGAGGGTACCCCTTCCTCCCCAGCCTCTCCAGCAAAGGATATCATTGGTGTTTTTGATTTTAGCCATTCTGACAGGTTTTAAGATGATATCTCAAAGTTGTTTTGATTTGCATCTCCCTAATCACTAAGGAGGTTGAGCATGACCTTAAGTGTCTTTTGGCCATTTGAACTTCTTCTGTTGAGAATTCTCTGTTCAGTTCAGTGCCCCATTTTTTAATTGGGTTAATTAGCATTTTGAAGTCTAGTTTCTTGAGTTCTCTATAAATTTTGGAGATCAGGCCTTTGTCTGTTGCAGGGTTGGTGAAGATCTTCTCCCAGTCAGTAGGTTGTCTTTTTGTCTTAGTGACAGTGTCTTTTGCTTTACAGAAGCTACTCAGTTTTAGTAGGTCCCATTTATTCAATGCTGCCCTAAATGTCTGTGCTGCTGGGGTTATACATAGAAAGCGATCTCCTGTGCCCATTTGTTGTAGGGTGGTTCCCACTTTCTCTTCTATCAGGCTCAGTGTGTTCGGACTGATATTGAGGTCTTTGATCCATTTGGACTTGAGTTTTGTGCAAGGTGATAGATATGGGTCTATTTTCAATCTTCTACAGGTTGATATCCAGTTGTGTCAGCACCATTTGTTGAAGATGCTTTCTTTCCTCCATTGTATACTTTTAGCTCCTTTATCGAAAATGAGGTGATCATAGGTTTGTGGGTTAAAATTTGGGTCTTCTATGCGATTCCATTGATCGACTTCTCTGTTTTTATGCCAGTACCACACTGTTTTCATTACTGTAGCTCTGTAATAGAGTTTGAAGTCAGGGATGGTAATGCCTCCAGAAGATCCTTTATGGTATAAGATTGTTTTAGCTACCCTGGGTTTTTTGTTTTTCCATATAAAGTTGATTATTGTCCTTTCAAGATCTGTGAAGAATTTTGCTGGGATCTTGATGGGGATTGCATTGAATCTATAAATTGCCTTTGGTAGAATTGCCAGTTTTACTATGTTGATCCTCCCAATCCAAGAGCAAGGGACATCCTTCCATTTTCTGGTATTCTCTTCAATTTCTTTCTTCAATGCCTTAAAGTTCTTGTCAAATAGGTCTTTCACTTCCTTGGTTAGAGTTACCCCAAGATAGTTTATGCTGTTTGTGGCTATCGTGAAAGGTGAAGTTTCTCTGATTTCCCTCTCTGATTCCATATCCTTCGTATATAAGAGGGCGACTGATTTTTTGGAGTTGATCTTGTATCCTGCCACATTACTAAAGGTGTTTATCAGCTGTAGGAGTTCTTTGGTGGAGTTTTGGGGGTCGCTTATATACACTATCATATCATCTGCAAATAACGAAAGTTTAACTTCTTCTTTTCCAATTCGAATCCCCTTGATCCCCTTATGTTGTCTTATTGCTATTGCTAGAACTTCAAGCACTATATTGAAGAGATATGGCGAGAGCGGGCAGCCTTTTCGTGTTCCTGAGTTTAGTGGGATGACTTTGAGTTTCTCTCCATTTAATTTGATGTTAGCTGTCGGCTTGCTGTATATAGCTTTTATTATATTTAGGTATGACCCTTGTATCCCTAATCTCTCCAAGACTTTTATCATAAAGGGATGTTGAATTTTGTCAAATGCTTTTTCAGCATCTAATGAAATAATCGTATGGTTTTTTTCTTTCAGTTTATTTATATGATGAATTACATTGATAGATTTTTGTATGTTGAACCAGCCCTGCATCTCTGGGATAAAGCCTACTTGATCATAGTGGATGATTTTTTTTAATGTGCTCTTGGATTCGGTTTGCCAGTATTTTGTTGAGGATTTTTGCGTCAATGTTCATGAGTGAGATTGGCCTGTAATTCTCTTTCCTGGTAGACTCTTTGTGTGGTTTTGGTATCAGAGTAACTGTAGCTTCATAAAAGGAATTTGGTAATGACTCTTCTGCTTCTATATTGTGAAATACATTAAGGAGTATAGGTATTAGGTCTTCTTGGAAGTTCTGGTAGAATTCTGCATTGAAGCCATCTGGTCCTGGGCTCTTTTTGGTAGGGAGGTTTCTGATAACAGATTCTAATTCTTCGCGACTAACAGGTCTATTTAGATTGTTCACCTGGTCCTGGTTTAACTTTGGTAAATGGTATTTATCTAAAAAAGTGTCCATTTCTTTTACATTTTCCAGTTTTGTGGCATACAGGCTTTTGTAGTAGGATCTGATGATTCTCTGAATTTCCTCTATGTCTGTGGTTATGTCCCCCTTTTCATTTCTGATCTTATTAATTAGTATATTCTCTCTCTGCCGTTTAATTAGTTTGGATAGGGGTTTATCAATCTTGTTGATTTTCTCCAGGAAACAGCTTTTTGTTTCATTGATTCTTTGGATTGTTTTCTGCATTTCTATTTTGTTGATTTCAGCCCTTAGTTTGATTATTTCCAGTCTTCTACTCCTCCTATGTGAGTCTGCTTCTTTTTTTTCTAGAGCTTTCATGTGGGCTGTTAAGTCTCCAATGTGTGCTTTCTCTGTTTTCCTTAAGTGGGCACTTAGTGCTATGAACTTTCCTCTCAGGACTGCTTTCATAGTGTCCCATAAGTTTGAGTATGATGTTTCTTTATTTTCATTGAATTCAAGGAAGACTTTAATTTCTCTCTTTATTTCTTCCTTGATCCAGGTGTGGTTCAATAGTTGACTGTTCAGTTTCCATGAGTTTGTAGGCTTTCTGCGGGTAGCATTGTTGTTGAACTCTAACTTTAATCCATGGTGATCTGATAAGACACATGTGGTTACCAATATTTTTTTGTATCTGTGGAAGTTTGCTTTGTTACCGAGTATGTGGTCAATTTTCGAGAAGGTTCCATGAGCTGCAGAGAAGAAGGTATATTCTTTCCTGTTTGGGTGGAATATTCTATAGATGTCTGTTAAGTCCAATTGATTCATTACCTCCTTTAATTCTCTAATTTCTCTGTTAGGTTTCTGTCTGATTGACCTGTCCATTGGTGAGAGAGGAGTGTTGAAGTCTCCTACTATTAGTGTGTGCAGTTTGATGGCTTCTTTGAGTTTTAGTAATGTTTCTTTTACATACGTGGGTGCTTTTAAATTAGGGGCATAGATATTTAGGATTGAGACTTCATCCTGTTGAATTGTTCCTGTTATGAGTATAAAATGTCCCTCTCCATCTTTGCTGATTGATTTAAGTTTGAAGTCAACTTTATTAGAGATTAGTATGGCCACACCTGCTTGTTTCTTAGGTCCATTTGCTTGATAAGCCTTTTCCCAGCCCTTTACTCTGAGTAGGTGCCTGTCTTTGTGGTTGAGGTGTGTTTCTTGTAGACAGCAGAATGTTGGATCCTGTTTTCGTATCCAATCTCTTAGTCTGTGTCTTTTTATAGGTGAGTTGAGTCCATTGACATTAATTGATATTAATGACCAGTGGTTGTTAACTCCGGTCACTTTTTTAGTAGTAGAGTTTGTGTGTTTCCCTTCTTTGAATTGCGCTGGTGAAGGGTCTCTAGATGTCTGAGTTATTGTGGTCATTGTTGGACTCCTTGGTTAGTGATTTTCCTTCTATTACTTTCTGTAGAGCTGGGTTTGTGGCTACGTATTGTTTAAATTTGTTTTTATCCTGGAAAATTTTGTTTTCTCCATTTATAGTGAACGAAAGCTTGGCTGGGTATAGTAGTCTGGGCTTGCATCCATGGTCTCTTAGTTTTTGTAGTACATCTATCCAGGACATTCTGGCTTTCATGGTTTCCATAGAGAAGTCCGGTGTAAGTCTGATAGGTTTGCCTTTATAAGTAAGTTGGCCTTTTTCCTTTGCGGCTCTTAATATTCTTTCTTTATTCTGAATGCTTTGTGTTTTGATTATTATATGGCGAGGAGATGTTTTTTTTTTTGATCCAGCCTATTTGGTGTTCTGTATGCTTCTTGGACCCTCATAGGTACATCCTTCTTTAGGTTGGGAAAGTTTTCTTCTATAATTTTATTAAATATATTTTCTGGACCGTTGAGTTGCACTTCTTCTCCTTCTTCTACTCCAATTATTCTTAGGTTTGGTCTTTTTATTGTGTCCCATATTTCCTGAATGTTTTGCGATGAGAACTTGTTGGACTTGCTGTTTTCTTTGATCAGTGCGTTTATTTTCTCTATGTTATCTTCAGCATCTGAGATTCTTTCTTCTATCTCTTGTATTCTGCTGGTTATGCTTGTTTCTGTAGACTCTATTCGTTTACCTAAATTTTCCATGTCCAACCGGCCCTCTGATTGTGTTTTCTTCTTTGCCTCCATTTCAGTTTTCAAGTCTTGAACTGTTTCCATTATCTGTTTGATTGTTTTTCCTTGGTTTCCTAGGGTATCATTCACTGATTTATTCAATTCTTCAAACTTTCTGTTATACTTCTCATCCATTTCTACCAGGGCATTTTTTACATGCTGTTTAAGGGAGTCAATCACTTTCATAAAGTCAAATTTTTCTGCTTCTTCTTGGTTAAGGTGTTCCTGTGCTCCTGTTGTGAGGTCGCTGGGTTCTGGTGGTTTCATGTTGTTCTTCAGATTGCTGGGTGAATTCTTGCATTGGCGCCTGCCCATCTCTTCCTCCGAATGCTCCTCTATGGATCTTCTTTTACAGGATCAGGTCTCCTTGCCCACTGTTGTACCTTCCCAGTGATGTCGCTCCCCAGTGATGGCTCTCCTAGTGCCCCAGTGATGACTCTCCTGGTGCCCGGATTAGTTCTCCGTGCTGCTTGGGTAGCTCGTAAACAAAGGGCCTGACTTGCTTGCTGCAGGCAGGCCATCCAGATGGAACTTCTCAGCACCTAAACCTGGCCGCCTGGTGTCCCAAGCCTTAGTGTAGGAGCTTAAAATTGTTCTTGAGCATTGGTCCTAGCTTATAGCAGGGCAGGGTTGGGGGGAGGGTGCTGGGGGGCTGAGTTGTGAGTAAGAAAGAAGGCCCTGCAGAAGGAGCAGGGGGAGGGGGGGTTGTGCTCTCCTCTGGGACAGACCACCCCTGGATCACACACACTCACCTGTCCAGAAGGAATTTCACAGGGCCGCAGCTCAGGGGACAAAAGGAAGAAAGTGGCAGGCAGGGCAGGGTCCAGGAGAGCACAGGGGAGCCAGGAGCACCCAAGTTGGAGGTGCTTGGCTTGCTTACAACAGGGCAGGGTTGGGGGAAGGGTGCTGGGGGGCTGAGTTGTGAGTAAGAAAGAAGGCCCTGCAGAAGGAGCAGGGGGAAGGGGTGCTCTCCCCTGGGACAGACCGCCCCTGTATCACACACACTCACCCATCCAGAAGGAATTTCACAGGGCCACCGCTCAGGGGACAAAAGGAAGAAAGTGGCATGCAGGGCAGGGTCCAGGAGAGCACAAGGGGGCCAGGAGCACCCAAGCTGGAGGTGCTTGGCTCGCTTACAACGGGGCAGGGTTGGGGGGAGGGTGCTGGGGGACTGAGTCGTGAGTAAGAAAGAAGGCCCTGCAGAAGGAGCAGGGGGGAGGGGGGTTGTGCTCTCCCCTGGGACAGACCGCCCCTGGATCACACACACTCACCCATCCAGAAGGGTGAGTGTCATTTTAATAGTAAGTTTGTAGTCATGTTAGTTAGGTTTTCTAGATATATAGAGATATATTTTAGTTAGGTGTTCTTTAAATCTTTCAGAGACCTTCATAATATGGCATTAAAAAGGATTTAATAACTTTTCATGACAATGAGACATCTGCTCCTGGCAGCAACAATTACTTCAAAAGGATAATGGGCATTGAAGAGGCTTCTTATGGAGTTTGTTAGCCATTTGAGCAAGAAACTGCTCTTTCCTGGACTCCTTAATGTTATGCTGTATGAACTGGGCATGCAAGAATGGCAGAAAAAATAACTGCTGAACTTGACTAAAGTAAGTGAGACAGTCTCTCAGTTCCTGCTTCATGAAAGTGTTTGCCAGACATTTTGCAGGACACAAAAGATAGCAACTAGTGGATTTTACCATTACAAGGCAGAAAAGATCTTCAAATTTTCCGCTTCGTGGAAACATCTGCCAGATACTATAGGCCTGTGGAATGAAGATTGGATGCCCCAATGATACAGAAGAACTTTGGGTTACTATCCAGGCAGCAATATGTCTCTGTCAATTCTAGGGTTTTGGAAGTTGCTCACAATGTACTTCCTGTTTACTTAGGTCATATTATATCCTTCTGTAGTCTTCGATAGGGGTCAAAGAATATAGTTTTTCTTAGTTATGATAAAAGATAAAGTAGATATAAATATTGTCACTATAATTCTAGCTTGCTAATGGTTTTGTTATATGTAATTTTACTATATTAAAGTTAAAACCTTTCTTTTTATTTAGACAGCAAAGGGGAGGTGATGTGAGGTTCCCCTTTGATGGTGTGAATATCATTGTTTAATAAAGTATCTGTCTTTGGCCTGGTATGGAAGAATAGATGTAGGTGGGGAAAACTAAACTGAATGCTGAGAGAAAGAAAGCAGAATCAGGAGAAGCCATGTAGCCTTGCCAGAGACAGACACCAGATAGAATTTTGTTGGTTAGCCACAGACATGTGGCAATATACAGATTACTAGAAATGAGTTAAATTAAGATGTAAGAGCTAGCCAATAAGAAGCTAGAGCTAACAGGCCAAACAATGATTTAGTTAATATACTTTCTGTGTGTTTATTTTAGGGCTGAGCAGCTGGGAACAAGCAAGCAGCCTTTTACAACACTAGAGTGCTATTGTAAAGAGCTGATTTTTCTCTTCACATGAAGAAATACATGTCATTGCTTCTAGAATTCAATTTATGCTTAAAGATTTTACACTGCTACACATTGGCAAATGTCAAAGAATAATGAATTTGTAAAATCATTCTCAGAGCTGAGTTATGGTGGCAAACCTTTAACCAAAGCACTCAGTATGCAGAGGCAAGCAGATCTCTTGAGTTCAAGACCAGCCTGGTCTACAGAGTGAGTTCCAGGATAGTCATGAATATTATTACACAGAGAAGTCCTAAATCAATGAAACATTATTCTCAATAAATTTTTCATACAATATATCAAGTTTCATTGACTGGGCAGGTATAATATTCTAGGAACTACTTTATTAAGCCTCGAGGAACCAATTAACAGTAAAAAAAAAAAAACTAAAAATTTGTCTCTTAATTAAATGTATAGAATGGAATGAGCCATACAAAACAATTTATTCTCTTTGTTATTCATCATATATTATAAGCTAAATATCCCTTTGAATGATAAAGCATTCATCCATGTGTCCCATACCATGAATAATGGAAACCAGACAACCAATGAACATGAAAATGTTCCAACTATGCTCAGTGAAAGTAAAGAGGAAAAATAGATAAAAGCAGATTAACACCACTTACCCATTGCTGGTGTCTGAATGTTAGGGAGGCAAGCTGTTGCTTTTCAAGGTGGGTAATGACAGAAAGGCCCTGAATTTTCAGTAGTAAATAACAAAATGAACAAAAAAAAACCCCAAGTATTTGGAAGATAAAATGTAAGGAAAGCGACATCCTCTCAGCTCAACACATAAGGATCACATAACAGCAGATTGAGGAGATAAAGCCTGAAGAGATACAGGTGCCTCAGAAGGCATGCACTGAATTTACGTTGAAAACAGACTCTATTTTTCTTTAAAAATATATTCATTTTAAATTTATGTGAATAAATGATTCATGTAAAGATATATAATATATATTATATATACACACACAACATACATATATAGTATGTTCATCATTAATGAGATATATGTAGATAGATAGATAGATAGATAGATAGATAGATAGATAGATAGATGATAGATAGATAGATAGATAGATAGATAGATAGATAGATAGATAGATAGATAGATAATCATCAGTGTACCTAGTATCAAGAAATGCTAGAACTGGTATAACAAGTGGTTGTGAACCACCATGTACTGTATTGAAATATGGGTCTTCTTCAATAGCAGAAAGTGCTTTTTACCCCTGATCACATTCTCCATCCCTGAGATTCATAGTCTTTAAGCAAAGAGGATCTAAAGTTGAAAGTGATGAAGATAAATAGCATTTTAGTTTGCAGAAGTCATGGAGGAACTACGGTAGAGGGAAGAGGCTAAGGTTAAGATAAATCTGGTTGACAAGAAGAAAATAATTGAGTTTTAGATACAATAAAATATAAATTACTTTTGAATAAAAATTACCAGGTAATTTTCTAATGTTCTAGTATATGATATATGTAATCATGACTCAGAATTTGTGTAATGAGACCTATTCCTGAAATCCTAGAAAGAGAAATTCCATTTGCATGAGGCATTTGCATGGCTCACTTCCTGTAAATGAACCACAGGATAGGAGGTGGCTGGTATTCCAACAATCCTTTTTGTTGATAAGTTTTAAAAGCCTAAAGACTAAAAATCCCCATCATTTTTCCTACAGTAGAAACTTGAAGACAAGGTCTCAAACAAATAGACCTTTTGAGAATGCAGATCATTCAAAATGTATCATATATTAGCTTTTAAATGTCTGAAGCCTAGAAAAATTTCTTAAGTTTTTCCAGGTTTAATTAATGTTTAGTAAATGAATGAATGAGTTGAATGAAGAAGGGAGTACCCAAGACAAGCCATAGCAATGACCTGTAATATTTGAAAGCAATTTTATAAAAATAAAACCATGAATTTCACTTATATATCAGATGTATGAGCAACAATATTCACATTCTAATCAAAAATCACCAAGTGTGAACACACAGGAGGTCAATTCTTCTCTAAATAAAATAAATTTTCTGGCAGAAAGAATTGCACATGTTGCATGTAGAAATAAATGCTCAAGTCCTCAGGTGCCACCCTGTTGATTTTTAGTGTGAAATCTGTCCCTGGCCCACTGACACTGAATGTAACTGGGGTTTCTTTGGACTGCCAGATCCCATAGCTACACCAGTTAATGACACAGTGATTTCTTATTCAGTATGAAAGCTTGACTTAAGTGTAAGTTTTTTTTCCCAATTAGCTCATTTAACTTGTTAACTGTTTATATTAAACTATGTTCTGTTACATGACTTGTACGATTAACTCTCCTCCTTACTCTGCATCTCACTTCCTCCACATCCCACTAGTGAATCTTTGTCTCTCTGAATCTTCTGAGTTCCTTTCTTTCCCCAGAAGTCCTGACTATTTTCTCCAACTTAGCTATTGGTCATTTGGTCCTTTATTAAACAAATCAGAAAAAATTTTTGGCAGGTGAAGAAGGACAGACACATCATCACACATTTTGATCAAATATCCCTCAACAACTGAATCTATCTGTAACCCCATCATATTTATTGGGAACTCTATATTTCTGGCAACATATATTCTCACCTGGATTCTGTAGGAGCATATTAAAATAGTTGATTCGATTATTATATACAAGGCTCTGACTAGATCTTCAGGAGATTGAAACTGGATTTCCAAGGGTGGCAGAGAGGGGGAGTGGAGTCTGCACCATTATAACATCTCCAATAATACCTGAAATTCAAGGAAGAGGTAAAATGTCATTTACAGTCATTACTAGTGACCTTTTTACATTATTTTTGTGCTGTTTGTTTTAAGTAGCAAGTTTATATTTGTGGAGGCAATTCTAATTCAACCCCCACAATATCCGTTTTTATAAAATAAAAAGTATTTTCAAGATAACAAATGCCCTTGATATAAAACATTACAGTTTCCGCCTTTCATCTGAATTTATGTTTGAATTTATACTCAAGTCCAACTTTCTAATGTTAATCTCTTTCTCAACTCTAGATGTCACATGCTGTATTGGAAGACAGGATTTCTCTCTCTCTCTCTCTCTCTCTCTCTCTCTCTCTCTCTCTCTCTCTCAAACACACACACACACACATAGACATACACACACACGGACCTTATGGCTCACCCTACATATGCACATCTCTCCTGCTCTCCTCTACCCTTATTAGGAATTCAGAGTATGACCTGTCTGAGGAGCATGGAAAAGCATCACATTCGAGTTAAACTGATGAATCTTGGTCAATCCAAGCTGACCAATTTCAAAGCTTGTCTTTTGTCTCAGACTTGTCTGGATGGGCTTTTCTAGAGAGTAATATGCAAATGCCCTAGTGGGTGCAGTGGAATGAAACAAACTGTTAAGTCAGGAGGCAATAAGACATCAGAGGCTGAGAAGCTCTCCTCTGAAAAACTTGACATGAAGTTTCTTTTAAGTCTCAAAAGTCATTGGTTAGGAGAGTTCACATCTATTTGCTCAGCAGAAGGAATTTATTGCTTTTTTATCTCATGGATTTTGAGTTTATTTCACTATCTTAGGCAAATTTTAACGCTTTCTTTATTGCAGATTAGTTTTTGCATTTATTTATTGCACGACTCCTGTTTCTTGTGTAGTTTATTTAAAATATAGAACTTGCCTTTTTATTTTGTTAAGTAAACACATTGGGGGCAGAGATTTTAATTGTGTGCTGAATATAGTACTAATTTTTTTTTAATTTTTCTTTTCAGTGTAAAGACTATAGAGAATTTGGGATTGAGGTCCACAACAATACTGATAGTATGTCTTCACTATTCCTCTTTTGTCTACTTTCTGCAACCATTTTGTATCATGATAAACCCAAATGTCTGAGTTGTTCTACATTTAATTGCAAGTCACAGAAGATGGAGGGAGAGGTCAGGAAACCAGTTAACACTCCCATGTCCCTGTTTCACATCCACTGATGCTTTTAAAGCCCAAGCAAAGCCCTTCTTTGCTATTTTTTTCTCCCTAATGTCCCCCTTCAGTTTGCTTTTCACATGAATGCCATTACCCTCTTTGCATTCTCTTTAGTGTACAGGTTCGGTTGTAAGTCACTAATACAATGTTTACATGCAAATGCCATAGGTATATCCTTCCTTTTTACACTAATTTTTTTAAAAGAAATATAGCCTAGAATGTCATGGTAGTGTAACTTTAGTACCAGTACTTGGGAGGCAGAGTAAGGCAGACTTCTGAGAGTTTGAGGATAGCAATTTTATTTGATGATATTTCCTTCAAAAATAACCACCACCATCCACAAGACTCAGGACAATTTGATTGACATTGGAAATATTTTGTTTGTTTTTTCACTTATTATTTGTTTGGCGATATATGTGTCCATGTATGTTTGCTCCTGTATCTCTATGTGTGATTGTCTGTTTTTTTTTTTTTGTGCTAGAGATGATACACAGGTTCTCTGCATTTAGAAAAGAACTCAGAGCTCTCCTTTTTCAAGTTCTCCCTCACATTATATCTATTTTAGCTTTCTTGCAATGGATTAGTTGGTTTTACTTCCAAATTTTTCCAAATATTTTAGTATTTTCTAAATGTTTCTTATAAATATTAGATAAAAATACAAACCCTTCAATCAAAATGTCATTTCCACCTCTTTATGTTTCTTATTAAAATTTTGCTTTGTGTTTTTTTAAAGTCTTTATTGAAATTCTGGTATGTTTCATACTTTCAATTTTAAATTTAAGTTTAATAGTAAAATTTTAACACTTAAACATTTTAAACTAGTTCATCTAATTGGCACTTTAAGTGGTTTCCTCAGCTTTGTACAATTCACTGTTATGACTTTTCTTTATAATTTGTAGTCATATTTTCTGATAATTCTTTATTTAAGCATTTGGGAAGCAAAGTCACTTCCCAAATAGACTTTGACTTTTTATTTAACATTAATTTCCACAGTGTCAGTACTTCGTCTATCTCCATTTCTTGTTGAAATTTTTGTTAACTAAACAGGTGGCAAATTTTCATTACATTTCTATAAATGTATATAAAAAGATGTTTATGGTTATTGCTTGTGATTTTTCTTTCTAAGAAGTATTTATTGTGCACGCCACATATATTAGAGATTTCTGGCTTGATTCCTTTCTGTCCCAATTCAATCAATTTTAGGTCTCTTAATTATCTAAGTGTGTGTGTGTGTGTGTGCATATAATTTTCTTTGCTTCCTTTTGGCAGTTTCTTAATAAATGTAGTTTATTTAAATCTTTCTATTTCCTTTATCCTTTCATTCCTTTCCATTCAGGAAACCTGTCTTTTTCTCAAGATGTTTATATCTATTTAAATTTTTAAGTCTTTAAGCAAGTGAAAGTTAGTAGAAAGCACAGAGATATAATAAATATTAGTGTTGGATTTATAGACTTACTGAGAAAACACACTCCAAGTCTTATGTATAGACTACCTTGATAATGTTCTCATACCTTGACATATATTTTATTACTTACACAGGTATGAGAACACTGTGTAAGTAATAAAATATAAATCAGAGAATGAAATACCAGTCTTTGTATATTATGTTCACCATTGTAGTTAGGAGAGAAGAAGATGGTATCTCAAAGGTAACTGTTTATATGGGGTGGAAAGGAAAGTCCTCTCAATAGTACACAGGGAATGAGATAGCCAACTGTCATTTAGTCTTCATAAATTACATTTTTATAAACTATTTGTCTTATAAAATTTGTATTTATGTATTTTATCCCACTCAGCCAATCTTATATGAAGATAATTTATGGGAGCTCCTTTGTGATTTTATAAGAGATTGTCAGATCATTGATGACTCCCTAGCACAGGACAATTTGTGATGGAACTCTCGTTCAATTTTGTGGACCTTTTAATCTTAAAAATTGGCAAGAACACTTTTTTTTCATAGTGGTGCATGCCTTTAATCCCAGCACTCAGGAGACAGAGGCAGGTGGATTTCTATGTTCAAGGTCATCCTAGTCTACAGAGTGAATTCCAGGACAACTAGAACTGCACAAAAAAACCATGTCTCAAAAACAAAACAAAACAAATAAAACAAATATGAAACAAAACCAAAACTCGCTCAATCTATCTGCAGCAACTAACACAAAACCAATATATGCTAATTCCAAAGGAATAGTCCCTGTTTTATAAACTGTTGTTCTTGCACTGCTGTAGAGTTGACAGACTCTTAAAAATTATGTGTGTTTCAGTAAAAATCTTCACAATGCATGAAGAATTCCTGAGGGGAAATGAAGAACTAGGAATTCTTGTTACAAAGTTCCATGAAAAACACAAGTGTCTGTGCCTGAAAAAATGACTCAGTTTTTCAGACTCTTGCTACTTTTTTTAAATTTATTTTTTCAACTCTACATTTTTCTCTGCTCCCCTCCCTTCTTCTCTTCCCCAATGGAAAAAACAAAGCATATTTAACAAGTGGTGCTGGCATAACTGGATATCAATATATAGAAAATAGAAATAGACCCATATCTATCACCATGCACAAAACTCAATTCCAAATGGATCAAGGACCCCAACATAAAGCCAGCCACACTGAACCTTATAGAAGAGAAAGTGAGAAATACACTTGAATGCATTAGTGCAGGAGACCAGACCACTTCGTAAATATAACCCCAGCAGCACAGACACTGAGAGAAACAATTAATAAGTGGGACCACCTGATACTGAAAAGCTTCTGTAAGGCAAAGGACACAGTCAACAAGACAAAATGATAGTCTACAGAATGGGAAAAGAACACATTTTGATAGAGAATGTAGTACTGACTCTTCTATTTTTCTCAATGATTTTCCTGGTTTTCCCTAAATTTTCCATAAAGGATAGTTGATAGAAAATACATCAATGTCCTGCCTTGCTCCCTGTATCTCTGGATGAATGTGACCACAAGCAGTCTAGTCATTGGGGAAAATGGATGACTTATAAAGTCTATTTTTTTTTATTTAGCAGAGCCTCTGATTAGATGGAACCACTAACTAATCAGCTCTCATGCAGAGACCCATGGTGTTATCCTGACCTAGCTGCCTTGAAAGGCATGTGTCATGTGTCATAGGTTTAACATGTTACAGACCATGGTTTCTGGGGCACAATGTGCTTTCCAATTGCTGAAAAACTGGTGAACTTCTTCAGGCCTGTAAGGATTCAGGCTACTTTGTGTTTTTCTTTATGGTCCCTTGGACTTCAAGAAAACATGGAGGCTTGACAGGATAATTGATCTTAGACATTAATTTTGTATACTCTGCATACCTTGAGAACTTCCTTGTCTCCTGGCATCTACAACTATATTGATCCATTATCCAATTGCCATTAAATTCTGTTTATGATAAAGGTATAAAAGGTTCTATTGCTGTCTATAAAATTTTTACAGCCTCAGTTGTATTGTGGTCCCTCCAACTGATCAGATTTAATCCCTTGCTGTTGTATCAGATAACTTTGCCCTGGTAAAAAAGCATGTTCACTTATACTCTACATCATTTTTTCCTTGACATTCTGAACATTTTATTCTGATTATTCCTATAGTAATATGAATGTTTGCTGGTATATATGTGTGCATGTGTGTGTGTTTTTGTGTGTGTGTCCAGTGTAGTGTAGTGTAGTCTGTGATATAGTATGAAGTATGTAGTATGAAGTATGTAGTATGTGTGTAGTATGAAGGTAAGCATTGCATGCCAAAGAGAATATATGAAGGTTAGAAGTCTACTTACAGTCCTGTATCGAGATAAGGAATTTACTATTTCTGTTGTGAGATGGATACTCTTACTCTTTGTTGGTTGTCCTGGAAGAGTCCAGTGATTCTCCTGTCCCATTTTTCTACTTCCCCCGAGAGATACCCAAATAAATACTATGTTTTATGTGGCTTCTAACACCTATGAGATCAATCTCATTTCATCAGACTAGACTTGACTATCAAGTGCTTTAAACCACTGAATCATTTTCCAAGTATAAGAGTATGTATCTAACAGGCAACTCTCAAAGATAGGTATTTGATACTAAACTATCTTTGAAAGGGTTGTTTACACATTGAACACGATTCTGAAGAGCCTATTACATAACCAAAAGTAAACTCATCCTAATTGTAATATGCCAGCTATATCCAGCTGGAACTCTGATGTTCTCACTCTTTGAAAGCATAAAGGAGATCATAAAAATATACCCTACCTTACTCGAACCAAAACAAGATGAAGATTCACTAAGTCACCGACTGATTCTATTTTCTTGACTCTCTCAGTATCTCCCATACTATTTGATCTAACATAAAGATCCACTTGTTGAAAGTCTTTGAATACAGACCTATATTTTCCACCCCAAATCACTTCTCTTTTCTGTCTTATCAAATCCTCTTTTTAAATGAAGCTTTCTGTTCATATTCTACATAATATTACAAGGGCTATATCCACTTAACTCTATTATTTTTTTTTACTTTCTGCATACTGCATATAGCACCAGAAGGTTTTTTAAACATATTATTATCTGACTCATTAGGATTAATAGCTTAAGTTGCAAGGGTTTTATTTGATCATTGAAAATAATACATTTGCTAATTAAAAAGTAAATGAGCTCTCCTGGTTCATGCCTTGATTTTTATTATTATCCAGCAAATTCAGAAAAAAGAATCTGTTTTCATAACAACTTTCTGATCAATAAGCAGGTGTGGAGGTTTCAAAGCTAGTGGTTCCCATAAGCTCATACATTTGACTACGGTCCCCATTTGAAAGAACTGTTTAGCAAAGATTATAATGAGGGTTTTGTTATAGGAGATGTGTCACTTGCATTAGACTTTGATGTTTCAAAAGACCATGCCATTCCCAGTTAGCTCTTTCTCCCTCATGTAGATGGATTAATACAAAAGGTGTGAGCTACTCCTTCAGCACCAGAAGTGTCTAACTGCCACTATGTTCCCCACCATGATGGTCATAGATTCACCCTCTGTGTCCATAAGCTCTAAAATAAGTCTTTCCTTTATATACTGTCTCAGTTGTAGTGTCTTATTACACCAATCAAAAAGTAACTAAGATGGAAGGATAATCATAGAAAATTATTCAGCTTATCATGAGTATTTAATGATTGTGAATTATTCAGAAAAAGTCTATTATTATTTAAAATTTGTTATTACATCTTTTATGTATATAAAATAATTGGTAATATAAAAATATTAATCAACATGAATATATCTTGTCCCTAAATATGAAAATATTAATTTGATCCAACATTTCAGGGGACCTCTGTTGGAGTTTCATCTGAGTTCTACATCCAGAACAGCCTCAAAACTGCTGGCTAATATAATTAAGCCTCAGGACTTTACCATAGTCATAATTTTTCTTTAGGTCCCCATAAGAATATCAGCATCCCCAATCAGCAGGAAGTAGCCTGGAAAACTTTGCCCACATTCCCCCAAAAATGGATTATGGATGTTTTTCTTTGTTTAGAGTGTTGGTTACAAGTTGTTATGGATAATTGTCTGGCAAAACGCTAAACAAAAGTTTAAACCTGAGAGAGATTGGGATGTGATTCTAGACACAAAAGAACTGACTGAGTTAAACATTACTTCTTGGTAGCAACCTTTTCTAGGCTGAGCTCTTTTTATTAAAGGCAAATGCATCTCACTTAAGAGAGCATTCTTGACTCAGCTTTATCTGTAAAACCTTGCAGCTCTTTTGAGAGGCCCTACCACAAAACACTTAAATGGTGTTTATGAATATCTGTCAGTAGGCTAGTTGGTGGTTTCAGGGACCTTGAAACTCCATAGCATTGCAGCAATAAATATGTCTCTTCCCAGTACGTCTGCCACAAAGATAAACTATAATTAAACTAAAGAATGGGGTGGATCCAGCCGTCAAACCCAGGGCTTTAATCTTAGCCATATCACTTAGCAAATTAAAGACTCATATGGTCAGAAAAAGAGAGATATACAGTAAAGATAGATTCAGACATACCAAAAAAAAGTCTAAATGGTTTACAGTTTGTTTGAAAATACATGTAGGCTTGGGAGAGAAAAGAAAAAGGATAAAGTTCCTTTAAAAAAAAAGAGAAAGAAAACAAAAGAAAAGTTGAGTGTGATAGCATACACACACACACTTTTAATCCCAGCATTTGGGAGGCAGAGGCAGGCAGATCTCTGTGAGTTTAAGGACAGCCTGGTCTACAGAATGAGTTCCAGGACAGCCAAAGATACAGAGGGAAATTCTGTGTAAAAAAGATTAAAAAGAAGCATGGGATAAAACAGCACTCTCTGAACATGGCGAACAATGGGGGCTGATGAGAAGCCAAGGACAATGGCCCTGGGTTTTGATCCTACTTCAAGTTTGGGCCTTGTGGGAGCCTAGACAGTATGGATGTTCACCTTCCTAGACATGGACGGAGGGGGGAGGACCTTGGACTTTCCACAGGGAAGGGAACCCTGACTACTCTTTGGACTGGAGGGGGAGGGGGAGGGGAGTGGGGGGAGGGGGAGAAGGGTGGGAGGAGGGGGAGGGAAATGGGAGGCTGGGGGGAGGCGGAAACTTTTTTCTTTTTCTCAATAAAAAAAAACCAAAAAAAATAAAAATAAAAATAAAAGAAATAGAGTTTAAAACAAAGCCACATAAAAATGGAAAATACACAGAGAATCTAGATACTGTATGTTATTGTGTTGTCTTTGAATTGTTTCATAGCTGAGGAAGGAGCAACAACTGCTAAAAGACATTTGATAATAAATGCTACAGGATTATCCCAACATATGTATATTGAAAGTGCCTTGACTCCAAAATATAAGTCAAAAGACCTGTTACTTTGGAGAATATGTTTTGCTTTGTTTCCACAGGAAATAAGAGACTGTGGATTCACTCTGGGTTAAGAAATATCAGGTTTGACCAAGGAAGACTCACTGAAAAATCTCTGATAGGAACAGATGGCCCAAATGATCCAACATTTCAGAGGACCTCTGTTGGAGTTTCATCTGAGTTCTATGTCCAGAAAAGCCTCAAAACCGTTTACTGAGATCATCAAGCCTCACAGAATCTTTCAGTCAAGACTTGACCATAGCCTTTTTTTTTTTAATTTTTTATTGAGAAAAAGAAAAAAAAGTTTCCGCTTCCTCCCAGCCTCCCATTTCCCTCCCCCTTCTCCCACCCTTCTCCCCCTCCCTCTCTAGTCCAAAGAGCAATCAGGGTTCCCTCCCCTGTGGAAAGTCCAAGGTCTTCCCCCCTCCGTCCATGTCTAGGAAGGTGAACATCCAAACTGGCTAGGCTCCCACAAAGCCAGAACTTGAAGTAGGATCAAAACCCAGGGCCATTGTCCTTGGCTTCTCATCAGCCCCCATTGTTCGCCATGTTCAGAGAGTCCGGTTTTATCCCATGCTTTTTCAGTCACAGTCCAGCTGGCCTTGGTGAGCTCCCAATAGATCAGCCCCACTGTCTCAGTGGTTGGGTGCACCCCTCGTGGTCCTGACTTCCTTG
>JABTXL010019456.1:228180-246607 GCA_025134845.1 Neodon shergylaensis
TGCTGGGTCCAGGGGTAGGTTGATCCCGAATTTCCTGAGAAACCGAAACACTGATTTCCAAAGTGGTTGCACGAGATTGCATTCCCACCAGCAATGGATGAGGGTACCCCTTCCTCCACAGCCTCTCCAACAAAGGCTATCATTGGTGTTTTTGATTTTAGCCATTCTGACAGGTGTAAGATGATATCTCAAAGTTGATTTGATTTGCATCTCCCTAATCGCTAAGGAGGTTGAGCATGACCTTAAGTGTCTTTTGGCCATTTGAACTTCTTCTGTTGAGAATTCTCTGTTCAGTTCAGTGCCCCATTTTTTAATTGGGTTAATTAGCATTTTGAAGTCTAGTTTCTTGAGTTCTCTATAAATTTTGGAGATCAGACCTTTGTCTGTTGCGGGGTTGGTGAAGATCTTCTCCCAGTCAGTGTTTGTCATATTTCATTGTTATCACTTAGAATCATGTACATTTTTCTTATGAAAAAACAGAAATGGATGAGCTAGAGAGATGGCTCAGAGGTTAAGAGCACTGACTGCTCTTCCAGAGGTCCTGAGTTCAATTCCCAGTAACCACATGGTGGCTCACAACCATCTGTAATGAGATCTGGTGCCCTCTTCTGGTCTGCAGCATATATGTAGGGAAAATGCTGTATATATAATTAATAAATAAATTAAAAAAAAACAGAAATGGAGTGAATCTGGAGGGGAAATGAGGTAGGACATAATAGGGAGTTGAAAAAGAAGAAAAATAAATAAGTTTTTATAAGTAAAAAATAAAAGATAAAGCAAAACAGAAGGCCTTGTAGATACAAAGAGTGACAGTTTAAATACAGGAATTCGTACTTTGTACTATATCAATCAAGTGGCTTACTTCAGGAAATCAGGTGATCAGAAAAATTGATAATAGAATTTGGGGATATTCCACTGCCTGCCTAGAACTCAAAAATCATCTTTCACTGAAGGTGTCATCTGCCAAAGCTTGTACTACTGACTCTCATCCTAGTAACCAATGATTGCTATTCTGAAATATCAATTTGCCTGTGGCACCATAATGGTGATTTTGTGATATTCAATTCTGTTCACTTTTTAGTATGCAGTTGCATTCTCTTCAAAGTCTCAAGATTCACCTTCCCAAATGACAGGACTCTTCAAAGGGCTATAAGATGGCAGAGTACTGAAAAGACCTTAAACTATGTGTGTGCCTGACTCTGCATTTATGATATGGGGAATGCCAGCTACTGTTTTATTTATATCTCTGCTATCCCTTTCTTAGTGAAATCAAGTACTCCAAGTTGAGACTTTCTATTTCTTTCAATATTATTTTAGAAAATATATCTGTATTTTATCTGGTTTTCATTCTCCACTCTACCCTTCAGCATTTTCTTCTAACACACTCACCTCTTAATGCATCTACAAATCTCTAGACTCTTTGTTTCTTTGTTTGTTTGTTTCTTTCTTTCTCTTTTTTTTTGGTTGTTTTGTTTTTTGTTTCTCATGGTAGCTTTGGAGCCTGTCATGCAACTACAAGACACCAGGCTGGCCTTGAACTCACAGAGGTTTGCCTGCCTTTGCCTTGTGAGTGCTGGGATTAAAGGCGTGCACCACCACCACACAGCTTCTTTTTCTTTTGCAAACATTGTTTGAATTTTATATAAGTGTTTGTGTTTTCTTTGTATAAATGTCAATGTATGTGCCAACTTTAGTTTACAACAATCACTAGCTAGAACAGGAAAATTCTGGTGCTTATATTCTTCCATATCTACATTAAGTACTCCTCACATAACTGAGTTGACTGATAACTATTTACTGTTCTATTTTGCTTCGATTTATCTTTGTGTGGGGCCCCTGTTATCAGTCATTTGCTGGAGTCTCTGAGC
This sequence comes from Neodon shergylaensis, assembly GCA_025134845.1. Classification (NCBI taxonomy): domain Eukaryota; kingdom Metazoa; phylum Chordata; class Mammalia; order Rodentia; family Cricetidae; genus Neodon; species Neodon shergylaensis. The sequence goes on from JABTXL010019456.1 coordinate 230,049, forward strand.
CTATTCTCTGTTATTTTTAAATCTTCTCTGATTTTATGCCAATACCAAGCTGTTTTCATTACTTTAGCTCTGTAATAGTGTTTGATGTCAGGGATAATAATACATCTGGAAGTTCCTTTATTGTATAGGATTGTTTTGGTTATCTTAGGTTTTTCATTTTTCCATATAAAGTTGATTATTGTTCTCTCAAGGTCTGTGAAGAATTTTGTTGGCATTTTGATGGAGATTGCATTGAATCTATAGATTTCTTTTGGGAGAATTACCATTTTTATTCTGTTGATCCTCCCAATCCAAGAGCATGGGAGATCCTTCCATTTTCTGGTATCCTTTTCAATTTCTTTCTTCAAAGCCTTAAAGTTCTTGTCAAATAGATCTTTCCATTTCTTAGTTAGTGTTGCCCTGAGATACTTTATGCTATTTGTGGCTATAATGAAAAGTAATATTTCTCCGATTTCCCTCTCTGCTACTTTATCCTTTGTGTATAGGAAGGCTACTGATTTTTTGAGTTGATCTTGTATCCTCCCACAACACTGAAGGTATTTATCAGCTGTAAGCGTTCTTTGGTAGAGTTTTTGGGGTCACTAATGTACACTATCATATCATCTGAAAATAACAAAAGTTTGACTTCTTACTTTCTAATTTGAATTCTCTTGATTGCCTTATGTTGTCTTATTGCTATTGCTAGAACTTCAAGCACTATATTGAAGAGATGGAGAGAGTGGACAGCCTTGTCTTGTTCCTGATTTTAAATAAATAACTTTGAGTTTCTTTCCATTTAATTTGATGTTAGCTGTTGGCTTACTGTATATTGCTTGGAGAATCTTTTTATGAAGAAATGAAGTTCATGATTAATGCTACAGGTGACAACTAATCACAAAACATTTGTAATTACAGAAAAATAGTCAACAATAGGCTTTGTATCACTGATGCCAACCATTAAGAGAGAAAGAGAGATTCTGTAATATTCAGACATGGAAATAGCTAACTAGTAAGTGAGTCTGATTTAAACATATATCATGAAAATCTACTGGTACTTTATTCTGGAGCGTCAAGCCTCATAAATACTAAGAAAATGAATTTCTCCCTCCTGATGTTGTTCTGTTCAGATCAGTAAACCATCTTCACTCTACTCGGCTAGGTCAGCATCCAAAGACCTTTTTTTTCCTCTTTTTTTCAGATTTTCTTTTATTATTATTATTATTAAAAATTTCTGCCTCCTCCCCGCCACCGCCACCCATTTCCCTCCCCCTCCCGCGCTCCCCTCTCCCTCCCTCTCCAGCCCAAAGAGCAGTCAGAGTTCCCTGCCCTGTGGGAAGTCCAAGGGTTTCCCCCTTCCATCCAGGTCTAGGAAGGTGAGCACACAAACAGCCTAGGCTCTCACAAAGCCAATACATGCAGTAGGATCAAAACACAGTGCCATTGTTATTGGCTTCTCAGCAGCCCTCATTGTCTGCCATGTTCAGCGAGTCCGGTTTTATCCCATGCTTTTTTAGACCCATTCCAGCTGCCTTGGTGAGTTCCCAATAGATCAGCCCCATTGTCTCAGTGTGTGGGTGCACCCCTCGTGGTCCTGACTTCCTTGCTCATGTTCTCCCTCCTTCTGCTCCTCATTTGGACCATGGAAGTGCAGTCCCGTGCTCCAATTTGGGTCTCTGTCTCTATCTCCTTCGATCGCCAGATGAAGGTTAATATCCAGGAGGATAACTATATGTTTTTCTTTAGGTTCACCTTCTTATTTAGCTTCTCTAGGATCACGAATTATAGGCTCAATGTCCTTTATTTATGGCTAGAAACCAATTATGAGTGAGTACATTCCATGTTCATCTTTTTGGGTCTGGCTTACCTCACTCAGGATAGTGTTTTCTATTTCCATCCATTTGCCTGCAAACTTCAAGAAGTCCTTGTTTTTTACTGCTGAGTAGTACTCTAATATGTACATATTCCACACTTTCTTTATCCATCCTTCCATTGAAGGGAATCTAGGCTGTTTCCAGGTTCTGGCTATTACAAACAATGCTGCTATGAACATAGTTGAACAAATGCTTTTGTAATATGATAGGGCATCTCTTGGGTATATTCCCAAGAGTGGTATTGCTGGGTCCAGGGGTAGGTTGATCCCGAATTTCCTGAGAAATCGCCAAACTGATTTCCAAAGTGGTTGCACAAGTTTGCATTCCCACCAGCAATGGATGAGTGTACCCCTTACTCCACAACCTCTCCAGCAAAGGCTATCATTGGTGTTTTTGATTTTAGCCATTCTGACAGGTATAAGATGGTATTTCAAAGTTGTTTTGATTTGCATTTCTCTGATCGCTAAGGAAGTTGAGCATGACCTTAGGTGTCTTTTGACCATTTGAACTTCTTCTGTTGAGAATTCTCTGTTCAGTATGATCGAGTAGGCTTCATCCCAGAGATGCAGGGCTGGTTCAACATACAAAAATCTATCAGTATAATCCACCATACAAATAAACTGAAAGAAAAAAAATATGATCATTTCATTAGATGCTAAAAAAGCATTCGACAAAATTCAACACCCCTTTATGTTAAATGTCTTAGAGAGGTTAGGGATACAAGGGTCATACCTAAATATAATAAAAGATATTTATAGCAAGACAACAGCTAACATTAAATTAAACAGAGAGAAACTCAAAGCCATCCCAATAAAATCAGGAACACGACAAGGCTGTCCACTCTCTTCATACCTCTTCAATATAGTACTTGAAGTTCTAGCAATATCAATAAGACAACATAAGGGGATCAAGGGGATTTGTATTGGAAAGGAAGAAGTTAAACTTTCATTATTTGCAGATGATATTATAATATACATAAGTGACCCCAAAAACTCTACAAAAGAACTCCTACAGCTGATAAACACCTTTAGTAATGTGGCAGGATATAAGATCAACTCCAAAAAATCAGTTGCCTTCCTATAAACTAAGGATAAGGAAGCAGAGAGGGAAATCAAAGAAGCATCACCTTTCACGATAGCCACAAACAGCATAAAATATCTTGGGGTAACTCTAACCAAGGAAGTGAAAGATCTATTTGACAAGAACTTTAAGGCATTGAAGAAAGAAATTGAAGAGAATACCAGAATGAAAATAGACTCATATCTATCACCATGCACAAAACTCAAGTCCAAATGGATCAAAGACCTCAATATCAATCTGAACACACTGAACCTGATAGAAGAGAAAGTGGCAAGTACCCTACAACAGATGGGCACAGGTGATCGCTTCCTATGTATAACCCCAGCAGCACAGACATTAAGGGCAACATTGAATAAATGGGACCTCCTGAAACTGAGAAGTTTCTGTAAAGCAAAGGACACTGTCACTAAGACAAAAAGGTAACCCACTGACTGGGAGAAGATCTTCACCAACCCTGCAACAGACAAAGGTCTGATCTCCAAAATATATAAAGAGCTCAAGAAACTAGACTTTAAAATGCTAATCAACCCAAAGACCTTTCTTATACATAGGAACATTTTTGCTACTTTTTCTATTTTTACTCTGCCTCTGGTGAGGAAGGAGAGGTAGACTTCATCTTCACTGTGTTTACTTTACGCAAAAGGGTTACCTTACAAGTGATTGTGTTTTCTTGTTTAGCTTCTGGTCGTAATCACAGAAACTGAATGAAATGATTGCCTGTTGTTAATGTTTGTGTGATCATCACATAGACTACAGTTGGTACTCTTTAATGAACATCCTCTCCAGTGGCTTTTTTATGTCCCAATATACAGACTCACTGTTCTTTGTAGAGACCAAAGGAATATTATTGTGTTTAATGCTAGCACAAGTAAATCCAGGATTGGAGATCAGAAACATTATCTTATTCACTTTAGATGATGAATGAAATGTTTTTCTGGCCAGTATGGTGCATATCAGAAGTAAACATCCCTGACACCAACTTGTCAGGTGACCCATGGTATCACTTCTCTTATGTCTACTTGGGGTTTAATATTGCCTCTGGTGCTTGTCTTATTCAATAGCTACAGAAAGTGTCAAGCAGTAAGTTTTTCCTGACTGTTCAGTCTCTTAAGATTATCTTCTGATAATCTATTCTGTTTCTAAAGCTTCTAATGCTCTGGATAGCTGGTATAGACAGAAAGAAATGGAGAGGGAGAATGGAATGAGGAGGTGAGCTATAGGTGTGGTGGTTCCTGCCCCCATGTGAGATGGTAGATCTTGTCTACCAGGATGGACTTGTGAAGTTTAGATTAGTGAATGTGAAGAGTCAGATGGGACAATATCTGTGACTAGGAGAATTTTGACAGAGATGGATTGGATGAGCTGATCTATATTACCTTAAGAATTTCTTCAGAATCAAATTCTCACATTTTGTGTCAAGAGGTTTTGGATACATAGACAAATATTTCTTCCATAACATAAAAGGATTTCAGTTGAAATAAATAACATAAAGGTAGTCTTAAATATTTCTCATGAATTTCCCACATGATTTTGTCCTGCCCTCTCATTATTTTTATTATTTCAGCTTTAATTGGTGATTTTATAATGACTCAGACTTCCTGTCCTTGCTGATTGCTCACAAAGAGACAGCCTCCATCTCATGCAGGTCTACCTTTTAAGCAGTCATGACAAAACCAATTTTAATTAGTACCTACAGAAGCTAGGCAAGTTTCCCACAGGTTCTTGTCTTTGAAGCTTCCATCCAAGAATCTGGGGTCCCTCTCTGGAACAGAGTCAGAGACATGTTTCATACTGAAAATCAGTAGAGAGGAAGCTGAGGATCTTGCAGTTTATCTTGCAGTTTATCTAAGCAACTCATTATCTATATACAGTGACAAAGAAACAAACAAAAACTTCCTTGTTTGTGGAGCCCCATCTGTCAATAGTGAGTTCATAGAGATCTGTCTGCCTCTGCCTCCCAAATGTTGGGATTAAAGGTGTGTGCCACCACACCCAACTACTCTCTTTTTTTTCTTTTTTCTTTTAAGAAATTTATCCAAGCCTACATTTATTTTTAAACACACTGTCAACAATTTAGAGATTTTCTTCATCTGAATCTATCTTTACTGTGTATCTTACTGACCACATGAGTCTTTAATTTGCTAAGCATTATGTCTAGGGTTAAAGCTATGGCTTTGACAGCTCTATCCACCCATTCTTTAGCTTTCTGAGAGTATAGCCTTATGGCAGAGGTAGTGGTCAGAGCCATGTTTATTGCCACAACTCTATGGCATTTCAAGGTCCATACCACCACCAAGAGGCATGCTGTAGGGTATTCATACATACAAGCTTTAAATGATAAACTAATGAAAAATAAACCATGGATTTAAAGGAGAGTGAAGTGATATATATGGAAGTATTTGAAGAGAAGAAATGAAAGGCGAAATGCCTACTGCATGTACTCCTTTGTGGGAGCCTAGACAGTTTGGATGCTCACCTTACTAGACCTGGATAGAGGTGGGTGGTCCTTGGACTTCCCACAGGGCAGGGAACCCTGATTGCTCTTTGGGCTGACGAGGGAGGGGAACTTGATTGGGGGAGGGGGAGGGAAATGAGAGGTGGTGGCGGGGAGGAGGCAGAAATCTTTAATAAATAAATAAATAATAAAAAAATATAATCCCATATATAAATAGAAAAAAGAAGTGGCTGCCTTCCCTCAATAATAACTACAGATACCTATGAAAGAATCCTGTAATGATTTATGTACTTTCTAGAATTGTACCATATCTGACAGTACTTGACATCGAAGGAAAACATAGAAAGGAAATTCTACATTATACATAACAGGTATAAAAATAAATTTATAATCCCATGCTGTTCTTTGTTGTTCAAAGAGGAGCATATTCCCTACAAATTAACATATACTTACTGTCTGATCTGAGACATAAGGCAACCACAGGCCTTTAATGAATCACTTCAGCAAGCCTGTGACTATGCCTAGGCATTGTTGATTTGCATGTGCCCAGAGCACAGCCCACTGTCCGAGGACTTCTTCATAGATAGGTAACACCATGTGCTGAATTCAGGTTCAGAAAAATCACAACACAGAAATGATGATCACCACTCATCTTCTGGGGTTGCTGCTACTCTGGCTTGCAGGTAAGAAAGAGAGCATTGAGAAGGTATTCATCTGAGTATGGTCAATTCTTCATTGCCTCTGTGAAAATCCTCAAATAACAAAATTAATTTTGAAAGAATTTGTTTTCAATTTTTCAACGTCAGGCGCCAGATGTGAAATTCAGATGACCCAGTCTCCAGCCTCCCTGTCTTCATCTCTGGGAGACAGTATCACCATAACATGCCAGGCAGGTCAGAACTTTAAAAGTTATTTAGCGTGGTATCAGCAGAAACCAGGGAAACCTTCCAAGCTCCTGATCTATGCTACAAACAGATTGGCAGATGGGATTCCATCAAGGTTCAGTGGCAGTGGATCTGGCACACAGTATTCTCTTAAAATCAGTGGTCTGCAGCCCGAAGATGTTGCAACTTATTGTCAACAAGTTTTTCGTACTCCTCCCACAGTTATACAAACCCTGACATAAACTTCCACAGGAAGCAGAAGCAAGAGTCAAGGCTACTGAAATTGTTCCTTCTGCGGTCTTCTGCAGCTAGAACTCTTTATTTATTTATTTATTTTTTTTTGCTGATATTTAAAAGTCAATGTGATTTTTCTGCACAGAGATCAGAGGAAATTTTATCCCTTAAATCTCTGTACTATTTCCAAACACAAGCATTAAAAACAGAGGAATTATTTTTATTATTTCAAAGACAAAAAGGCTTTTCCTGTACAACATAGTTATGTCAATAGCTAAAATTCATAAAATATACACATTAAAATACACACACACACACAATAAAAGTCAAAAAACTAAATATGCATACAAACCAAGCTGGAGTAATCATTGAGAGGCCATTATTATATATAGTATAAATATATCATTAAAACCCAAGGAAGAAGGTGCAGAAGATGGCTTAATGATCAGAACACTGGATGCAGCCAGGCGGTGGTGGCACACACCTTAATCCCAGCGCTCAGAAAGCAGAGGCAGGTAGATCTCTGTGAGGTGCAGGATAGCCTGGTCTATAAAGCGGGTTCCAAGACAACCAAGACTGTTTCACAAAGAAACTCTGTCTCAAAATAAAAAAGAAATCTAAAAAAAAAAAAAAAAGGAAAAGAAAATAAAAAAGCCAGAGGGTGCTCTTCTAGAGGAGTCTTGTTTGATTTCTAGCAATCATGACTGCTAGAGACTGCCTGTAACTCCAGTTCCAGCATATCTGAACCATGCTTCTGGCCTCTGGAGGCATTGTACTAATTTGGTGCACAAACATTTATGAAAGTAAACACCAAAATTGTTAAAGTAAAAATAAGTACGCCTTAAGTATTTAAAAATTGTAGGGGCCTATAATTTGATCAGTCTGATACTGGGAACAGAGTATTCTCAGAACCTAGAGTCCATTTTCTTTCCACTAAAAACAATTCTTTCTGAGGACATGGTCTTCACTTATGGTGTCAACTCTCATATCATAGGCATGATATGAAGATTTCTCCAAAAAAAAAAAAAGATTTCTCCATTAACTGTTTTCTTTTTATTTTCTCTCCTTGCTAGGAAGGAAAGTATAATAGTTACTTTTCTATTGTTTTGATATGACACCATAAACAAGGCAGTTTATAAAAGAAATAATTTATTTTAGGATCTGGCATTTCCATTATTAACATTATAGTAAGCATGGCACCATGAAGAAAGGCATGCGTTGGAACAATACCTAACAGCTTTCATCTTTATCTGCAAGATGTAGAGTAAGTTAGAGAGATGATTGGGAATGGCTTAAGCTTTTGATATCTCAAACCTCACCCATAGTAACATACCTCCTCCAATAAGTATACAATAATTAATCTTTCCTAAAGAGTTCCAAAAACTGGTGAGCAAGCATTCAAATATGTGAACTAATGGAGAACACTGTCATTCAAAGCCCCATAGCAAGTTTCAGGCCCCAAAATTTTCAAAATTAAAAAAAAATAGGGAAGGACCGAGTTAGAATGGGGCAGGTATGTCTAAAAATTGCTAAACAGCTATGAGCCCCACTGGTCATACATTACATACATATTAGTTTCCAAACAAAATATGCATAGCAAGTTTCAAGTGCCAAATTTCTTGAAATAAATAAATAACCCCTATAGGGAAGGAATGAGTCAGAGAGAGGTAGGTGTGTGTAGGGAGAGGTTAGAACCCTTGGATTCCACTGAGCATGAGTTAAAAATTCATTCCTTTCCAAACAAAACATTTATCAACTAGAGTTATAATTTCCTAAAACTTCATTGACACCACTCTCTAAACAGAGAAAGCAGTTCATTCCAATCATGGCTTTACATGAGTCTGTAGCATGGTACATTTAGAACAAAGCATGACTAGTTAACAAATGTTGCCTACAATTGACTATATGTACTTAAGAGGATGCTTAAAATAACATTTTATGGAAAACCTTTTATTTACTATCCTATACATAACTTGGCATACAGTGCCTATTATTACAATCAGGTGTATCAGGGGAAAAGGCTATGTGCTCTGATCAAAGCCTACCAATCAAAACAGACATTCATATGCATCATAGTTTTCAGAAACCAATACCAGCTCCTTCTGCATAAATTATCTATTGAGTTAATTTCATATAGGGACTTTGACCTATTTCAATGTTTCTGTCCCATATTTCACTTTGATCCTGAGTAAAATTCTTTCCTTCTGTACTATATGCATGCTTCTTCCCTTTTTTGAATAAGACACCAAGAACCTAAGAAGCACAAGTATAGAGAAATCACAGACAAAATGAGTGGTGAGATCAGTCAGAATATGTAAACAAGGGTCAAGTCAAAACAGTATTTGCTGCTGCTTGAATTTTGAAATCAACAAGAGCTCTGTTTGAGTTTGGGAAGAATTCAAAGAGGTGGCAATTTACCAATGACGTGATACAATTATATTGAGTCTGTGAGATATAGGAAAAAGTTAGCATGGATCAGCAAACTACATCTTTTCAATCCAGATTTTTTTCTTCCTCCAAGTTTCCAAACTGTGGAGAATTTCCTTGGGATGAGTGTCTGTAACTATAAAGTCCAAATTTTTCTTTCTATAAAAAGTAAAACAAACTATCTTTTTTCATGTTCCAGTTCCTGCTCCCTTCCCTCCTCACGTTCCCTCCATCTAACCCCCCAAACCTACCCCAATCCTCTCATCAGAGAGGGTAAGGCACACTGCTTTGGGGAAGGGCCAAGGCCCTCCCTACTATATCTAGGCTGAGCAAGGTAGCTATCCAAAGATAATGGGTTCCAAAAACCAGTACAAGCAGTAGGGATGAATCCTTGTGCCATTGCCCGTGGCCCCACAGTCTGTGCCAGCCATATAACTGTCATCCACATTCAGAGGGCCCAATTTGGTCCTATGCTGGTTTCTTCCCTGTCCAACTGAATTTGGCGAGCTCCCATTAGCTCAGGTGAACTGTTTCAGTAGGTGCTCCCATCATGGTCTAGACCTCTTTGTTCATATTCTATCTCTTCCCACTCTTCAGCAGGACATTGGGAGATCAGCCCAGTGCTTTGTTGTGGGTTTCTGCTTCTGTTTCCACCAGTTGTTTGATGAAGGTTTTATGGTGACATTTAAGATATTGATCAATCTGACTGTAGTTCAAGGCCAGTTCCATCACCCTCTTGTCTATTGCTAAAGGTCTTAGCTGGCATCATCTTTGTGGATTCCTGGGAGTTTCTCTAGTGCCGGGTTTCTTGATAGCACCATAAGGACTCCCTAAATCAAAAATATCTCTTTCCTTGCTCTCCCTATCTGTCCTTTTTCTATCTCGCCTATCCCATTCCCTCAAGTTCTCCTCCTGCCTCTCCTTCACTCCTACTCTTCCAATTCAGTTCTCCTTTTTTTCCTCCCCACCACCATGCTCACTATTTTGTCAGGAGATTTTGTCTATATACCTTTCCAAGATGAATCTATATATGTTTTTTTAGGGTTCACTTTGTTACTTAGCTTCTCTATGGTCATGGACTGATGGAGGAAGGTCATTGGTTAATTAAATAAAGAAACTGCTTGCCCTGATAGGTTAAAACATAGGTGGGAGGAGTAAACAGAACATAATGCTGGGAGGAAGAGGAAGTGAGCTCAGAGACGCCATGCTCAGCTCTTCTGGGTAGACTCGACAAGCTCTGCTCTCTGGAGCAGAGAAACCATGCAGCTCCGCTCAGAGAAATCATGCAGCTCCTCTCAGAGACACACGCGATGAAGCTCCGACCCAGGATGGATGTAGGCTAGAATCTTCCCGGTAAGCGCACCTTGGGGTGCTTACACACCTTATTAGAAATGGGCTAGTCCAGGTGCGAGAGTTAACCGAGAAGAGGCTAGATATAATGGGCAAGCAGTGTTTAAATGAATACAGTTTGTGTGTTGTTATTTTGGGGCATAAGCTAACCAGGCGGCCGGGGTGCTGGGGACGCAGCTACGCCGCTCCCTATTACAACAATGGACTATAACTAGAGGCTCATTCTTTTGCTTTATAGCTAGTATCTACTTATGAGTGGGTACATACCATGTTCCTCTTTCTGGATCTAGGTTGTCTCACTAGTTTTTTTTCTAGTTCTATCTATTTGTATGCAATTTTCAAGATGTCATTTTTTTCTGCTGATTAGTACTCTAGTTTGTAAATATACCACATTTTCTTTATCCATTCTTCAGTTGAGGGGCATCTAGGTTGTTTCCAGGTTCTGGTTACTGCAAATAATTCTGCTATTAACATAGTTGAACAAATGCCTTATAGTATGATTAAGTATCCTTTGCGTATATGCCCAAAAGTGGTATTGTTGATACCACTCTTGAGTTAGGTTGATTCCCAATTTTCTGAGAAACTGCCATACTGATTTCTAGAGTGGTTGTATAAGTATAGATTCCTGTCACCAATGGAGGAGTATTTTTCATACTCCACCTCTTCTCCAGCATAAGCTATCATTGGTGTTTTGATCTTAGTCATTCTGATTGGTGTAAGACTGTAATTCAGAGTCATTTTGATTTTTAGTTTCCCTGATGGATAAGGATATTTAACATTACCCTAAGTGTCTTTCATCCATTTGAGATTCTTCTGTTGACAATTCTGTATTTAGTTTTGTGCCCCATTTTTTAATTGAATTATTTGGAATTTTAATGTCTATTTTTTTGAGTTTTAAAAAAATCTTTTGGAGTCAGACCTCTGTCTGATGTGGGCTTGGTAAAGACCTTTTTCCCACACAGTAGGCTGCCTTTTGTCTTATTGACTGTGTCCTTTGCTTTATAGAAGCTTCTTAAGGGGAGCAGGTCTGCTTTTCGTCCCAACTGGCTCCCGCATGGCTAGCTTATGCCCAAAATAGCTACATGGAACCTGTATTCTTTTAAACACTGCCTGGCCCGTTAGTTCTAGCATCTTATTGGATAATTCTCACATCGTGATTAACCCATTTCTAATAATCTGTGTAGCACCACAAGGTGGTAGCTTACCAGGAAAGATTCAGCATGTCTGACCTGGCAGCTGGCTCGATGGCGTTTGCCTGACTCTGCTTTCTTTCTTCCAGAATTCTGTTCTGCCTATTCCATCTATCTAAATCCTGCCCTATCAAAAAGCCAAGGCAGTTTCTTTATTAACCAATGAGAGTAACACATAGACAGATGACCCTCCTCCATCACCCCACGTATTGATTATTGCTCTTATTATCTGTGATACTGGTGTTATATTAGGAAGTGGTCTCATATGCCTATGGATTGAAGGCTACTTCCCACTTTCTCTTCAAGTTCAGCATGGTTGAATTTATATTGAAGTCTTTAATCTATTTGTACTTGGGTTTTACGCATAGTGATAGATATAGATGTTGACATCTAGTTATGCAATCACCATTTGTTGAAGATGCTTTCATTTTTCCTATTATATATTTTTAGCTTCTTTGTCAAAAATTAGAAGTTCATAAGTGTGTGGATTAATATCTGGGTCTTCAATTTGATTCCATTAGTCAACCAGTCTTTTTTTTTTTTTTTTTTTTTTTTGCCAATACCAAGCTGTTTGCATTACCATTGCTCTATAGTAGAGTTTCATGTCAGGAATGGTGTTGCCTCTGGAAGTTCCTTTATTGTACAAGATTGTTTAGGCTATCCTAGGTTTTTTGTTTTTCTATAAAAGTTGAGTATTGTTCTTTCATGGTCTGTGAAGAATTGTGTTGGGATTTTGATTGGTATTGCATTGAATCTATAGACTGCTTTTGGCAGTATTGCCATTTTTATTGTGTTCATTCCATCTATTCAAGAGCATAGGGTATCCTTCAATTTTCTGGTATCTTTTTCAATTTCTTTACTCAGGAAATCTTGTCTTTTTCTATTTCCCATGTATATTAGTTCCATATATTTGTCTCTTAGTGTCTTCTTTATTGTCTAGGTTCTCTGGAATTGTAAAATGTAGGCTGATTTTTGTTTGTTTTATGTTTAAAAGCCACTTATGAATGAGTATATATAATATTTGTCTTTATGGTTCTGGGTCAGAACCTATAATTCTAATGAAAATCTATATATGATTCAGCTCTTAGTGATCTCTATAGACTTCTCTATTTTGTTTTATAACTCTCAACATATCAATCTTAAACACATGAGAATTTCTTTAAAAATGTGCAGCTGGAACTAAAGACGAAGAAAGACATTTGGGGAAAGGACACTCTATAGGCAGCTGTACCATAATGCCACTGTCACTTTCTCAATCGGATTGTCTTTGCAAAAATATATTAGCAGATGAAAACAATAAGAGAGCTAGCTGGTGACTCTGCTACATCCTTTGGGCATTTATGTCATGGCTTGTATCACTGTGGGAGGAGTATCGAAATACTGTTGACAGTAATAAGTAGCAACATCTTCAGGCTGCAGGCTGCTAATGGTGATAGTAAAATCAGCTCCATATCCACTGCCACTGAACCTTGAAGGAACCCCAGATTCCAAATTGGCTGCTTGGTGTATGAGGAGTTTAGGAGAGCTGCCTGGTTTCTGCTGATACCAGGCTAACCCATAACCAATGCTTGTACTTGCCCTGCAAGTAATGCTGACTCTGTCTCCTAGAGATGCAGACAAGGATGGAGACTGGGTCATCTGGATGTCACATATCATGCCTGTGATTGGAAACAGACAACCAATATTCTTGGTTAGTCATGATAGAAATGACTTCTGTGATGCTCCAGTTGCACTGATTACAAAGAGACAAACAAATTATCATAGTTTTCATTCCTGACCTGGGATCCAGAACAGTAGCAACACCAAAAGCTGAGAGGGAGCCTTCATGTCTGTGCTGTGACGTATTACTGACTGAATCTTAGACGGTATGATCAGGCTATTAAGAATATGTGAGTAAACACATGCAAATCACCAGGGCCTGGTCAGAACTGGGCACAGATGCAGGAATGCTTTATCTTAGTAACTCAGCTGGTTGACCTGCAGGTGTTCCAAACTTGACCAGAATATTTCAGATTTTACTGAACACTGTTTTTGCTAATGTTATAGTTTATTACAAAAAGTATTTTGATAATTTTTTCAGCAGGCCAAAGGATATAAACACAAGTGTAAAGTCCTTTATTTCTTTATTCACATCACTTTTATACACAATTGTTCCATTTGAATTTTTGTGCTTCCTCCTGCTTGCTGCTGCCATATTCCTGCTTGGTGGAATTGTTATGTTAAAGGATACCACTGTATCTAATATAGTGTGATTATTTTATGAGAAATCTCCTTTCCTCTTTGTGTAATTTATTGGCAGAACATCATGAAGATGATTGCTATAAGAGCCATAATGCTTATTTAAATCTAGGTTTTGATTAAACTTTCTGAGTCATCCTAAAATATAGAGGTTATTAGGACAGTTAGTGAAGATGATTAAGTAAATATTTTAGATTTCTCTGACAATTTCTCCAATAAGAGAACTTACACTGCCAGGTCCTCTAGGAATATACCCAGGAATCTAACCACTCAATGATTTCAGCAGTTCATCTTTTCTCATTTTTAACTTTTTTTTTCTATTCTGGAAGTTCAAGTGAGCATTCTAGTTAAAGGAAGGAGATGTGGTAGGGAACAGAGCTATCTGACAAGATCTTTTACTGACAAGTCTGTAGAAGAATTTCTAATAAGATTTTCTAACTAATCAATATACATTTGTTCATTATAGTGTCTGTGTCAGCTCAGCCCAGGGCAACTGCATCCAATACCATCTTCATAACTATACAACTCTAGGATGATCTGCATGGTACAAAGAGTAAAAGCAAAATTACATTCCACAGGGAGGAGGTCTAAGGCCGACACATAGAATTGATGTGAGGTGTCAGGGGATAACTTGAGAAAGCATGTTAGTTTTGCAGAAGCATTGCTCTAAAGAAACTTGCCATCTACTGTCAGGTGTAGGATGAGAGGCAGTGAAACTAAGACTTTAGTTTCACTAGGGTGGGCACAGAACTGGCTAAGACAAATCATTGTCTAAAAGAGAAGAAATACCCCTGGAGTGCTCATGCTCCTTTCAAGTTAGCAATTGCTAGGTTATTTTGGGCATTGTTACATGAAATAGAAACCAAAAAATATCACAAAACAAAAGCCAATCCAAATTTTAAAAACTAGAATTTCCCTTTCCTATCTATATCTCTCCCTAGAGCTCCAATGAACTAAAACATAATTAAATCACCAAAGCAGATTAGAAACTCTGAAAAATATGAGGTGCAACTGAAACATCTGACTAATTCAGTGAAGTAAAAATGAACCTAGGCCTGGTAACAGAGTTGTATAGTGAGTGCCTGGACAGGCCCTAGCAGAGACAACTTATGGGGAGTCTGTGTGACAATCACAGCACACTGACATGTGGGGTACAGAACATTGTCAGGAATCCCAAATATTTGGCATTACATCCTAGCCAATGTAACAAAAATATTTAGTGGCAACAGAAAGGGTGTGCATTCCAGGCAAAGAACAGCAAGGACAGATATGGTGAAGCTAGCAAATGATAAATGTGTCCTTCCTTAAAGAATTTACAATATATTTTGATTTCTGGCTACATAATCAAATCTAATTGGCAAGCACTAGTCATGGGGGAGCTATAAAACCAAGTCTTTCAACAGAAACACAGTTTCTTTACCTCTGCCAGTGCCCTGTGCCACTTGATCATGTGGCCCTCTGTTCCTTCAATTCTTATTTGCAATTCTTCAACAACTAAAGTAGATACAAGTGGGTAAAAGATCCCAGAGTGAGGAAGTGTTTTCTATGTAAAGACTTTAGCCACAAGGTAGTGCCATTATAGGTAGCCAAGTTCAGCAAGATCATGGTCCTGGCCTCAGATAATCTCAGTAGCCTTTTCCTCTACAATGACATTATGCCTGGGTTCAGACTCAAATCATCAGGCTTGAACAGCAGAGATATTTACCTGCTGAGAATTTACACAGGTTTCAGATAACATTTTCTGTGTAAAATAACTGAAAATTCCCGATAGAAAATCCCCATTGTCTCAGTGTGTGGGTGCACCCCTCGCGGTCCTGAGTTCCTTGCTCGTGCTCTCTCTCCTTCTGCTCCTGATTTGGATCTTGGGATTTCAGTCCGGTGCTCCAGTGTGGGACTTTGTCTGTCTTTGTCTCCTTTCATCGCCTGATGAAGGTTAATATCCAGGAGGATGACTATATGTTTTTCTTTGGGTTCACCTTCTTATTTAGCTTCTCTAGGATTACGAATTATAGGCTCAATGTACTAGGCCAGCTGGACTGGGTCTGAAAAAGCATGGGATAAAACCGGACTCGCTGAACATAGCAGACAATGAGGACTACTGAGAAGTCAAGAACAATGGCACTGGGTTTTGATCCTACTGCAAGTACTGGCTTTGTGGGAGCCTAGGCTGTTTGGATGCTCACCTTACTAGACCTGGAAGAAGGTGGGAGGTCCTTGGACTCCCCACAGGGCCAGGAACCCTGACTGCTCTTAGGGCTGATAGAGGGGGGGGAGTTGATTGGGGGAGGGGAAGGGAAATGGGAGGCGGTGGCGGGGAGGAGGCAGAAATCTTTAATAAATAAATAAATAAATCACTGAGAATTACTCTAAATGATCTTTTATTTTTTATCTCGCTGTACATAGTCCATTTAAAAAAAATAATTTAGCCCTACTGTATATAAAAAAAGCAAAAAGTGACTGGATTTCCCAAAGTGCAAAGGCAGGATTTTGGATAGAAACCAACCACCCCAGAAACCTAGATATAGATGCTATTGACTCCTTGAAGGGCTGATTCTGTCTGAATAAATGAATATTCTTTTCCCATGTGGTACCAACTGAGATTCTCAAATTCATTACAACTAAAACAGAAAAACCAATGTTGCTGTCCATTTTGTAAGTATTGTAGGAATGGATATATACATATATATATGTATATATATATATATATATATGACTGAACAAATATTTTAATTAAATATTTAGGTGGTAAAATCCATATATGAAATCATACAGAAAAATTTAATAAACAGGGCATCACTAGTAAGTGTAAGTTCATGGAGACTCAGGAAGATGCACAGTCTGCCAATTTGTG
>JABTXL010019465.1:1287-14914 GCA_025134845.1 Neodon shergylaensis
CTAGCCAGACCTTCTCAAAACGCACAGAGACTAGTTACAATTTTCTTAGGTCAAAGGTTAATTTGGGAATTTTACCATCATTTGCTTTCACAGGAGCCCCTAAGAAGAACGTCGCCCCCATGTCAGCTTGAAGCAATCTTAGAGGACGATGTCCCCTCTCCCAACAGAGTTGCCCTCAGGGTTAGGGACATCTTTTAGTGGTCGGTTTGGGGTTGAGGGGATGGGGAGATGTTTTATGGAATTAGGGGTATGTTCAAAAAAAAAAGAAAGAAAGACGGGGATTAACTGGTTTGATAGGATGATTGGTATTTGTGAGTTATTGTTTTTAGAAAATTGTATTGGAACTGTATATTGATATATTGAATATTGTATGTGAGTGTTCCTACCTCTATTTTTGTATAAGAGTATGCTTATATTATATTGATACATCTACCATATCACAATGTACATTTCTACCTCTGATACTATTTATGTAATAACATTGTTTACATTTGATATGTAATGACATTGTTTACAGATGAAGATCATTGTCTTCATATATTGCACAGTTGTTTATTCTCTTAGTCTTCAAGTTAGATAGGTATTGAGAATTATATGTTTGTCATGTTTATTCTCAGGTTAATCAGGTCTTCTAGTTACAGAGAGATTATATTTAGTATAGATAGTATAATCTTCAGCCTCTTTAAAGAGCTGTAAAAAATTGCCTTTAATCTAACCTAGAATTCTGTGCCAACGAGACACAATTACTCCTGGCAACGCCACTCTACTCCCGAGAGAACGTTGAGCACCAAAGACACTCCACTGGGAGCTTGTCTTTTTGGCAGAACTGGCCTTTGGGTTAAGAAAAGCCCATACCCCATCTACTGACAAAGATATGAAACAGGATTGCCTTATCTTGCCAAGACAGGGTAGGATAATTCTAAGAAAGTTCCTTGCATTTGATAATGGTATGTCAGTTATGTTAGGCCTTAGCCAAAGTTGGTTGACTCAACATTGCGAACGAGAATTTGGGTGATTGCCCAGGTAGTAAGTTGTCTCTGTCATTTATGGCACATTTTGGATATCTCTCATTTGTTAAGTAATATTTATTCCCTTCTCAGATCTTTGACGGATTTGAAGATTATATAATTGTAATTACTCTATACATTATTTAGACTCCTTGAGATAGAATGTCTGGTAAAACTTTTGTTCTCAATATTGTTTGTTATATTTATTATTTGTTATTATTGTTTATAGTTGTATTTGGTTTAGTTCTGTCTTATTTAGACAAAAAGGGGGAGATGTAGAGATAGACCCACCCATTTTGGGCGGGCTTGCCTCAGGTGAATGTTTACTGATAAATTGGGAGCGCAGGAGCTGCGAGCTCTCTTCCTTCCTTGCTTCCTGTTGTGTGTGCTCCGCGGGAACCCTGGTTGCGTGAGTCTGGTTACATTAAAGTTGTACAAATACTTATTACTAATTGTCTGGGTTAATCATTACCCCCACAGGGACAGGAGAATGCAAGTCTAGCCACTTAGGCAGATGGAGATTTACAGAACCAAACTACCTTATGATAGTTTGCATTATGATAAAAATAAAATATATCATAATGTATGACTTAAAAGATAAATAGATCTTAATATATAATCTAAAAGATACATTTAAGATGTATTGATGCTACAATCCTCACACATACAAAGGACATAGAACACAAATTAAAACAATGTTATGGGAAAGTCACCTATCCACACTGTGATTGTTCTTAAATCAACAGCTATTCTGAGCCATTCTAACCTCAAAATAAGCCTTCTTTTGCCTCCAAGCAAGCTGGCTCAGAGAAAGGCCACAGATGCTTTTTTGATGAACTGCCCTGACTGATGTTTATTTCAAGTCAGTGACATTACTGTACAGAATCTCATTTTTTTTTTGGTTTTTCGAGACAGGGTTTCTCTGCGGCTTTAGAGCCTGTCCTGGAACTAGCTCTGTAGACCAGGCTGGTCTCAAACTCACAGAGATCCACCTGCCTCTGCCTCCCGAGTGCTGGGATTAAAGGTGTGCACCACCATCGCCTGAAGAATCTCAATTTTTAAAAATTGAACAGCGTACATTTTAATTTTAAACATAGTACTTAATGTATGACTTTATTTTTGTCTTTTAAACAACATCATAGTCTATATCTATATTTATTTTTACAGCATTGTTCCCATAAGGACACTTTTACACAAGTATGAAATGGATACTGAGTATATTCCCTTGCATTCCCTACCCTTTTCATTCCACTTTCTCATCTCCCCTGTCAGTCTCCTTTGTGGTCATAGACAGCTTTTATGTTCATTGATATATTTATTTATATATTAAAATGTCTTTGTATTTATCAATTCATTGTGTGTGTGTGTGTGTGTGTAGATGTGTGTGAAGGTTGGAGGCAAACTTCCCAAGGAAATGTTTTCTTTCTTTTGTGGTCTTTGGGTTCCAGGGGCCAAGCTCTGGTGGTCAGGATGGGCACCAAGGACCTTTATGCTCTGTGCCATCTCACAGACCCAATTTTAAATGTGGGTGAGTCTATAGCTTGATGATTTCTACAGACTCCAAGTAAAGACACTGTGAGAAACAGTATGATTCCAGGATGTACATTTTAAAAGATATGTGATATAGGGTAATCAAATGCTTTTTGAAATAATTAGGCTCACCTGTGTCTTCAATAATGAGTTATATTATATCAATTGAAATATGTCTAACAATATTAAACATATAGCAAACTCACACAATCATTGATTCCATATCCTATCTTCCCAGTGTAGTCTATTTTCCCTCTCTTTGATTTTTCTATATTTTGAATTACTCATAATTTTTAAAACTCCTGTGCAATATTCAGTACATGTCACACTGTAGATGTTTGATTCCTGTGGGCAAATTTGTAAATAAATATTAAATGGAGGTAGTGTGTTGCAGGAGGAAGGCCCACTTGTCCATCCCTGCCTCCCTGCTAGCTTAGCCCTGAAATAACCACACAGAAACTGTATTAATTAAATCACTGCTTGGCCCACTAGCTTATTTTTAAAGTTTTATTTAATGTATATGGGTGTTTACCCATAGGTATTTATGTTTCTTATGTTCTCTTATATAAATTGTGTTGACAAAACAGCAAATGTTGTGAGTACATCATCTACCCTCAGGAGGTAGACACATGAGGATAATGTATCTCTGAATCATTACTAACATCTATGCAAAACTGAATAACAAACAAGAAAATCTCAAGGGAATTTGAGAATTTGTGGAAATATGAAAAACAAAACCAGGAGCAATAACCCACGACCATTTCATAGACACTCTTACTTGAAAAGTATGATCACACACTGCCTGATATTTAGATAAAAAATGAATCACTTAGATGATGGGGTTACCATTCTCCATATTATAGCAGAAAAATACCTATCACTAAGTAAAAACACCATAGATTAACAAAAGTCAGAGAAGAACTATAAGGATCACAAAATAAACTTCACTAAATGGATCTGTCACACATGTAGCACACTTTAGTATCTACCTCAAATGTTTCAAAGTAGAAACCACAATGCAGTGATCTCTACCATCAGTCTTCAGTGAGCACGGTAAATAATTTATTTCCTTCAAGGCTATAATGAAAAATAATTGGAACATTATTTTTTTCTTGAAGCTGAAGACAACTGTAATGTCTAAAGCCTTTACAAAATCATTTTCAGAAAGTGTTTTCTTTTATGTGAGTTTATTCCTATTTCTGTCTTTTAATTGATACAAATAGGCTTTAAAATATTTAGAGAACTAGAAACACGGCTGGGCAGTTAAGAAATGTTCACTCCCAGGACCAAGGTCTGATTTTTTGACAACTTCCTGTAATTTCTGCTAGAAAATCCTAGGGTCTAACATTGTCAGAAACCAACATGCACATTCACATACCCACACAAAAACACACTGATATCACATAGTCACAATTAAAACAACTCTTTAAACATATTTTCACTCATGAAAGTTTTTCTCTTGTAAGACTTCATTCCTATAATACAGGTGTTAAGGCACCTAACAGCTTACAAAGTTTTTCTTCACCATGAAGCAATCAGGTAGGCTTGAATTCTGAGAAATGAATCCTTCTAAATTGATGGAATTGTTTGGGAAGACTTATGAAATGCTGTCCTGCTGGAGTAAATAAGTCACTGGGGTAGGCTTTTCTAGTTTACACTCTCTGCTTTATGCTGTAGATCAAGGATTTGAGCTCTTAACCTGTTTTAGCTGTCATGTTAGACAGTTGTAGCCATAACACTTTCTTTCTTTCTTTCTTTTTGAGAAAGTGTTTCTCTGTATCTTTTAAGTCTGTCCTAGAACTTGCTTTGTAGACCAGGCTGGCCTCAAACTCACAGAGACCCACCTGCCTCTGCCTCCTGAGTGTGAGATCAAAAGTGTGCACCACCACTGTACAGCTGCCATGTCACTTTCATGGCGATCCTATATTCCTCTGGAACCAAAGGCCAAATTAATTTTTATAAGACATTATATCACAACAACAGAAAAGGAACAAATATAAATCAATAAAGTTTTACACCTGAATCAGTGATTCCATTTAATTGAAGAGAAATATAAAATCTAAAAGGGTTACATTCTTGTTTAAATTCATAGTGCAAGTGTTACAGCTCGGGGGGGGGGGAGTTATCCTTACTGTCAGAAGTCAGACTATACCTACAGCTATGATAGGAAGGTAGTCTTGATATTTATAGCTGTGTGGAGAAAGATACCCTGATCTGATGTGGGATTCCCCTCTGTGTGCTGTGATTACCATTAATGAAAAGAAACTGCCTTGGTTTGTTGATAGGGCAGAACTTAGGAAGGCAGGGAAAACTGAACTGGATGCTGGGAGGAAGAAGCACAGAGTAAGAGAGATGCTATGGAGCTGCTAAAGACAGATGTTGGGAATTTTACCCAGTAAGTCACAGCCACATGGCCATATCCAGATTAATATAAATGGGTTAAATTAATATGTAAATGTTATCCAATAAGAAGCCAGTGCCAATGGACCTAGCAGTGATTTAATTTATACATTGTTTGTGTGGTTATTTCAGATCTAAGCTAGCCAGGTGGCTGGGAACCAAACAATTGACCTCTCTACAACACTGACTATCAGAAGTCAGGCTAAACCTACAGTTGTGAAGGGAATGTATCTTGTGATGTGAGATTCCCCTCTGTATGCTGTGAACATGTTTTATTACCATTGGTAAATAAAGAAGTTGCTTTTTTAGAGAGAGAGAGAGAGAGAGAGAGAGAGAGAGAGAGGGAGAGAATAGGTGGAGTAAAAGAGATGTAATGTAGTTGTTCAAGCAGAAAGATGCCAGAACAGAACCTTATTGATAAGCCACAGCCTGTGGTGAGATTAATATAAATGGGTTAATTTAAGATGTAAAAATTAGTTAATAAGAATCTTGAGCTAACAGACCAAACAGTGTTGTAACTAATATATTTTCTGTGTGACTATTTGGGTCTAGATGGCTCCAGGAACTGCCTGAACAGTCTCAAACTACAATCCTGGATATCTACAGCTGATAGGAAAGCTATCCTGACTGTTATTAAGTCAGACTATGATGGAGGAAGGTCATTGGTCAAATAAAGAAACTGCCTTGACCCTGATTGTTTAGAACATAGGTGGGTGGAGTAAACAGAACAGAATGCTGGGAGGAAGAGGAAGTGAGCTCAGACTCGATAGCTCTGTTCTCTGAGGCACATGTGATGAAGCTCCAACCCAGGATGGACGCAGGCTAGAATATTCCCGGTAAGTGAACCTTGGGGTGCTACATAGATTATTAGAAATGGGCTCGTCCAGGTATGAGAGTTAGCCAAGAAGAGGCTAGATATAATGGGCCAAGCAGTGTTTAAAAGAATACAATTTCCATGTAATTATTTTGGGTAAAGCTAGCCGGGTGGCAGGAAGCAGCCCGCCACCCCTATTAACAACAGAATGGCTCCTAGACGTGTGGACAACTGAATCCACTGAAAGCCTGAGAAAGCTTGGGAAAGAGTAAAGCATGTTTTCTTGGTAGCAGCAGTTTCTCAGGTCTGCTCTGCTTGCTAGAGGCAAGCAAGCACTCTCTTCTAAGAGAGGCTTCCTGACTCAGCTTTAGCTGCAAAACCCTGCAGCTCATTAAGAGGTCCTGCCATGAAACATTTAAATGGTATTGACAAAAAGCTGAACACATGCTTTTCGGTTTTTAGCCATAGCAGGAAAAAAGCTGCTCTGTTTAAAAATGCCGGCTTTCTGGGCTGTCCTGCCAGGCAAACTCTGACTCTTTTATGCAGGCGATTCGTGCGGTTTGCAAGTACAGGCTGCTGAAGCTTGCTTGCTGGCAGGGACCTTGAAACGCCATTGAGTTGTGGCTATAAACATGGTTACAGCCTGTATCTCCACCAGGAGGCTGGAAAGCTAAGAAATGGACTGGATCTAGCTGACAAAGCCACGGCTTTAATCCTACCCATATTGCTCAGTAATTTAAAGGCTCGTGTGGTCAGAAAAAGAGAGATATACAGTAAAGAAAGATTCAAAGAAAAAAGAAAACTTTTTAAATTATTTACAGTGTGTTAAAAATATATGCATGCTAAACGATAAAGTTCTGGGAAGAAAGAGTAGTTGGGTGTGGTAGGACACACCTTTAATTCCAACACTTGGGAGGCAGAGGGAGATTAACCTCTGTGACTTCAAGGTGTGGTAGCACATGCTTTTAATCCCAGTGCCTAGAAGGCAGAGACAAACAGATCTCTGTGAGTTCAAGGTGTAGTAGCATACACCTTTAATCCCAATGCCTGGGAGGCAGAGACAGGCGAATCTCTGAGAGTTCAAGGACAGCCTGGTCTACAGAGTTATTCTAGGACAAAGATATTCAGAGAACCTGTCTCAAAAAGCAAAAAGTTAAAAGTAAAAATAAACAAAATAGAGTTAAAATAAAGCCGTACAAAGATGGAAAATAAACAGAGAATTTTGATATTGTATGCTATTATGCTCTGTTTGAATTGTTTGAATGCTGACGAAGGAGCAACAGTTGCTAAAAGATATTTGTTTATAAATGCTGCTGAACTAATCCAACATAGATATTTTGAAAATGCCTTGACTTTGAAATTTGGATCTAAGGACATGATGCTTTGGAAAAAAAGCTTCTTATTTTGTTTTCACAGAGGGTGAGAGTCTGTGGATTGTTTCTATTCCAATATGGTATGATGGACCACGCCCTCCTGAAGGGTTGCTGTGAAAACCTTCAGAAAATTGCTTCACTCAACTGCCAACTAAGATGAAATTAGCACACAGGTTATACCATGAAAGACCTAATTAACAATGCCCCCATTCAGCAGGAAGCAGTTTGGAGAGAAAAAAGCTGCACCCATGTTCCCAAATATGGTTTATAAACGTTCTTTTACATTTAAAGGGGGATATGATATAGATATGAATAATTTGCATTGATATGGATTTTGCTTTAGTGATTTAAATTTAAGGTCAATTTTGTTATATGTATATGTGTTTCTGATCTTGATTAAGGTATTGTGATTGTGTAGTTCACTTAAAAATGTAATGTATATAGGTTGTTAATGGATAATCAATAATAGTCAAGCTTGTAGTCATGTTAGTTAAGATTTTCTAGATGTACATAGATATATTTTAGATAGGCATTCTTCATATCTTTCAAAGATTATAGAATATGGCATTTTAAATGTTTTAATAACTTAGGGCTTTTCATGACAATGAGACACTTCTGCTCCTGGCAGCACCAATCTACTTCAAGAAGAAGATGGGCATCGAAGAGGCACCTTATGGAGTTTGATAGCCATTTGGGCAAGAAACTGCTCTTGCCTGGACTATTGCATAAACTGGGCACAGAGAACCCGCAGAGAGAGGACTGATGAACTTGCCTAAAGGTGAGATGATCTTCGGGGTTCCTGATTCATGAAGGAGTCTGCGAAACATTCTGCAGGACACAGCAGATAGTGACTGAACTGCCTTTGAAATTTCCTCCCTCATGGAAATGTCTCTGGATACCGTGGGCCTGTAGGCCGAAGATGGATGCCCCAACGGTACAGAGGAACTTTGGGTGACTTTCCAGGCAGCAAGGTATCTCTGTGATTTCTAGAGTTTTGTAAGTTGCTTACTTCTTATTTACTTAGGTAATACTATATCCTTCTGGAGTCTTTGATGGAGTTGAAGAATAGATAGATAATTATAGTTTTCCTTTGTTATGATAAAAGATAAAGTAGATATAAATATTGTAACTGTAATTCTTACTTGATAACTGTTTTGTTATATGTAATTTTGCTATGTTAAAGTTAAAGCTTTCCTTCCTTTTTGTTTAAACAGAAGAAGGGGAAATGATGGAGGAAGGTCATTGGTCAAATAAAGAAACTGTCTTGGCCCTGATTGGTTAGAACATAGGTGGGTGGAGTAAACAGAACAGAATGCTGGGAGGAAGAGGAAGTGAGCTCAGACTCGTTAGCTCTGTTCTCTGAGGCACATGCAATGAAGCTCCAACCCAGGATGGACGTAGGCTAGAAGATTCCCGATAAGTGCACCTTGGGGTGCTACATAGATTATTAGAAATGGGCTAGTCCAGGTGCGAGAGTTAGCCAAGAAGAGGCTAGATATAATGGGCCAAGCAGTGTTTAAAAGAATACAGTTTCCATGTAATTATTTCACGTAAAGCTAGCTGGGTGGCAGGAAGTGGCCCGCCACCCCTACTACAACAAGGCTATACCCAAAACTGTGGAGAAAAGGTATCATAAATACTTACAGCTCTGAAGAGAAAGGTACCCTCACTGTCATGTCAGGACATACCTACAGCTGTGAAGGGAAAGTGTATTGGATACCTACAGCTATAAGAAAGGAATTCTGTCTGTTGAAAAGTCTTGCTTTAACTGAAGCTGTGAAGGGAAGGTAGCCTGATACCTAGGGCTCTGAAGAAAATGGTAGCCTGATTGTTAGAAGTCAGGTCATACCTACAGTTGTGAAAGGAAAGTGTACTGGATACCTAAAACTATGAGAAGAAAAGGTATCCTTGGAGAGGCCCAAAACCATGAGCCTATTTCCACCTTGTCTAAAGGTCAGAGTTTGAGGGTGCTGAAAGTTGTTAACAGGTGTGGCTACACACCCTGACCTAAGGTGTAGTTGTTTTGTGTTTTGGACTTTAAGAGGGCCCATACAGGTAAATCCACTTCCCCTTGAGCAAAGGTGAGAGAATTCAAATGTACTTCTGCTTCTTCTTTTGAATTAAGATGTTTGACCTAGGGAATGACTGCCTTTAGGATCCTTGGTCTAGGGAGGGATCACTGCCTGAATAACAGAATGTTTTTCTCAATAATTAAGGACTTGATGGATCAAAGTATTAAAGCAGGTAACTGTTCTAGTTCTCCTTTGCATCGTGTTAAATCAGTCTTTTGTCTTCTCCCCTCCCCATTGTATTGGGGTATAAACACAATGGGAAATTAAATGCAGGCAGATTTACAGTATTCACTGGAACTCCCTCCCAGTACTATCCTATGCTTCTGTTTAAGTATTTTCACTTGTGTCTTCATTCTCTTTACTTATTTTTCTAAGCGCCTATCCTGGTAAGTGGTATACTTGGTCCCTGACACATACTGACTATTGGGAAGTCTGGCTATACCTGAGGCCATGTTCCAGTGGGAGATGTTTTCCCTGCAGATATCACAATACTGCTCCTCTCCAAAAGAGCCATCACAGCTGGGCCCTACTTCACTCTGCTAAGAGAGCTTCAAAGCAGAGATGTCCATGGCAGTTCTGCTCACTTCCCTAAGGGAGTTTCCTAGCAGAGATGTCCAATGCTTCTCTGTTTCACCCCACTAGGGAGATTCCTAACAGAGATGTCAATTTTTTCTCAGCTTCAGCCCAAATTGTTACTTCTCTGCTTCACTGGATTTAATGGGAAGCTATTGCAGAAATGTTGCAGTCGCTGGTGAAGAGTTGCTACTTCTGCTCTGCTCCTTTAAGGGAGTTTGCCAGCAGAGGTGACCAACGCTTCTCTGTTCCAATCTACTACAAACTTTCTTATCACTCCATTGAAATATCTTCAACCAAAACTCATTCAAGAAATTTATTTGGAAGGGAAGAATCCAAGAGAGGGGCTGCCTCTGCCAGGGCAGAAATGGCAGATGCCAACTGTACAGGTACAGAACTTACATAGGACATCTTAGTCGCAGAGTATTCCCAGTGAGAAGATTCTCAGGGTGGGAATTGGTTAGATGTCAATCCCTGATCTTGAACAATGCAGAGATTGGCTGGATTTCATGCTCAGGGGTTGGTAGATCTCATGCCTAGGGATTAGCTGGCTCAGTTGGTCAAGGGTAGAGTGCATTTCTTTGGCTCTTATTTCAGGGTCAAAGTGTGTTCTTTCACTGGCTCTTTATAGTTTTTTAAGTCTGGTTTCAGGGTCAGATATTTCTTTCATTGGCTCTGGATTCAGGAACAAAGTGTATTTCTTTGTCTTGGTTTTAGAGTCAGGATATATTTCTTTGTCTCCAGTTTCAGAATCAGAATCATGTATTTAACTGGCTGTGGTTTCCGGGTCAGGATGTGTTTCTTTGGCTGGCTCATTTACCCTACACATAGGGCTTCATAAATTCATAAATTCATTTTACTGTGAGTTTGTAAGTACAAACAGTATAAAAATGACATCATAATGCTTGAAAAGATTGTTAACATTGTCAAATTTATTTCTGCAGAAGAAATAGTCCTGTATTGTAGGGAGAAGATCCTTGTTCATTCCTGGCTGCCCATACCTGAAATAATGACACAGAAACTATATCAATTAAAACACTGCTTGGCTTATTAGCTTAGGATTCTTATTAATTAACTCTGACATGTTAAATTAACCCATTCCTAATATTTTATATTTTACCACAAGACTTGTGATTTACCAGCAAGATTCCAGGGCATCTGTCTCCTTCAGCAGATACATGGAGTCAGACTTGACTTTCTTTTCTCCTCTATCTCTGTTTGGAATTCCTGACCCAAAACAGCTTTTTAATTAAACAATGGTAACAAAATACATTCGCAGCATACAAATCACTGTGTAGCTGATTATAAATGTTTTGGCTAAAGATCTGACCAAATACTTTATAATAAGAAGTCCTCTTTTTTATTTCAGGTAGTCAATGTCTATTGTAATATGCAAAGATTTTAAAGGATTGTTGCACACAAAAAGTTTTACTCCTATATAAAGTACAAAACTTTATCACACTGAATACATTTATACGGTTTCTCTGCAGTATGATTTTTTCTCATGATTTAGATTATTCATACATGCAAATGCTTTACCACACTGATTACTTTCATAGGGTTTCTCTCCAGTATGGGTTCTTTCATGCTTTTGGAGATAACTGTGACATGCAAAGGCTTTACCACACTGATTATATTCATGGGGTTTCTCCCCAGTATGGGTTCTTTCATGACTTTGTAGATTACTGTGACGTGCTAAGGCTTTACCACACTGATTACATTCATAGGGTTTCTCTCCAGTATGGGTTCTTTTACGTTTTCGGAGACTACTGTGATATGCAAAGGTTTTACAATATTGATTACATTCATAGGATTTCTCTCCAGTGTATTTTTTTTATGCATTTGAAGATGATTGTGATGTGAAAAGGCTTTACCACACTCATTTCCTTCATAGGGTTTTACTCTAGTATGTGTTTTTTCATGCTTGTGATGATGACTGTCACACACAAAGGTTTTAACACATTGAGTATATACAGAAGTTTTCTCTCCAGTTTGACTTTTTTTCATGCCTACAATGATAATGGTACATGTGAAAGCATTACTACATTTAATACATTGTTCAATATTTTTATCTATATGAATTAATTTTACAATTTAGTTCTATTTTAAAGAGGAATTATATGTTAAGGTTTTATAACCATGTTTACAATTTTGTTTTTTTTCCCTTTATTAAGGCTTGCTTTTCATCTTTGAAGATAACTGATAACAACCTTTATTACATGATTCACATTTACAGAATATTTTTTTTCTGTATGAGAATTTTCATGTATTTGAAGAGAACTGAAAAAAACTCAGAGCTTTACCACTCTTATTGCATTCATGTTTCCTATACTGTGAGTGATACTACATTTGCTAAGTGAACTAGGACAAATAGAAATATTTATACAGTCCTAGTACTCATGCTGCTTTTCTGAAATGAGTTTGCTGATATATTAACAATGAGACTAGAAAACTAATTACTTGTATAATTTTACATCAAATTCAACAAGTATACTCAACATGGGGACTGCTACATATCTTCTGTTTGTTCTGAGAAAGAGGTATGCTATATCTTTTCACATCCTTATGCTCATGTGGCTTGTATCCAGAGTTACATATGATATACCTAGTAAAGGAAGAATAACAAATACAAGGTTTCCACATTGAGTTCACACTTTCTGTCCTCATAAATTTGTGGCATCTGGATTAAGGCCTCTTCACAACAGCTGCCCCTTGATTCATGACTCTAACTGCCCCCTCATTAAACTTAACACAACTACCTTTTCTATGGATTATTAGTGTAAT
Organism: Neodon shergylaensis; assembly: GCA_025134845.1. Classification (NCBI taxonomy): domain Eukaryota; kingdom Metazoa; phylum Chordata; class Mammalia; order Rodentia; family Cricetidae; genus Neodon; species Neodon shergylaensis. The sequence continues at coordinate 13,841 of JABTXL010019465.1, forward strand.
AAAGGGTTTTAGAAATATACTTATCATCTTTTCAACATGTATATCTTTTATAATATGAATAATATGTAATAAACAATTTTACAATATAGTTCTCATTGTATTATGATTCAAATGGTAATATAGGTTAAGACATTATTTCCTTGACTTCTTTCTTAAAAGAATGACTTGCAAATGCAGTTCATCTATCTGAAATTAAGGTATATGATTTTGTGAGAATTTAATAATCATCAATGCATGTTATTATTTATACTGCTGCTTTTGTTTAAAACATATAGGATGCATTACAATTCTTCAGAGGTATATTTGTATATTTGTATACTTATAAATGAAAATTATCTTTCATGTCTTCTAGAACTTTTACAATGTTCTTCAATATTATGGTCTTCCCAACTGTTCCTAAAATATAGTGCCAGATGTTATATATTAAAAATTGTAAAAAAATTTAGCTACCATTTGTAGCAAACCTTACAACCATGCTTGATTTATTTACCCCATTCTTCTTTCTCAATCATATTACAAAAGAACACCATTAATCATTGAACAGCCATCCCCTTATTTGAAACATGAAAGATAATTCTGCCTTACCTTTAGTAGTGAGGTTTCTGTAGGTCTCCAACATCACATCTTCGTAGAGATTCTTCTGGGAAGGATCCAGCAAAGTCCATTCTTCCCAATTGAAGTTGACATACACATCATCATAGGTCACTGCATTCTAAAATATCCCATACATGTGTACAACCAAAAGCATGATTTTGACAACACTGTAAATGTATACTTCTTTGACAGTATAGTCATATAATTCTGGTGCTCCCCATACTTATTCCATGACACAGACATCATAATTTAATCACCAAGTCACTTTAGAAGCAAAATGAATAAGAGGCTCATCTCTGTCATTTCTGAACCCTTTGAATGGGATATCACCTTGCAAGAGAAATGCTTACTAACCAACAATGAAAGATATGTAAACAAATCAAGAGTACAGAGTACAGATAAGAGACTGTATGAAAGATTAATTCCTAACTACAAAAAAAATAAGATGAAAAAGCTGGATGCATTGAATTATGCCTCTAA
>JABTXL010019471.1:0-10768 GCA_025134845.1 Neodon shergylaensis
AGAGTTACTAAACATGCCTAACTCCTGGGTTCACCCATTCTCCTTATCTAATCTATTTGCTGATCACCAGCTTTGGGCATGCCCAGATTTCTTTGTTACCAAAGGTGGGGGGGGCATGATGCCTTCCGGCTCAGTGCCTGTCTTTTAGATATTTCTATGTTTCATGTAAGCCGCTAATTTTGTGGGATTGACTCTATGTAAATTTGAGGGTTAGAACAAAGGATAAGGCCTCTTGGTGTGTGTGTGTGTGTGTAAAATGGAACAAGGTCACTGTCTGACCCTACAGAAGTCACACTGCTGAGATTTTTTGGGAAAAGAAAACCCAAACATTTCAAAGGAAAGAATCGTGTCACAAGGTTTCCACAGAAATGACAGTGAATTTTTCAAAAGACAAGCATTCCCACAGCTTAGCAAAATGGGTTTCTCCATGTGGACTTCAGTGTATATACTTCCCATGGGTCTGCCTATTGGTTTGTCAGCTGTGCATTCCCTGCATAATTTTGTGGTTTCCTACATTTCTGTGCTGAGATTAAAGGCGTGTGCCACCACTGCCCGGCTCATATAAAGTATTTAGAAGAAGAAAAGTCTCTTTTTCGCCTCAGTGCTCTAGCTCTGGCTACCAAGTTCATTTCTTTACTAGCATTAGCGTCTACTTCATTGTAATTTTGGTGAATACTTAAACCAGCTGAGACATTGAGCACTGTGGGCAGAACAACTACTGGATTCTTCACGTGACCTTAGATAAAGGCTGAGAAGCAATCTATTGGATTCTTCAATTGCCATTGGTAGGCAGCTGTTCTTAAGTTACCTGGACAACAGCTTGTGAGACATTCTAATAAGCTTGCTTTTTACATACATGGTGAAATTCATTCTGCCTGTCCTGTTCATGTAGAGAATCTTGAATACTGCAGTTGTATATTTTATTCACCTGACCATGGAGGGAGACAGTGCTCATGAAGACATTCTTTCTAGCTCCATTATTCTCTACTTATTCAAATTTCCCCGAACACTACTCTTTCTATTATTACTCATTTGCCTGGAGTTTGCTTAGAATTTAAGGAACAAAACCCATAAACAATGGAGTCATCATCCAGCTTTCTGATGGCGGAAAGATCAATCATCTTGATTGAGATCTGGTTCCTGCTTTTCTCTTTCCTGTTGTGTAAAATCCCTGTGAAAACCATGTAAAAAGTACCTTCAGTTCATCTGACCTCAGAATGAAGCCACAGAACAAATATTTCACTTTGTAACTTTAAACCTTTTTTTAGTTGCTAGTATCCTAGGTATCCTTACCCCTGTAGGACAGGAAATTGCTCGGCCCACCTAGCACAGTGCACTGTACAAGCTAGCTAGTTATGTTGCAGCCAGCAGGAAATAGGGACAGTTCCTTTGGAGTGGAAGAAGATGACATTGATTGCTTTTGTAGCCAGGGGCAAGTGCTATTAAAATGCATACATTCTCAGATCTGGAGAAGTTCTCTGTTGGGGTGAATGGATTGGACAGGAACCAGTATTTTGTCTCTTTAAGCACACTATAGCCCTATGGGAGGTGCTCTTGCCACTCAGAGCTCACTAGCCAATCACGCCTTCCAGGTGATCTGCCAGTAAGAAGCAGTGCAAGTCTCTTCTGGGTAGCCACCTTCAGTCTTGGCTTTGAAGAGGAGCTGGCACCAGTGGATTCCTGTTCTTGGGTGCAGTTGCTGTTGTAGGGAGACGATGACCTGAGAACTTTGGCAAAATGGAGAACCACAGCATGGTGAGTGAGGGAACTTTGTCTCCTGATGGAGAGGAGCAGAGAGTGAGGTGGGGAAAAAACTATGGTGCAGCCTTCCTGTATCTGGGTGGGAATCTGCCGCCATATTCCCTGTGTTGTGAAGTCCGACATGGTCCCTACTAACTCATGGGCCTATGGGCAGACCTCTGAATAACTTTGCTCTATGGCTTAATCTGCTTAAAGAGTATTGGGAGCAGCAGGAAGCTGCGTGTACAAACACTTTTCTAGTCAACTTCAACAGGGTCGATGCATTAATAGAATCAAGTTGTCAAACTCAGAGAGGCCTACATTTTCCAATATCTTCTAAATATTGAGCACTTTGCATTTAAGCTTTAAATATAATCTCCATTTATATTTAAATTTGTGGAGCTTATCAAAGGCATCTCACATGCTGGCTAGCACTCCACGACTATACCAGAATGTATTAGAGTAGAATTGTTGATACAAAGAATTTACCAATGCTTAGAAAATAATTAAGTCTCATAAAGTAGAATTTAGCAGAGGGAGTACTGTGCCTAAAATACCCAAAAGTTAAGTATATGCTAATCAGAGCTGGTAGAGGTTAGAATGCTTGGGTATGCATTGTTCACCTGGATTGTGCAAATATTTGGCTCCAAAGCATTTCAAATGAGCCATTATTGATTTGAAAAAAAAAAAAACAGTAGGCCCATCAAAATATCAAAGAACAGGCCTCTTACCAGGCTGCTCAAGGAGGCATTACAAGGTCACAACCAACCTTAAGGCCTGGTTTGCCTTAAAGTTACTGTTTTCCTTTTGAGAAAAGCATAGTTCTACCAGATGGGCTATATGACACCAGGTGACATATTTGAAATGTAAAACACTGTTGTGTGAAGGACTGGCCTGAACAATCAAGGCTTTCATTTATTCCCTCAGGCAGGGAGGAGGGACATTCTTGGGAGACCTAGTAACAGCCTGGGGCCTAAACCTTGTGAGTTTCTCTAAGGACCTGATGTTTTGATAATAAAAACAGAGCTCCTTCTCTAAAAATGGGAAAGCCCTAAAGGATCTGGTGCCAAGGCCTTTGTGGAGGGGTTGCTTCAGATCTTGACAACCCAGCCTTTCCCACTCTGTGGAGCTATGGTTACCAATAACAAGGTTGCTCTGGGCTTAGGAAGGATATCAAGATGCGCTATGCCTTGTACAGCTTGTGTAGAATTGTTAGACTAGGCTCCTCCTAAATTTGTCTCATTGTATGATAGTTTCTTCTGACTTCATATAATTCTTCCATTCCCCCCCAGGAATTAGTATACAAAATGCTAGCTGTCATCTTGTTTTGTTTTGTTTTTGTTTGTTTGTTTATTTTTTGTTGTTGATACAAGTGTTTCTCTGGGATAGCACTGACTGTCCTGGAACTCACTCTGTAGACCAGGCTGGCCTTGTACTCACAGAGAACCACGTGGCTCTTTACCCTGTGTCTTGGGATTAAAGGTGTGTACCACCACTACCTGACAGGATGCTATTTTTCTCAAGAAGCTTACTGTGCATGGGATGTATCTTCTGCAACACCTCCCCACCCTATCTTTTTTTACCTTTTACTTGTCCAGTCTGTCTCATCCCCTGTGACCTTCACCTTAGAACCCCATCACTGAAGAATGGCCTGCTGTAACATGTCACTGGTGTACCTAAGAAAATATTTGGGAATATTTTTGCCTAAATATCTAGACTTACAGGTTGCTTGTTTCTATTTCATTTGTTCAAAGTATTATCTGGACCATGATCCTAAAAGATACTTAAGGATAACAGCATATATTGAATGCAAAATCTTCCTATCCTAGCTCCCCTTTGAGCATTGGACAGAGATTGATGCATACCTTCATTAAAGCGACTTTTTTAAATTAAATTCCTAAATGTGCAAGGTGATTTCTTAGTGAAATATTCGTATTAATTCTAGAAGATCTGCATTTCCATCCTGATAGAAATATTGTTTCTGAGACAATTTCTGTTATGTTGAATCAGGTTGCTTTCCAGGGCAGTGACCTTGAGTGTCCTCTATTTTATACCTTCAAAGCTCTTACATGACTGTACCAATTCACACTTTTAAAATTATGCATATGCCAGTTCATCATGGCACATGCCTTAATCCCAGCACTCAGAAGGCTGAGGCAGGTGGATATCTGTGAGTTTGAGGCTAGCCTGGTCTACAAAAGCTAGTTCCAGGACAGGCACCAAAGCTACTTAGAAACCCTTTCTCTAAAAAGAAAAAAAAATGAAATGAATGCATTTGAGCCATGTAGCTGACTGTCCAATGCAGGTGGCTCAGCACATATTTTTTTGTGTGTGGATCACCTGACTTCAAACCTACACTCAAGTTGGGAAGTTAATAAATCTCTACTAATGCCAATCCAGGAGACCTGACAATCTCTGTTTTTGTATATCAAATGTACACATATTTAAGGCTCTTGCTCTCATGCACAATCATTCTCAAAATATGGCAATATTTTGTTTTCAAAAGTATGACTTATAAAGCAGTTGGAGTAAAGCAAGTTACTTTACATGTCCACTGATTCTTTAGAAGTTGCTTTTCTTGAAATTTCTTTTAAAAAGTATTCACTTCTCTGAAGCAGACTTAGAGGCAATCACCAATTTTAAGAAACAAAATGGTATCTAAGTGATCCTAACAGATAAAATTTTCTTTATCATAAGAGAATGAGATGCTTTCAGCAATCAAAACTATTTTCTGTATAGTAAAAACATCAGAGGGCTTCAAGTGAATATTGCAAATTTTGGTGAAACAGCCCTCCCCCCCAACCCATTTTCTGTTATTGGTAAAGGAGAGAACTGGAGTGTACAGGATGTGTGATGGCCAGTGATTTCCTGTAATTTGATTTTTATTAGAATCTTGTAGTTCAGGCTAGAGAGATGACTCAGTGGTTAAGAGCATTGCCTGCTCTTCCAAAGGTCCTGAGTTCAATTCCCAGCAACCACATGGTGGCTCACAACCATCTGTAATGAGATCTGGTGCCCTCTTCTGGCCTTCAGTCATACATGCAGGAAGAATATTGTATACATAATAAATAAATAAGTATTTAATAAAAAAGAATCTTGTAGTTCCAAGCCAGGCGGTGGTGGCGCATGCCTTTAATCCCAGCACTCGGGAGGCAGAGGCAGGTGGATTTCTGTGAGTTCGAGACCAGCCTGGTCTACAAGAGCTAGTTCCAGGACAGGAACCAAAAGCTACAGAGAAACCATGTCTTGAAAAATCCAAAAAACAAACAAAAAAAAACCAAAAAAACTTGTAGTTCTTACTTAAGGAACCATAATATGTATTTGTAGATTTGTATTTGTGTGTCTTGTTTTGTTTATGGTGCCATCTCTTTTGTTGATTTCATGAATCATAATCTAATTGTATCATTTGTTTTTTAAAAATGATGGAGCTTCACCAATTTGTACTCAGAATATTTTTTATACTCTTTGGTGATAAACAGTTTTAGTTTTCTCTTCTTGATCTTAGAAGCTTTATTTTATTTTTCATTAGTATTTTAATTATAAAGCTTGCCTGAAGATCATAAAGTAAAACAGATGCCATAGCCAGATGAGGCAGTGCTGACACACACCTTTACTTCCAGTAGTCACACTAGTTTGTCCTAGAATCAAGTGGTGGTGTCTCACATCTTTAATCCCAGCACTAAGGAGATGCAGATGGGAAGAGACATGGCTGGGCAGAGAGGAGAATATAGGGTGGGAGGAGAGAGGATCTGAGGACTGAGTGTTTTTTAGAAACAGCATTCAGTCTGAGGACATATATAGAGAGAGGATACCCCATTTGGTTTGTCTAGTGGAATTCTTCTATGGGTTCCCTAGGAAGGGATGCTGAGGCTGAGGAAAAGTTGGATGAAGAGAAATGAAGACCTCAAACTCACAGAGATCCGCCTGCCTCTGCCTCCCGTGTGCTGGGATTAAAGGCGAGCGCCACAACCGCCTGGCCTAAACCCCATCCATTTTAAATGAGTTTAAAAAAATAAACAAAATCCAGCTCCCACCTCCTTGAACAACAACAACAAAAATACACTGTAAAACTTCCCCAAACATAGTAGTGTATTTCCCCAAAGGAAAGTGTAATTTACACTGAATCCACTGGGAGTGAGTTCTTTCCACTACAAAAACCTTCAAAGAAAGACACTCAAGACAGAAAAAGAAACAAAAAAGCAAACAATAGTTCACCAGACAATCTTTAGGAGCAGGAGTCCCTAGGAAAGAAAGGCAGAGTTTGCCTAGACCTGAAAGGACAGGAGAAGGCAGGCAGGGTCTGCAATAGGCAGGGAGAAGATGAGGGAAGGAAACAAGCTGAACAGATTGGTGCCCTTCCAGAGTTCTGGTTGAAAAAAGCCCTCCTACCACCCATGCCCACCTTCCCTTGAGCAGGCCCAAAGAGAGTGAAGTGGAGCAGGCAAACAGTGAGCAGGTTGCACATTTGAGAAGTGTTTACATCGAATCTCCAGAGGGAACATGTCATCACTGCCCCAGTCCCTGGGTCTGCCCTACTACACAGAGCAGGTCCCTCCTCAGTTAGTTATGGGATTCTCCCCCTTCCACAGTATATCTTTTTTAAAAAATATTTTTCCATCTTCTGTTTTTCTTTCTTTTCTTTTAATTCATTTTTTTTGATCCCAGAATCAAGACTGGGAGCTGCTGTAATTGGTAGTTCAGGCACGGTATTGGGCACATGGGTAACCTGTCTGTTGTGCTGATGAGAATCACCTTAATCTGTCTCCCTCTAAACAGAGAATCATCTAAAGCCAGGGAAGTCCTCACTGACTCTTTGTCTACTAATTCTATATAGGCAAACCCTTTGGCAAGACCACTGAATTTGTCACAGACTGTAGTAACAGGGTTGACTGAACCACAGCCATGAAAGTGAGCTTCCAGTTCTTCTGCTGTTGCACCATAGTCCACATTGCCAACATAGATGGAACTGGCATCAGCCTCCATCTTCTCCTCAAGAGTTGTGATCACTGAGCCAGCATTGCCTGGGGTTGTACTCTTAGTCAGCTGCTTCTCTACCTCATTTTGTAGTTCCTCATCCTCTTCCTCTATCTCCCTGACTCCCTGAAGCTTTGATCACTTCTAGCTCTGGGCCCTCAATGATGCTATCCCTGGGGTTCACCTTAAGTAGTACTGGCTCTTCTTCCCGCTTCTGGCTGCCAGGGACTCCCCAGGTGTGCCCAGAACCTGTAGAGGGGGGCACAGGACCAGTGCTCTTTGGGAAGGCTGTTCCCATGGTCCCCTGCACCCCTGGCTCTCCCTCTCATGCTCCCCAAAGGCCCCGGGCCCACTGTTCAGGCACGAATCTCCAACCACCTGCTTCTCCCACTGCTCCTTAAATCATTTTTTTAGGTTGTTTGGGATTGGGTATCAGTGGAGCAGCATTTATCTGAAATCAGAAGAAAGCATAAGGGGATGGGGAGCCATCACAATAGATCTCCTTTGTTTGCAAAGAAAACATCTATGTCATGAGGCTTCTGTCTTTGAAAGACATTAGTAACTGGAGGTCAGAAACAACAGTTTAAGTGTTACTTTGAGATAACTTTGTGAACGTTGTGCAGTTTGTGTTTATTTAATTTCTGTACACATATAATCAGAGGTAGCTGGGTAACATTGGTCAAGATCACACTTTTCCTTGCCTGAGTTTTCTTTGGTCTTTTGATTAATAGTTGACTATATATTTCTGCATCTGCTTTTGCCTTTTTATATCCTTCCCCTTAATTCTTTCACAAAAATTGTGCACATTTTTTATTTATGTATAATTGTGGAATGTATAGAAGTCATTATACATGAATTTTTATACTACTTTTTCTGTAATCTAACTGTAATCTAAATATATTATTGTAATCTTTAAAATAATGGACCTTCAGCAATTTTCTTCAGAAAATTTCTTATTTTATCAGGTCATTATTGTTTTTTGGAAAGTTTATGTTAAAAGACTGCTATTATTCATCTTAGATGCCTGCTTCTTTCCATTTCCTGGCATTTCCATGTTTTCCAGTTGTTGCTATATTGCTACTTAAGTGTTGGTATAATCAATACTTAATCCCTTGAGCTTTCTGAGTGTTTCCACTGTGAACATTGGTTTGTTATCAGTTGTCCAGTTATAAATTGTTGAGCAAAGCTATTTGTATTCATTTAATGGTGGAAACTTATCATACACAAAATGATAATTTTTATAGATAATCTTCATAAGGATCATCTTTTTCTTTTTTATGTTTTGTTTTTCTTGTTTTTATTAATCTGAGAAAGACTTGACTTACTGGATAAAAGCTTTTATGTGTCTGGGCAGGTGGCTCAGCACATATTCTTTTTGTGGATGACCTGAATTCAGATACCTACATGCTAGTTGATAGGTTAATTGTTGAAGCCCATGTGGGTCCAACACAGATAGTTACTTTCCCTAACTGGACTGAAATGGAGTCATGAGGAGTGATCAGACGCAACTTACAGGGTCATCCTGTAGGGCAAGATCTCTCGAAGATCTCTTCTTGTTTGTCCACATAGCCAGAGATTTCAAGAATTCATGATGGGGAACAAGTTGACCTCAAACTTACTGAGATGGGCTCCACACATACTCCTGTGTACTATGATATAGCCATGCACCTCTAAGTCCAGCTGATAGGTGTTTTTAATGGAGTTATCATTGAATCAGAGAAATAAATTTTAGAGGGAGCATCATTGTTTTCATGAATAGCAATATTTCTTAAAATTCTATAATTTGAACAGCCAAATCATTTCATATTTTCTCAATAATGGGTTCTTTTCTTTTTTTTTCTTTTTCTTTTTTTGGTTTTTCGAGACAGGGTTTCCCTGTGGTTTTGGAGCCTGTCCTGGAAGTAGCTCTTTTTCATTTCCGAGACAGGGTTTCTCTGTAGTATTTGGTGCCTGTCCTGGAACTAGCTCTTGTAGACCAGGCTGGCCTAGAACTCACAGAGATCCGTCTGCCTCTGCCTCCCGAGTGCTGGGATTAAAGGCGTGATCCACCACCGCCTGGCAATAATGGGTTATGTTTTTTCTATTTTTTTTTTCTTTTTGATTTTTCGAGACAGGGTTTCTCCATAGCTCTTTTTGGTTCCTGCCCTGGAACTAGCTGTTCTAGACCAGGCTGGCCTCGAACTCGCAGAGATCCGTCTGCCTCTGCCTCCCAAGGGCTGGGATTAAAGGCGTGCGCCACCACCGCCCTGCTAGAAAAATTTATTTATTAAGCATACAATGCTGGCAAGGAAGGCATCAGGTCCCATTACAGATGGTTGTGAGCCACCATGTGGTTGCCGGGAATTGAACTAGGGACCTCTGTATGAGCAGCCAGTGCTCTTACACTCTAAGCCATCTCTCCAGCCCTTTTTCTTTGCATTGTTAATTGCATCTATTTAAAAATGTTTGAAGTGTGTTTGTGTGAATACATCTGTTCCATGATGTGTATGTATCACTAACAGGAAAACTAACAGAGGTCTATGATCTCTTCCACTTTGTGAGTTCTAGTGATAATATCTAGGGAACCATTTGGCTGCCCAAGTGACCTCAATGGCACTTCTTTGTATTTCAAAATTATTCACCAATGAGCTCATATAGAAGTGTGCACATGGAACCACCAAAGTGAAAATATGGGAAACAACTGTAGAAGTCTTATTGGTAACCTAGAGATAGAATTCAGGTTCTCAGAATTAGCAGCAATGAACACTACTAAATGAGGCAATTCTCTGAAGAATTCTCTGAAGAATTCAATTCTTATGTTTTAAGAAAGTGTTATAAATAAATATTTAGCCCTCAGAATGAACAAATTAGATATTTATGATGCTGTAAATATTTTTCTATGCAAAGAAGATTTATTATTATTCAAGATGTCCTGGGTCCTTATACCTGTGAATGAATTTACTTTTACAATCTGAAAAAACACAATAATTTACTGATGTACTATTTCTTCAAATCAAATTTGGTCATCACTGATACAGTTCTGTGGGAAGAAACTGTTGTATACTAGGCAAGAAACCTAACCTTAATCCTGGTAGAAGCCGGGCGGTGGTGGCACATGCCTTTAATCCCAGCAATCCGGAGGCAGAGGCAGGTGGATCTCTGTGAGTTTGAGGCCAGCCTGGTCTACAAGAGCTAGTGCCAGGACAGGCTCCAAAGCTACAGAGAAAGACTGTTTCGAAAAAAAAAAATCCCGGTAGAACATCAAGTTATGGTATGAGATACACAACTGATCGCTGATTATCTTACTTTATTGTATTAATATCACATAAATGAAAATATTTTTCAATACACACATGAGGTATTTAATGTTTCTTATAATTACATTTTCCAGTCATTTTAACATTAACATTGTTAAATTGTGCTGAGAAAACAACACATTGGGAGTTCATCATCTACCCTTGAACTTGTGCTTAGGTGGCAGACATATGAGCATCATGAGTTCAAATATATCTCTGAATCATTACTGACATCCAAGCCAGGATGAATGACAAACAACAAAACAACAAGGAATTTTGTGAAACGATGAAAATCAAAACCACGAACAACCACTGACCACCCTTTCACTGACACCCTTACTTGAAAAGTATGATCAGACATGTTGTAATATTTTAATAACCAAGGGGACACTTCAATGATGGGAAGGCCATTTTATATATTACACCGGAAAAATACCTATTACTAGGTAAAGGCACAATAGAAGTTGAACAAAGCCATAGAAGGAATAAAATGACTACAAAATAAATTTTAGTAAATGGAGTTGCCAATATAAAAAAAACACTTTAGTACCTAACTCAAATGTTTCAAAATAGAAACCAAAATGCAATGATTTCCAGCATCAATCTTGAGTGAACGTGTTACATAATTTACTTCCTCCAAGAATATGATGAAAAATAATTTTTCTTCAACCTGAAGACAACTTTCATGGCTAAAGGAATTAAAAATTGTTTTCATGAATAGGGCTTTCTGCCTTATGAGTTTGTTCCTATTTCCAAAATTCAATGAGATATAAATAGAC
>JABTXL010019479.1:0-12279 GCA_025134845.1 Neodon shergylaensis
GGACTCTGTGCAGCCAGATTGGTTTACTTTGTGAAGCTCGGGTCAATGAGAGGCCCTGTCTCAAAACACATGGCAGACAGTTCCGGAAGAACTATATCCAAGGTTGTCCTCTAAACTCCACTCACGTGCACACACATGTGCACACACAGCTGTACACACAGGCACCTGCACACACAGGCACAACCACAGACACATAAACACACAGAGAAGAAAATCACATGGGATGAGAGATGGGGAGGATCACGAAGGGGAGGAAGAAGAGAATATGGAGATGCTGGGCTCTTTGGGAGACAGAGAATCCAGCCCATCCAATCCTTCCTGTGCTGGAGTGGTCTGTGGGGCCCCAAGAACTTGACTCCTGCAACGTCCTCATCACCCCCTCAAGAAGTTTGTGCAGCCTTGGACCTCACAGAAGCTTAGCATATATCTTTTGTGATTGAATGAATGTTGAATGGAGGAAATGAACAAACTCTACTGAATCAATGTCCTCTTTCCTATTCGCAAATGTCACAATCAATTAGGAAAAGGAACATTCCTGGCTCACAAACACTCATTCCCTCCACAATACACAATCCTGCCCACTCCTGAAAGTGTCTCTTGGGCCATGACCTCTTGGTTTTACCCTGATTGGAGAAATAAACCTCCTCAGCCGAGAATTGAGCCTTTTTCTCAGTGCCAGAGAGGTTTCAAAATCAGGTGGAATTTATCATGGTGTCAACAAGGTCATTCAGCCAGATGATGAGGGGGAAAAAGGGGGATTGCCCAGGGCATTGTGTGTGTTTATCTATGAGGCCACCATTTAGCAACTCCCTCCTCTCCATCCCCGTACTTCACCTACCCCAACTCTGCATGAGGAAAGGCTATTTAAGGGCAGTTGGAATTCAGGAAAAACAAGACAAACCCTTGAACAAGAAGCTGCAGCAGCACCTGAGAGGTAAATGCCCAGAATCTCCTGCCCTGTGCATGTGAGTGATTGTGTAGGTGCATGTATGTGTGTGCTCATGGACATGCCTGTGCATGTGAACAACCATCACGTAAACATGTAAAAGACAGTATTTGTGTGCAAGTATGTTGTATGGGTTTGTGAGGGTGCTGAGCGAGAATTCAAGAGCATGTGTGTGTACATGCAATCTACACGGGCTTAGAAAGGCTTGCCAAGAGAATGTGCAGTTTTAGTTCGGGACAAAAACTGTTGGGGATCAGATTCTATGGATGGAGTTGCGAAGCCTTCACCCTAACGCAGGGAGGCAGGTTGAGTATCTAATAAAGAGAGGCATTGTCTTCAGCCTCCCAGTTTTGTGGAATGAATCCAGTCTCCCAGGAGGACTGAAGGAGGTGCTAGGGTGCTCCCGGTACTGTATCATATTCCACAGAGCAGGGAAGGGACAAGGGGTGACACGCGTGATGCGCTGTCTGAAGCCACCTATGCTCTCTATGACTTAGCCCCATGCAAGAGCACGTCTGTACTCCAGGGTTGCTAAGTCAGACAGCAGAGCAGGGGCTGGGGCAGAGGCCGAGACTCCTGGTAGGAAACACCCGGGCCAGTTGTCTATACTTGTCGTTCACAGGCTGACAACATGAAGGTCCTCCTGCTGCTAACAGCTGTGATCATGGCCTTTGGTAAGACTTGACTCTGAACTCAGCAGGGTGGGGGGTAATCTAAGGAGAGGGGCACCCCATCCTCCAGTGCTCCTTCCCATTCCCCAGCCCTGTCTCAGTGGGAATGGGAAAGAAGGTATTTGTGGGGAGAGAGGCAGTAGAGATGCCAATGCGGAGGAGGGGCACAGGGCTCACTGCCCTTCACCGGCCATTTCTCCATCTCTTTTCAGGCCCAATACAGATCCAAGGGAGCCTTGCAGAGTTTCAAGAAATGATCATGCTTAAGACAGGATGGTACCGTGGTATAGTCTATGCCACCTATGGTTGCCACTGTGGCTTGGGTGGCAGTGGATATCCCGTGGATGGAACAGATTGGTGAGGATACCCCTATTCTCCTTATCTTCTGCTCACTCTGGCTGGGACAGGACTAGGACAGAGCTGGTGTCTGATTCCTCAAGGCCCCGGTGTATCCCCGCAAGCAAAATAGTCAGCTCTTTGGAAACTCTGCTCTATACCACTTCATAGTTTCTGAGTCTCCACTCAGTGTCAAAGGTCAAGGGAAGTAGGGAGGCCCCAGTACTCCAGGGTTGTGAGAAGACAGCCTCAACAAGACATACCCCCCAACCAGGTGCTGCTTTGTTCACGACTGCTGCTATGATCTATTGGAGAATCGTGATTGTGGCACGAAAAATCTGCGCTACAGTTTCACCAAGCAAGGGAACGAAATCATCTGCTCCTGTAAGAAAACCCCCAAAATGCCAGCAAGCTCTCCAGATGTGTTTATGGGACACACAAGCACTGGGCAGTTTGCTGCAGCAGAAGGAGAATTTATCCCTGCTAAGAACCTCACAGAAGACTCCAATGGGAAGGCAGAAACAGGCTTTGCACAGCCTGAGGCTTGCAGGTGGTCCTGCAAACAGTGGTACCTAAGCTGAGTCCTAAGAGAGTCAGTGAGGCACACAGTGGGAGAGGAAGGTTGGACCATCCCTCAAAGAAGGCACAGCATGGCCAAAAGGTCAAAGAGGACCATAGGCCACTGTGTGCTGCCCAATGGACACGTGAGGATGAGTCTGATCAGTGAGACAAGAAGGGACAAGAAAAATCCGGGCCTTCCTAGCCATTGTCTTGAGGTTTGGGGACCACAGCAACAGGGACCTATTATTTAGCAAAACAGCAAGAGACACTTCTGCACAAAGAGGGCTCACCCTGGCTGGGGGAGATGGGCAAGAGCGAGGTGGGGGGCAGCGAGCCGTGCTGCCTGCAGGGTGTGACACATGGAGTAAAGGGGCCTCTGTCACATGGGAAAGAATTCTAGGGCAGTGTGGTGCCAACCTGGGCAACTGCTACAGCCTGGGGTCAGGCCTGCTCCTCAGCTCCGGCCTGGTGCCAACAGCTGTGCTTATACTACAAGACACACTAGAACTCCGAGAATGCCCTTGGCCACCAGTGATAGGTGGCTTTCCCTCTCCAAGACTCTTTGAAGAGGGGGAATGAACACTTCCCAGAAGCCCCTGCTGACTTCCCCTTTAGCACTTCATTCAGAATGAAGGGTCATATTACCTAAGACCAATCACAGCCAAGGAGAAGGAGTAGACCACACAGGTTTTCACCATTTCATCCATCCTGAGGCCAGTGAGGCTGGGTTTCCTTACACAAGCAGGTCTGTTAACAAGAAGGTGGGGCCAGAGATGTAGCTCAGCTGGAGAGTGCCGGCCTCACATACACAAGGACCTGGGTTCCATCCCTACCACTGTATAAATTGGGCATGATTTAGCGTGCCTGGAATCCCAGAGCCCAGGATGTAGAGGTGCAGGATCAGAAGTTCAAGGTTATCCTCAACAACATAGAGTTCAAGGCTAGCCTGAGCTACATTAAACCCTGTCCTTAAAAACAAAATCTAAACTAAACTAAACTAAACTAAACTAAAACCTAGAAGATGTTGTCTAGGAAGCTAGGCAAACCTCTGGCAGTGCCAAGCTTGGCCGCTGTGCATCCCCATCACATGGCTGTGTGTCCACATCTGATGGGGTCTGCCTTTCCGGTGGCCTCAGAACAGGCTGGTCCCCACTAGCAGCCATGGGATATTAACAACCATCATCTCAGTGTCTGTTTCCCTCTAATTTCAGCCAACCAGGATCCCTGTCAGGTACAGTTGTGCTGGTGTGACAGAGCCGCCGCTGAATGTTTTGCCCGGAACTTGGATACCTTCAAGTTATCTTATGTGTTCTATTCCAATAAGCATTGCAGAGCGAAGAAACCCAGCTGCATTTTTGTAAATCTTTTAGTTTAGACAGGTCTCCTCTAGCACCCCTTCCCAGCCCAACCACGCCCCCCCCCCATGATAAACACCCCTCTCCCACCCTAGAGACAGGGTAGAGGCCCTTCTGTCATCACCTGATGAGACACCGAAGCCTGGTGAGTTAGACTGATCTGTCCCCGTCACTCGTCTACCTTGGACTGGCAGATTGTCCGCCTCCAGCTTCCCCTTGGCACCCAACTGCCTGCCTCACAGTACCACGGAGGCTCCTAACAATAAAGTACTTCACTAACCACCATGTGTGTTCTCTTAACATGAAATGAGACTGATATGAAGTATATATGCTAAAAGTTTAGGTTTTGGGCTGGGGAGATAGCTCAGTCCATAAAGTGCTTACCACGCAAGCTTGAGAACCTATGTTCAACCCCAGAACCCACACACATGAGACACACACTTGTTCACAACCTTAGAGTTGGGGAAACAAAGACAGGTGGATCCTACGGCTCCATGACCAGCCAGCCTACTTGAATCAGCGAGTTCCAGGTCAGTGAGAGACCCTGCCTCCAAAACCAAGGTAGATGGTGTCCTGAGGACCCAAACCTGAGCTTGATCTACAGCTTCCACAGATGTCAAGCAGTGTCCAACCACTACAGCTGCCATCCCTTCAAAGGCAGGACTCTCTCTCCCTGACCCCAGGCCCAGGCTGTTTTTCCTGGCCAGTAGAAGGAGGTGGAAGCCAAAACCAGCAGAAGAAAGTGGAGTTGCTTCTGTCAAGGCTCTGCCACTTTGAACTTAATGAAAACAGAGATTGTGGTGGACGGCATCATGTGCCCACAAGCCTGGCACAGACCTACTCCCGGAAAACTGCCAGAGCCATGGCCTATCCAAAGCAGACCACCGAGCAAAAACAGATCCCTGTGCCACCCACACTTGTCAAATTGAGAAGCTTTGCACAGATCCTTAAAATGCCCAGACAGCTCCAAAGATTCTCTTTGTCTGTGAAGGAACAATCAGAAACCAGTGAGATTGCCCAGCTCGGGGTACATCTGTGGGAGCAGGGCCAACAAGTAAAGACACTCACTTGTCTGTTTCCTCTCCCTACTTTAAATGGTAACTTTTTCACATATAAAGACAAACTGCAATAAAAGCAGTTTAAAGACCATGCCAACCCCCAGATGAGAGTTTTTCTTTTGACATTTTGGCCAATAGATATATTGGCATTTCATTTCCATTTTTATAAATAAAGCTTGCCTGAAGTTCAGAGAGTGAAACAGCCCCACTGGTCAGTCTTACAGACCAGGCAGCGGTAACACACACCTTTCATTCCAGTAGCCACACTAGTTTACCATAGAAACCAGGTGGTGCAGCCCTAGAGAGGATTATAAAATGGGAAGAAACAGCTCTCAAACACGGGCTCATTCTGAGATTCCTGGAGGCAGGGTCGCCATTTTAGACTGAGGTTGAGGTAAGAGCCAGAGGCTGACTGTTTTGTTTTTGGATCTTCAGGCTGAACCCCAATTTCAACCTCTGAGTTTTTACTAATTTTGCTTCATTTTGGCACCCAGCTTTTCTGGCATGAATTGATGAAAAATCCGTTTGCCTGAGACTTTTTAGCCACCTGCTAAGAGATATCACTGGAAGATTCTCACACAGAAAATGTTAAATAGGCTGACACTATGCCAATATTTTCTTTGACAGCTGTTGGAAATGATCCATAAAGAATTTCCTTAATCTATAGTTTACCATTACATAGATGACAACTTATTAGCTGGTTCAAATGTAGATACTTTAGAAAGAATGTTTGAAGATATAATGAAAATTTTTCTTCCTTGTTGGGAATTACAAATTCCTCCTGGAAAAAATACAAAGAAGAGATTCTGTTAATTATTAGGACTACAAAAATTTAGATCCCAAAGATGCAAATTAGGCAAGATTAATGAATTTCAAAGATTGCTAGGAGACATTTCCTTTCTATGGCCCACTATTGAAATAAAAAAAATCATGAACTGAATAATTTGTTGAAAACCTTAGATGGTGACATGGAATTAAATAGTCCAAGAGAATTATTAGCTGAAGCTGAGAGAAAATTGGCTTTGGTGGAAAAAGAAATTAAAAGATGCATATGTGGATCATTTACATCCAGAGACTGATTGCATTCTGGGTATTCTATATTCTAAGCATTTTCCTACAGGAATATTAATGCAGAGTAAAGATATTATCTTAGAATATATCTTTTTACCACATAAATAGAGTAAAAAATAAAATGTTTTATATTATGTGGAAAATATTTCTGAGTTGATTCTAAAAGGAAAATTGAGACTTTATCAATTAACAGGAATAGACACATCAGCAATTATAGTAGCTTTTTCCTAATGATGAAATTGACAAATTAAGGGTAAAAGAACTTTGGCAAAGAGCTTGTAGTAATTTTTGGGGGGGAGGAATTAACAACAAATATCCCCAAAGCAATATAATTCAACTTATAAAGAGGACTAATTGGATCCTTCCTCTGATTATATGGGGAAACCAACATCTGGAGACCCTACATTCTATACTGATGCAAATAAATCAGAAAAGGTGGGCTACAAATTAGAAAATTTAAGTAAAATGGTTCAAAGCCCTTATGGTTCTGTCTAAAGTTCAGAATTATATGTTCGTCTCATGGTATTAATGGATTTTTCAGACTTCTTAACATAGTTACTGATTCACAATATACAGAAAGAGTTATTTTGCATATTGAAACTCCTGAACTTATTCCAGATAATACAGAATTAACTTTGTTATTTATTCAAATACAACAAGTAATCAGAAATAGAAATCATATATATAATCTGATCCTATATGACCTTCCAGGACCTCCAGCACAAGATAATAAAGAAAATGATCAACTATTAATTGGAAATATAGTGGAGCCCTCAGAATTTCATTAAAAATATCATGTCAATAGCAAAGATTTCAAAAAATATTTTTCCACCCCTTAGAAACAATTCAAGGAAATTATAAGAAAATGTCCTACTTGTTCTTTATACAACCAAACTTCATTATCCGAAGGAAACAATGCAAAAGGTACTCAAAGAATGAAATCTGGCAGATAGATGTGTTTTATTTTTTATATTTTGGGAAATTAAAATATGTAGACACACCATTGATTCCTCTTCACGATTTTAATGGGCAATTGCTCTAAGTTGGGAAAATACTGATTCAGTAAAGCACATATTTGCTAGAAATTATGGTCATCATGGGTATACCTGCACAAATAAAGACAGACAATTCTCCAGCATATGTCTCTAAGAAAATGAAAGAGTTTTTTGCTTATTAGAATATAAAGCATATTACAGGTATGCCACACAATCTTACAGGGCAAGCAGTTACAGAAAGATCAAATCAAACTCTAAAGGATATGTCGAATAAACAGAAAGGGGGTAATAAAGACCCCCATAATGACGGCATAATGCTTTATTAACTTCTAGTTTTCTAAATGCTATTGAGAAAGGAACAACAGATGTAGAGAGACATTGGATAATAAAAAAAAGGAATTAAAGCATCTGGTATACTTTAAAGATGTGTTGAGTTCAGAATGGAAAACAGGACATGTGTTACATTGGGGAGGGGTTTTTGTTTTGTTTCCACAGAAGAAGAAAAGCTATGGATATCCTCAAAATTGATGAAGATGTGATTTGGATAAGAGAGATCTCTTAATTAGAAGAGATGATAGCTCATCAAACATCATTGCTGTTTAATCAAAACTAATCTATAAAACTAACAAATGTTTTTCATTTGATCAGATATAACTTGCCAAAAGAGAATCTCCCAACAATTAGGGTTGGGGAAAGGTTTTGCTCCTGTCTTTTCAGGAGAATAAAGGTATCCAACTGAGGAATCCAAAGACCACTAGACAAGTGAGACATCTGCAGAAAAAGGATAAATCTGATGGAGGAGGGTCATCTGTCTATGTGATACTTTTATTGGTTAATAAAGAAACTGCCTTGCCCTTTGAGTAGACAGAACAGAATGCTGGGAAGAAGGGAAGTGAGGCAGATGCGATGAAGCTCCGACCCAAGATGGACATAGGCTAGAATCTTCCTGGTAAGCCACCACCTCGTGGTGCTACACAGATTATTAGAAATGGGTTAATCAAGATGTGAGGATTAGCTGATAAGAGGCTAGAACTAACGGGCCAGGCAGTGTTTAAAAGAATACAATTTGTGTGTTGTTATTTCCGGTATAAAGCTAGCCATGCAGGAGCCGGGTGGGGATGAAAAGCAGGCCTGCTCACCTCATCACTACATAAATCATCCAGAAAAAGTTTCCCAAGAGAAAGAATAAATTGACCTATTGGTATATCACATTTCCAACAGCATAAAATGTCGTAAATCTTTCTGCTATTCTCTACAGACACATAATTCAAATGGTCTTTTTGTAATCCCAGTCCAGGTAAAGATTAAAGCTGGCTTTGGAGTTGGAGGGTGGCTCTCTCCTTCTCTAAACACAAGCATGCTTATTAAAGTAAAATCTAAAATCTCTGTCTCATGTCAAAAAAGTCACCTGATATGGGACAAAAGAAAAAAATACTTAAGGATTACTTTATTGCCACTCATTTCATAATCCTTTGGTTTTATATTAACTCTTAAACAGCACAAATTTTATTATATAATATATATATATATGTATATCCTAAATTTTCTGTCATATAGAACACTAACTAATTCTAGAAAAAGTTTCATCTACCTTCCTGTACATGATTTCAGGTTTGAGTCTCTATCACTTTTCTGCAATGAACCATGAGCATGCCTAACAGTGACCTTTGAAGTCCCCAAAAGAAGGATGGAGATCCACAATGATGATTCCTCCAGGACTATTATAGCACCATTAATCTGAAAAACACCACCTAAAGATCAACTTTTAGACCATAAACTCCTCAGAACAATTTCAAGGTGGCTAGCTGAGATGATCCAGCCTCACAGACTACTCCAGCCAGGACTTGAGACAAGCCCTGCACTTTTCCATTACAGAAAGACCGCACAACAAATGATAAAACTACCTCTGCCAGGACTTTACAATTAACCAATCCAGTTTTTTTTTTTTTAGGATCTGTTAAAGATGCTGTCGGCCCAGACAGTAGGAAGTAAACCCAAGACTATGATGCCCACATCCCCAAGAGGTGGGTTTTTGGTCATTCAATGGGTCGTTGTTTAGGGCGCTTGGGTACAAGTTGTTATTGGTTATGGTCAGGAGGAAAATTGAACAAAAGAGAGTAGATTCAGAGTTCTTGTTTTGAAAAGAAAAAAGGGGGATTCAGATATGATAGGATAAAAAGATGTTATTGAATCTGATCTGAAAAGAAAACAGGGAGGATGTAGATATGATAAGATAAAAAGGTAGATTGTTGGATACCTTGCTCAGTCTAGTTATAGTAGGGAGAACCTTGGATCTTCCCCAAAGCAATATGCCTTTCCTTTCTCTGGGGAGTGGATGGGGGTGGAGTGGGAGGGTATGTGGAAGGAATGGGAGGAGAGGAGGGACTGAGAACTTGAATTAGTATGTATAATGAAAAAAGATAGTTTATTTTCTTTTTTAAAAATAATTGAAAATAAAAAACATAGATTGTTGAATCTATTTTTAAAAAGCAACTACTAGTTTTAAATATTTTACATTGGATTAAAACTGTGTATATTGTATACAAATTTGTACATCGATACAAATTTGAGATTAACTTTGTTGAAACATACTGTACATACATTTCTACTCTTGTTCAAGTTATTATACCTATACAACTCATTTAATAATGTAGTGCAAATTTCTAGTTCTTGAAAGTTATTATTGCCAACTGTTTAGGATAATAAGGAAATGCACGCTAGTAATTAGTCACTTATTACAATAAAACTTGTAGTCATATTAGGTATGTTTTCAAGGTTAAAAGGAGATATATTTTATTGAGACAGGTCATCTTCAAACACTCCAGTGAACTACAGAACATGGCATTAAAGATGTTTTAATAATATTGTTGTTGTTGTTGTTTTTAATGACAATGAGACATGTTTGCTTCTGGCAGCACCAATTTACTTTGGAGAAGATTATGGTCATCAAAGAAACTCCACAGGGCGTTTACTTTCTTTGTGACAAAAGTAAGCCACTAGGCAAGAGAGTCCGCATGCTGTCCAAATATAAGAAGCGCTACACAGAAGAGTGACTACTAAACCTTGCCTAGACAAGGAGGGAGAATCCTTCAAAAATCCTGCTTCACAGAAAAGTCTGTCAAATATTCTAGGCATGTAGGCCAAAGATGGGTGTGCTAACACTGCAGAGGAACCATGGGTGACTGTCCAGACACCAGCTCTTTCTGTCATTTCTCACATTTTTTGTAAGTTGCTTGTTTGCACTGCCTGCCTACTCAGTCAATATTATTTCCTTCCCGGGTCTCTTGGGGAATTGAAGACTAGATAGTTACAGTTATATTTTTTCTTGTTTACCAGATGCAGAAATGAAACTCACTAAAAAGGTGTAAAACACATAAGGCTGAGAGACGTCCAAAGATATTTTTGGATGGTAATGCAAGTTAGGTTAGAAAGCAAATTAGGTTCAAGACTTTGGACTCACCAAGATAGGATCGACTGGTTCCCCAGCCTTGGCATATTGTGAAATGATGGAAACTTAGGAAGATAGTGGATAACGGGGAATTCCCTGGGGAAAGGGCTATCCAAATCCTTAATATCTCTCTCTCTCTTTCTCTCTCTCTCCCTTTTCTAATCTCTCACCTTTCTGTCCTGGGGATGGCATCCTAGCTCCGGCAGAGCACAGCCTGTTGTCTGCCGTCACAGAAACACAAACATCATCATATTAACTGAGTGGTTCCACGCGGCTGCCTGCAGCCCGGGCTGTTCCTTTCCCCCTCCATGACTTCCACTCAAGTAAAACCACGTTCCTGGCTACACCATAGAAAAGAACTTCAGGATAATGCAGAGGTCAAGTTCATTAAAAAGCATTTTTTGACTTAGATTTGAAGCTCATGTACCCAGGAGATCGGTGAGACACCCCCAACTATGGGTACAGGCTTCTTGAGGGAGAGTCGCTCCTTGTCTGGGCAATAGCTGCACATGTAATCCCTCAGCTTTCTAATTCCCATCACTAGGGGAAAATAGTTCACAGCAAGCTGAGAGGCTAAAGCATTTCCTTTTAAAGGCAAAGCTGTAAAGTGGACTTATGAGCTTGTTACCAGGAAGAAGTACCAAAAGAATTGGGCTAGGGGGTTAGAGGACCTTGGAGCCCAGAAAAGCCACCATTTGCTTAGTTTACTTATCTTTAATGGTTTTTGGCTTGAGATATCTTAAGGAAAATGCCAATCATGGACCAGAGGAGCCCAGATGGTTGGGTCCTTCTGAAGGTGAGAGTCTGTCCAGGACTCTCCTGCCTTCTGTACTTGTTGGAATCTTGGGATCCCTGGGAAGTAGAACTGTCACCCTGTGACCACCTCTCTGAACCCACTTTTCTTCCCCTTTCCCTAAGGACATCAAGGTTTATAGGGTCAGGGTTCTAATGAACTCATCTTAGCTATTCATTTCTTCAATGACTATTTCCGAACAAGGCCGTAGCCTAAGGTTTCAAGATTTGAACAGGAAGTGAGGTCCAAAAGCAGATATCATTCACCAATAACATATTCAATAAAATCTGCTTTTAAAGAAATGAAATAAGCTCATTTTCAGAATATAAGAAGGACATCTGCTAGAATGACTCACATATAAACTACAGAATGATGCAATGATTTTGTTTATCAACAACATAAAAGAAAAATCCTTCGCTTCCTTCTCACACTAGATTCTCACACTAGATTCAGAGTAGAATGTTCCAGAATAGCTGTCTTTCATTCCACCACTCAGTGTCCCAGGAGACAGCCTCCACCTTCATCATCTTCCAAGAGGATCCCAGAAAGGGCACGAGGTGCATCTGGTTTGGGTTTGTCCTGGTGCGGACATGACCCTTTGATCTGACCCTTTGAGCCCAGCTCAGGTCTGAAGGAGGTCTATGACACTCATCTACCATAGGCTACAAAGAGTGAGGGACAGCTGGGGTGCACTGGAACCCCACAGCCTCTACTGTAGGAGCGTCTGAAGGACTGATGTCTGGTGTTTTACTTAAGGACATGGAAGCCAAATTCTTAGCACAGGTGGGAGGACAGGGGGAGTAAGATGTTTCGTTTAGGAACTAAAGCACTCAAATCACTATATCCCCAAAGCCTGGAGAATAAAGATGTCATAGGCCCAGGAAACATTAAGAAGCCCACTGCCAAACTGGTGAGGGCTAGGAGGGACAGTAGTGGTGGTTGTTTGGTGGGAAAAATCAAGAACAGCTGCTGGATGTTTCCAGGTTTAAAATCTTACAGAACTGGTAAATGGCTCAGTCAGTAAAGTGCTTGCTTTGCAGTCCCG
>JABTXL010019480.1:0-14120 GCA_025134845.1 Neodon shergylaensis
TATTTATGAATATGTGTTAACCATACAAAATTAGGGGCTTGCATTTGTGGATCTAATGCACTTCGATAATAACCAGTCCCTTTATCTCTTGTATTTGTTTTGGTTAAACTCAGATGTAGCTCAGGCTGGCCCCAATGCAATGAACTTGATGTGTGGCTGAGGGTGACCTTGAGCCAGTTCTTCTGTCTCTCCCTCCAGAGGGCTGGGATTACAGATGTGTGCTGACACAGGGGTGGGCTTCCTCTATTCTCCTCCTCATCATGTCCTTTTTCACCTCCCTTCTACTTGAGGAATTTTAGTAAGCAAAATAAACCTACCACATAGAGGCAAAATGCTGTAGAAGTTCATTTGCAATGAATCCACAGGTTCTCATCCTCTGTGGAGACAAAAGCAGAACCGCTTTTCCAAAGCATCAAATCCTTAGGCCTGTATTTTAAAATCAAAATACCTTTCTTAGCGGTTCCCAGAATCAAATGTCTTTCTCCAGTCCAAAACACAAAAGACAACACAATCGACACAATAACATATATCAACACATTGTATCTTTTGAGGCCCTCAATTCACCTTCCTGCCTCCTCTTTATTTCTTCCCTACTGGCCAGTCTGCCAGAGGGTGCCCCTCAGAGCATCTCTGGGGATGAATAAACACATACGCATTTTAATCTTAGCTTGTTCCCAGTCTGGAACATTTAAAGCCCCTTCTGCACAAAATCTTTGGCTGTCTTCCTTGTTACTTCCATGCCTTGTTGCTTTAAGAATTTTAGTTACTTTTTAAGGCCTTTCAGTTCACCCTCCTGCCTCTTTATACTTGCTTATCTTTTGGAGGATGTCTTCTGGGGATGAAAAATTACAACACTTTACCTTCCCCAATACGCTCGGGCTTGAGCGACCCCGTTCACGTGTCCCCACTTTCCGAGGTGTCCCCACTTTCCAGATCTCGGTGGAACCTCCACTTGCTGCGGCCAGCACAGCCTGGATAGCCGAGACTGGCGGGTGTGCCGGGATTGATACACGGAGGCTTCTTTTCAGGTGGAAGAACAGCAACCTTTTATACCTCTACTCCTTCTGTGGAGACCCACCGGCCAGAAAGAACACAAACATCCTTGTCAATTACAGACCACAAGGAAGTTCCCCTGCCAGTCAGGGGGAGTGAGGGCAGCTGGATCACAACAAGGAGCAGGCTGGGCCTGCCTGGGAAGATGCTTTCCAGCTGCCCAGGCCCAAAGGGAGCACCACAGGGCACAGCTCCGGCCTCAGCTTCCCAGAGACAGAGGCGTGAAGCTCAGAGCTGGCTTGGCAACCTGACCGGCTGTGGGATGCAACTTCAATGAGAGGGGCGGGATGCTGAGAGCCGAGAGTCAAGAGCATCTGCAGGCCCCCAGCAGTCCAGGTTCGTGCTTCTATGGGGTGATGCAGAGGAGAGGACAGTGTTACACCCTGGGACTCTGACAAGTCACCCTCCTTGGCTGCAGCTTTCCTGAGGAGTATCTGGGGATGGGAGTAGATTCTCTGGTGCCTGTGGACCAGCATCAATAAAGTCAGCACCTCTTGTCAGACCTTGAGTTTGCGGTATAGAAGAGGGGTTCTGTCACTTGTGGGGAACAGTCTGTGTCACTGCAGAGGACCCCCATACCCAGACCCAGTCTTTCTGTGAATTCTGGCTTCAGCTGTTCCCTAGGCTGTTCCCTAAGCGCTACTTTATACAAGCTGTCCGGAACTTTCCAATCCTTATCTGATTAATGCTGTATATTTTGGGTTCATTATGGATGGTGACTCTCCCCATGGAGTATCCAAGAGGCCCTGTCTTGTCCCTGCTGGCACCTTCTTTCTCTTTCCCTAAGGTTCAGCTGGGACACATTCTGAGCAGGAGGTGAACTCACATCTTTGTCCCACCTTGTCGCACTTGGGCGACCTTGGAAGACGCAGTGTAGACTCTGGTAGCAGCTGGGACACTCTACACCTTGAGGTACCCCTTTGAGTGGAACAGGGCAAAGCCCTGCCATACACCCTCATTCCCCACCTCTCTGCCAGGGACACCCCGAAGCCCAGCTTGGGGGTTCCGAGTACCCCTCTCTTAGCCGTGAGCCAGCATCAGTCCTCTGCATGTCACACTCAGATCACAGCCACGGGGCCACAGCCTTCCAGTCTTTCATTGAGCCTTGAACTTGCCGCCCACACACATTCATCCCAGAAGCTGGAAAAGGTGTCAGTCTTGTTTATTAGTGAGCTCACAGTCAGGTTTTCAGCGGTGAAGGCAAAGGAGAGAGAAGCGGGCGGGAGGGAGCTGCAGGAGCCGGGTACTCCAGAGCTGAGAGGGACCAGCTTAGTAAAGCTGGAAGGAAAGGCAGATGGACCCCTGCAGGCCACCTCCAGTATAGCAGCTGCTCTTTGTGCCACCTTTTGGGGGCCTTCTGAGGAGGGGCCAGGCCATTTGCATTCCTGGTGTGGGGCACAGCTTCAGGGAGGCTTCTACACCTGGTGACTGTGTTTCTCAAGCTGAGTTCAGGGACTGGGTGCAGAGCTTGCCAGGCTCCAGAGAGGAGTCTGGCTGGCTTCTCTCTCCAGACTTTAAAAGAAGGTCCTGTGGGGGAGAGGAAACAGGCAGAGTAGACAAACGTTATAAATGATCTTCTGTCCCCACCGTGACGGCACACAGCCCTGCCAGTCTTCAGGGGCCCCTCTCAGTTGGGCTCACACCAGCCACAGCATCCAGGAAGCCAGTGAGAGGGCAGAAGGGCAATTGGGATGAGGTGGGATGGGAGCAGCAGGAAGGACAGGAGTCACTTGGCCATCAAGAACACGGCAGGCCGGGCCCACTGTCTTGGCACATGGACACGAGTATGAGCACGAGCAATATTTCGGGAAAATCGTAACAGAAGCAGCTAACATGTCCATGCTTGCAGCTGCTCTGCCGTGGGCTTCAGATCACAATCAATTCCAGCGTCACAGCCACAAAACACAGGACTCCAGAGTTTGTCTCCATGGTGGGCCAGAGAGGCTCCAGATCATGGTGGGAAGGAGATCAATGAGAATGTCCCAAAGCAGGGCTTGGGACATGACAGGGCACATCAAAGGAACCCACCAACCCTGGTTCTTTGGACCAGCTTAAAGAACCCGAATGGCCTGACTCTGCCTGAGCAGGGTACAGGGCTCCTGCAGGGGTTGTCATGGGAGAGAGAGGCCCCTGCGGGGAGATTCAGTGGCCTCCAATGTTCTCCAGCTTAGTCCAATAGGTGGGAGGTACCACTGTGCTCAGTGCTGCCTGCCACTCCACTCCCAAAGCAGGTCCCAAGGGCTGTGGGTACCAGCGCTCCTAAGTTCCAAGCCAGTACCCCCAGCTGGGCCTTGTGCACCCCCCCTTAAGCTCTCGTGTCCCAGCCATTGGCAGCAGCCCCAAGGGAGACATTTCTGCAGGCTGCCTCCGCCTCCCTTTAGATACCAGTCCAAAGAACCTGCCAGGATCATGGGCAGCACATGGCATGCAGCATGGGCAGACAGAGCCCTGCAGCTGCCTGCCTAGTCACCGTGGGCTCCAGACGCAGGAAGAACCCGTGTCTACACACGGCCTCATGGGCTTCAAGCTGCTCTGGGACCAGCTGGGGGCTTTCGGCTGCAGAAGAGGGAAGAGAAGAGCTACACATGCAGGGTGGAGCGGGAGACAAGAGGCTCAGTTACTGCAGGGCGAGGCTCTGCAGGGCCTCCCCCTGTACTGCTTTCTGCCTCTCCAGTCGTGTCTAAGCCCTGGGCTCCAGCAGGCACTATAGATTCTTCAAGGCATGTGGAATGGAGGCTATGCTGGGCAGGACGGTGGGTCAATGAATGCAAGCCAACACTAGCTACTAAGGCCTGGGACTTTGTTCCAGGACATCTCTAGCCCAGGGTGTTCTAGGCCCCATGACTGCCAGCAGATGGGTGCACAGGGCAATCCCTTTCACTGGGTGAGTCTGGAGGAAGGTAGGCAGAATCCTGGGAGGGCAGGGAGTGCAAGGGCAGGACGCCAGCACACACTTACAGCTCATCATCGTACTCCTTGGGGGGACAAACGGCAACCACAAGGTCTATCCAGTCCTGTGGAGAGAAACCATGTGACCACAGCGCACATGGAGGGGTGGAGGGATGAAGGGGTGGGTGAAGCATCTGCCTGGTGTTCCGTTCCACTCCTGGGCTTCATAGACCAGGGTCATTTAGGGCACAGTAAATGCTGGGGTTCCTTTCTGGAGGCCCATACCCTAGGAAAGCTCTTCCCAAGAATCAGGGCTACAAGACCCTCACTTGTCACCAAGTTCCCATGTCAATCTCTGGACCAGGGCTAGGCAGTCACTTCAGAATCGTATATGGACTCATAGAGGTGACCCCTCAAAGTCTGGGGAACACCCTAGGAAAGTGTACCACTGATTGGCTACATGTGTAACCCTGAGTCATAGCAAACACAGGCTCTTTGGGTCTCAGTCTCCCATCCTGACACTCGGTCCCCTCAATAGCATCATCGCCATCGTTAGCTTGTTCATCACTGTCCTCCCTGACCTTGGGCATGCCCACTGGCAAGTCCTGAAACAGCACTGCCCCTCCCCCCCACACCAGAGTTCCTAAGATTGAACTTCACTCGCCCCACCCCGTGGCCTTCCCCCGGAGCACGGCACTGCTCCTCTGTCCTAGCACAGCCCTTCAGATCACCACAGACGGTCATCGTGTTACCCGTTGGTCTTCTCTTCTCCACATCCTTTCATGTGGGTCCCAGGCCCATCTGGTCAGCTTCCTCGGCACTGAACTTATTACCTCAGGCTCAGCTGCCTGCACACAGTGGCACATGTTGTGCACTGCACAAGGTTGAGTGGGCACCATTTACACTGGTCTGTAGGCGGGCACCCCTCAGACTGTGCAGCGCACCTCCTGGGAGACTTTATGTGGTAGTCCTGATCCGTGTGGCATATCTGCTGAGCACGGAACAGACCACCAGCCCTCTTCCATCTGCTCTCTGGTCTGGTCACTCTCTGCAGCCCCCCCCCCCCCGACATTCTCTTGATTAGCACACACTTAGAGAAGACCTTGGAGGATTTTCTTTGGGGGGGGGTAAGGGGGGGTTAGATGGTCATGTCCAATCTTCTGGACTCTGTGCCACTGACTGTTGGGACTCAAGACTGAGTAAGAAGTGGCAATTCTCAGAGCTGTAGCCTTTCAGGTCCAATCTACTGTCTAGACCTCGGGTACTGGCCCTGGACTGGGCCATTGCCATTGTAAGGCCAGGCTTCAGACACAAGGGTCTGGGCCAGGGAGGGAGGAGGGAAGGGGAGGGACTCGTTCTTACCCCGCCCTGATTCCAGGCCTTCTGCAGGGCAGCCTCAGCCTCAACCAGGGTGTAGTCCGTCACAATCTTGCCATTGATGGCCATGATTTCGTCCCCTTTCACAACACCACCTTCAGGAAGAAGCAGATTGGCACCTGGGCTATTTGCGACATGTGCTTAATTCAGGACTTTGTGTGGTTCATTACTGTGAGACAGTGGGAGATTCCCCACCCTGGGCCCTGAAAGCTCTTGAAAGACAAAGCAGACTCAGTTTCTCAAGGCCCCTCTCATGGGTGCTCTCTAGGCTCTGCAGAGCCCCTAGACGACTCTGCAGCAGGATGGGCCTGCAATTCTGGGGCAGTTCAGAGAGCCAGAGTCATCAAGGACAGACAAGCCTCTCAAATGCCCTCCATCAAAAACAAGTCCCTTGGAGTCCCTGCAGCTCAGTGTTTTTCACGGTGTGACCACAACCACTCACTTGCTGACAACCCCTCCCATCTCTTCCTGGCTCTCCGCTCTCACGTGAGCACTTCTCACAGCACTTAACACAAACCAGGACTCAACAGGGGCGCTAAAACAAAGACCGCCATTGACGCGTGCTGCTGGGATCGCGTGACTTTTAGGAAGGCAAGAAGTATAGACTGAACAAGTTCCCCACTGCAAAACCTGTCAGAGTTTCAGATAGGAAAATCCGCACCATGGCTCTGTAAAGAAGCAGATTTACCACACCTCCGTTTTGGACAGAATTCTGGTTGATGTGCACGAAATTCTGGGCTACACAGAAATCAGTCACTTGGGAGTGATGAAGTGTGAAGACCACAGGAATGTGGTGTGTGTCAGTCAGCGAGGTGGCAGCCATAGTTTGGACCTTGTGTTCCTGGGAATGTCCTGGGATGTCTAAACCTGCGTGCCACCAAACCTCAGACAGCAGATTTCCCTGTGCAGAGGGACTGTGAGGATAATGACTCTCCATAAGGGCATGAGGGAACCAGGAAGTAGCACAGGTCTTCTTCTGTCCTTCCCTGACAGACACAGGGGAGGAGAGGAAAGGGTGGCAACAGGAAGCTCTGAACAATTGTCTTGCTGAGCAGAAGTGAGATGAAGGCTCCTAGTGGGAAGGCTCTCTAAGGCCATTGTTAGCAGGGCTGGACAGCACCCAGGCAGCCAGGGTGCTTTCCTGGCTTCAGAAGCTCAGCTGCCAGCCAGCAAGGGCCTTTGATTCCAGACTCCTGTCTGTCTCGGGCTCTGGTCTTCTACCCCTCCACCCTAACCCCTCTGGCCATGGGAGGGTCTTGTTGTAGCATGAAGGGATCTGGTCCTAGGATTTCCTGTGCTAGCCTAGGACTGAAGGGGCATCTGGACTCTAGAAGTGTTTCTGGGGTACAGAAGCCCCTCCTGCTGTGACAGAAGCATCAATAACAATGAGTCTGAGACACAGGGTTTCAAAGGTGAGTGAGTTGATAGTTTGAAGCCTGGGTCATGAGCCAATGGTGGGTTCTGGGGCTTTGTTTATTTTTTGAAACAGAGTCTTATGTAGCCCAGGTTGGCCTCAAACTCACTATGTTGCCTTGAACTTCTGATCCATATGCTCCCAGCTCCCAAGTGCTGGGATTACAGGCATGTGCCACCAATCCTGATTTATACAGTGCTGGTGATGGAACTCAGGGCTCCACACGTGCTAGGCAAACGCTACCTGCTGTGCTACATCCCCAGCCCCAGCAGAGTGTGTTTTTGTTGAAAGGGAAGACTGTGGCTGGGGGGGGGGGGCTAAGCTGGGGAAGACCTCCCTAGAGGCACCACTTATACTGGGCACTAAACCAATGGTCAGCTGTCTATGTCTTTTTCTGGCTGGGAATCCTTGAAGAGGTGGCTTGATCTCAACACGCCACAGTTTCTAAGTTGTAAAATTAAAATCACTATGGTGCATACCTAGGGGCTGTGAACGGATTCAGTGCGTAAATGTCGTGGGATTCTTAGGCCCAGGTCTGTGGACCAGGTCCTGAAACTAATGCCTGATATGTGTCTCATTCCACAGACCCCTCCTCGGCCAGGATGCTTCTCCAGCTCTCTGCATGCGCTTTTCTCTTCACAGGCTGCAGCACGTAGCGCTGTAGGCTCCACTGCACCCCATACTCGAGTTCTCACAGCTTCCGCCCCACCGTCACTCCCCAGCAGTCCTTGGCTGATGATCCTGCTACTATAAAAAGCTGTGATTCTGAGCCCATTTCTGCCACTAGCCTTGGAGTCCCTAGAGGACCTGGGCATTCCCATCTCAGGTCCTGGCACCATGGCACTCAGGCAATGTCTGAGACTAGCTAGATGGTTTGCTGGATGGGCCTGACATTCTTGAATAAGGGTGAGATGTTTGCTCTTCTGGGGCATCTGGTCTGGCCCCACACCATTCCTCAAATAGGCAAAGTTGGTCCATACTCACCATGCCGTTCAGCAGCTCCCCCTTCATAAACAGCAGAGACGACCACCTTCCCCACGGGGGAGTCCACTCCACCTTCCAGAGCCAAGTCTAAAGACCCCTCCTGGGTGGAAGAAAGCAGGTCTTAGGTGGCCACAGAGACAGCAGCCTTTGGAGCACCAGGAAGTCTCCCGCAGGGTTACAGAGTGTAGGAAACACGGACCATGCAGTACAGAGGCCATGGCAGAACCATGGCAGAAAGCAGGCCTGTCTTGAGTGTGTATCCCCACAAGGAATAGGGAGAGGATCAGAAGCCTGCTGAGTCACCTAGAAGCAGAATAAGTAGGGACCAAGATGGCAAGGGTAGAGAAGGTTGATGACCAGCCTCCATCCCGTGACCAGGTACCTTTTTGATGCGCAGAAGTCGGACGTCCTTCCCTGCAATCTGCTCTGGTGAGAACTAGAAGCAGAAAACCAGGGTGGGGACAGCTGTGAGCTTGCTGAAGGGTGTGAGAACCCCTGGCCTTGATTAACGGCAAACACACACATGCGCGCACACATGCACTCGTGCCCCACTGTTCTAGGCTTACTAGGGTGATGGAAGAAAGAGCCCTGTGAACACACGGCTGGTGCCTGGCACAAAGCTAATGCTCGCTCAGCAAGTGTAGCTGCTATGATAACTGCACACCACGCGTACACATGTGTGTATGTACACTTGCATACATACAACAGATTCTTGTACATATATTACACACATGCATGTGCATATGTATACATATATGCACAGCACACACACCACGGTTCTCACTAAAAGGCTGTCTAAATGGAGCCTTTGCAGGAAAGAGCATCTGGGGCACCGTTGGGACTCTTTGTATGCCCCACGGTCCAGAATAAAGCTCCAGTTCCTCTCATTTGGGGGACTGTTTCCCCTGAGCTGGAGAGCTTCCTCTTACCATGGAGCAGGGGTCAAAGCCTTCTTCATATTTTCTGAAATCCTGGAAGCAAAAAAAGGGCTTTAGGATGGAAAGGAGGGGCCACGGAGGCACACTACAAATGCAAACTCAGACAGGCAAGGAAGAGGGCAAGGAGCAAGCGGGTCAGATTCCAGGCAGCGGAAGTGAGCAGGGGATGGGGAGTAGCTGTGGTCAGGGTGGGGTGGAGGGAGGAGGCTGGCAGTGACAACAGAGAGAGCACCCCGCTTAGGGGCCAGCAGGAAGCTGCAGGAAGAGCATGGCCCTGTCTCTGCTCTGGTCAATGGGTGGCCAACTGTGGCTTCAGGGACACCACTGGGATCTGGACATCTGAGCAGTTGGACCTTGCCTCACAGAAAGTCCCACTCTGGCCTTGGGGCCCAGGCTGGCCTTCTCCGTCCACTGGAGGATGTGACCAGGCCATTCGTGTGCAGCCATGCTTCTCCACCCAGCGCTCTGACCTCAGAGAGGTCGAGGAGGAGGCTGCTTGGCCTGGAGAACATGGCCACAAGTGCCTGCGAAGACAAGTGGCACTCTATAAGGGGAGAAGAGAGGCCGTGGTGAGATTGGGGGCAGGTGTCTGGAGGAAAGAGGCCTCCCTCCCCAAGGGAGATGAGAGGGATACATAGCTCCGGGGCCCTGGCTCAGTGGGGCTGCTGTGGTGAAATGGCCAGGAATCGGAAACAACATGCTGAGAAGTCAGAGCAAGTGGGCCAGGAGTCACAAACAGTAAGCCAAGGGAGGGCAATCACGGCCTCAGAAGCCAGGGTGCGATTCCTGAGTAAGGACCACAAAAAACCACAGTCAGTCCCTACTGGAAAGGTGGGCACACAGCTTCCTAGGCCTCGCCAAGTCCCATGAGCAAGCCAGAGATCCTGCCCCTCCCAGATTGCAGCTATGGAACTCTGGGTACAAGATGAGGGCCCAACTTCAGCAGATGGGTCCCTGGATGTCTGCCTGCACCCTTTTCCCCTGGCCTTTTATTGTCCGGGTTGAACCCCAACGAGTCATTGGATCTGTCTGGCCAGTCTCTGTATGTCAGACAGCACACAGAATGAGGGATACAACACATCTAAGCACTAGGAAGGTTACTAGGCAGAATCTGGGACCCGCACCCTTGCCACCAAGAGAGGCACCATCTATCCCTGGCTGTTCCTTCCAGAACGTTGGGCCATACTGGCCACAGCCCCCATTGTGGGGCTCTGAGCACTGTGCTTAGGTCTTGTGCGAATTCTGAGATTTACAAACATTACTGCTGGTTTGCTGTAAGAGAGCTACACCGTTGGTTCCGCAGATGGAGAAACTGAGGCCAGAGAGGTGACACTGATGCCTAAGGTCACAAGACAGAGGAGAAGGTCAAGCAAGGGTTTAACTGCTTGAAGCCTCTTGCCTCTGAGTTGCTGTCTTTGTCCTTTTGAGGGTTGTTTGTGTCTCTAGCTGTGGGCCCTGCAGTGCCTACCGGGCAAGGGAAGTACTTTGAGAGGCAGGTGACATAACGGAGTAGATCACAATGTCCTGGTCTAAATCCAGGGTCTGACACCAATAGGGACACATCTGTGGCACGGGGAAGACAATAACGCTCCTCCATCCCCGGATGCTGTGAAGATCGAGTTAAGACGCTTGGTGAATTTAGAACTAGGGCTTGGCACGGCACAGCTCGCCTTCTAAGGATTAGGTGTCTGCTGTCCATCACGGGTCCTGGGCTGTCAGCAGTCACCTACGGACACTCTGCCTGTGGCCCCTCCTCCACCACGTCTATTCTCTGCCTATCAAATAAGCTTCTGGGTGGGGGAGTAGAGAGACTGCTAGCCAGGTCACTTCTGATTTGAGACTGTCAGTCCAGTCGGTGGTTCTGGAGGAAGTCCCAGGATGTAGGGTAGCTAAATGGCTATCCTGCCTGACCCAACTCAGAATGCCAGCAAAGACTTCCAAGTCCTTGGGGACCCCAGACAAACTGAGGAGCCAAGCTGCTACCATCTCCTGTGGCTTGGGAAAACTGCGATCTGCTAGGAACAAGTGCAGGCTAAAGGAGCAAGGAGGATCCAGCTGGCCCTCTTCCACCCCTTCCTTTCTCCTAATCTTGGCCTCCAGGGTCCCCTTTGTCCCACTTCCTCTTTGGAGCACGAGGGAGTAAGGATGGTGTTCCTGCTGGTAGCCTTCTTTT
Organism: Neodon shergylaensis; assembly: GCA_025134845.1. NCBI lineage: Eukaryota > Metazoa > Chordata > Mammalia > Rodentia > Cricetidae > Neodon > Neodon shergylaensis. The sequence goes on from JABTXL010019480.1 coordinate 10,829, forward strand.
GTCAGAGCTTAACTTTGAAAAGCCACGGATTCCCTTTGCTGGGGGCGAGGGTTAAAGACAGTGTCGGCCTGAGGCTTCCCAGCAGGTGGTACTTGGGGAACCTTGAAACCGCCAGGCCCTGGAGTGGAGAAGGAGGAGTCGGGCGCAGTGAGACAGTGGGGGAGGACCAGACACACAGGACTACCATGGGTGTCATTTTACTTGTCTGAATGCTGTCTGATACACCACCATCCTCTTCAGCATCTCCTGCGGCTGCCAGGAATAAAAAAACAGTTCCCCACAGCGTGTTAAAAATAGGTATCGTCTGCCCCCTGGTGCCAGGCCCCGGGGCTGCCAGCCTGAGGCTGCCCCCCCACCATAGACTTATGTTAGGGGAGCACGCCAGGCCTCCCGTGCAGCAGCTGCCAGGAAGTGGAGCAGACACCACCCATTATGAACCAGAGAAGACAAGTGGACTCCGCAGGCTGGCCCGGAGCATGACCTTTGCCCTTTGGGGGAGCCGACGAGACAGCTAAAGCTCAAAATTAGATCTGGAGTGCCCTACCCTGACATTTGCGTAGGGTTTCCTAGAAGGGAATAAGGTTCTGCCATGGCTGTGCCCCACTGTGGGAGGCCAGCCAGAGGTTGGATCCCTGTGGGGTGTCTGTGAACCCCAGCTCCCTTAGCTGTGGGGAATGGACCTGATCCTAGTGAAGACTGAGAAGCAAAATGGGACAGCACGGAATCTGCTTTGGTCATTTTCCACACGGAGGGTGCCCTACGCCTGGCCAGACCCAACACAATCTCTTGCTCTGGTAGTAAGGGTAAGATCACGGCTCTGGAGTTCCAGAGACATGCCATGGACAAACAACATCACCTCCCCACAATGCTTCCTCGGCTGTGAACAGGGATGATGGGAGCCATCTTCCGAGGTCACACTGAGCCTGACACATGGCAGCCCCTCTTAGATATTAACACCGTGATTTGTACTCACTATGGTTTGTGTGTAGGCACACATATGTGCACGTACACATGTGTGCACATGCATGTACACGTATGTGGGGTCAAAGGACAACCTCAGGTGTCATTCTTCAGGTGCTGCCAACCTTATCTCTTGAGACAGGTCTCTCAGTGACCTGGAACTCACAAAGTAGGTTAAGCTGGCCCACCAGGAAGCAAGCCCCAACAAGCTGCCTGCCTCTGTCTCCGCTGTACTGGGATTATGTCACTATGCCCAACTTTGTAAAAAAAAATGTGGGTCCTGGGGTTTGAACTTAGGTCCTTGTGCTCACACAGCGAACACTCCAGCCGCTCAGCCATCCCCCAGACTCAGCACTGCCATCTGTAGGTGGAGCTTCAGCCTGTGCAGTCAGTCAGATAACACGAATTCTACTGGGTAGGTCTATGTGTGTTCATCTTCTGACAATGTAAGGTGACAAAATGACAGCTGATCTGACTTTGTGTCGTGTCCTACTTCCCTTCTGAAGGTGTGAGAACCCAGGGGACAGAATCCTGGTTTGCTGTTCTAGAAACACCCCAGAGGGGAACAAGGGGCTTACCAGGACCTCGGATTTCACAGCTGGCCTGTAGATGAAGTTGGGTTCCTGGTGGACCATGACAGGTTTGGAGATGGTGGACACGCCAGGGCCTCTTGGAGGCTGTGGGCTTGGGCAAAATGTCTACAGGGGTTAGTTTAGGAGAAACCCATGTGATGTCTTGGTAAATGTGGCCAGGGATAGCCGTGGTTCTTCTACAAACATGCAAATCACTCCATGCATAGAGCCTGCCCGATCAGCCACCCTGACAGAGGTCTGGGTAGGCTCTCTTCACAGAGAACTCCACTGCCTCAGTGTGGCTGAGCGGCTCTGAGTGTCAGCCACTGTCTTTCAGAGCTCACATTTTCAAGTTCCCTCATGTTAGTCACCCAATGTCCCCTTCCTTAAAAGGCTTTCACCTCTGGCAGTATTCATGTCCCTGTGGGGTGACATGAGGCGTCTGGGGTTCCCGGTGTCTAGGCAAAGTGTCCAGAAGCCTTGGGGTGAGGACAGGTCCAAGACCAGACCATTCTGGAGCTGACAATACTTGTTCTAACCACATGATCACTCGGTAAAAATATCTCTTATCATGGCACAGCCCTGCCCCAAACCCTTTGACGGATCCCCAGAGAGTGCCAACACCTCCCGGCCTGACTCCCAAAGCCTTCCTTTCCCAGGGTCCTCACACTGCCCAACTTCAGCCTCGAAGACCTCAGGCTCTGCCACCTCTAAGCCTTTGTTCCGCTCTGCCAGGCCAGGTTGTAACTTGGAAATTGTTGCTCCTGCCCTTTCCCACACTTCCCCTCAGACACCCGTGGGTAGCCTCCCTTTACCCTGTTTCCTACTAGACTGACTGTCTTGGGCAGGGACTATGGGCGCCAGTCTAAGGGTGGGTCCCAGTGCCTAGGAGAGTGTCTAGCCTATGATAGGTACTTCACAAGTATGTGCTGGCTGAGTATATGAATAACTCGAAAGTATGGTGGGCATCCCATGCGGGGCCTGATGGTACACACAGGGTTCTGAAACCTTCCTCAGGAAGGAGCTGCGATGCCCGGCACACACAGTGAGGCCTGCTAGCTGCAGGATGACTATGCAAACATGCTACCCACACACTGCAGACTTGTAAGGGGCACACAGTGGAGGACTGGGTAGATGATGAGATGAAGGCCAGTGCGATGGCACAGCTTTGAGTAGAGGACAGCTCTGCGTTTTCTGTCACTTCAGATATTTACAGTCCAGTCCTTTAAGGTTCATTGCATGGGGACCTTAACCTACCCTTTGCTCTGAGCAGTGGAGAGCTAGACAGTGGAGTCTGTCTTGAATCTCATACGGTGTTTGCTGAGAGGATGTCCCATGTACGGTTTTGTTCTAAATCACTCCATTCTTACTACTTGGACTAGGAACTCCTAACAGCAATACTTATTGTCTCTTGAGTACCTGCCACTCTTTTAAGTATTAACTCAGAATGCGTTCGTTGTACAGGGTGGCGATGTTGCTCAGCTGGTAGAATGCTTTCTTGGCACGCACAAAGCCCTAGGATCGATTCCCCAGCAGACAAGTGCCACATGCCTGGAAATCCAGCACTCGAGAGGCAGAAGCAGACATAATAGCGGTTTAAGGTCATCTTTGGCTACTTAATGGGTTCAAGGCCAGCCTGGGCTACAGAGCGAGACACCAAAACGAAACAAAAACTCCCACAAATAACCATAAAAATAAACAGGGTCTCATGTTGCCCAGGCTGTTCTGAAATTTATGTGTACTTCAGGTTGTCCTCAAAT
>JABTXL010019485.1:0-22250 GCA_025134845.1 Neodon shergylaensis
GAATATTTTAAGATTTATTTTTACTCTTTTTATTTATGCATTGAAGGCGTAAGTCACGAACAATGCCACACCAGTTTATAATTATGATTAATAGGGTGGTATTTATTTAACGGGGAAAAAACTTACAGATCACCGTCCCAGACAACAGCCCTCTGCGCAACCAGGAAGGGAGTCTAGTCGCCGGCGGAGCAGGAAGTGAAGTGAGCGGAGGGAAGTAGTCACTTTTTAAAGGGGGAGAGACCACGCCCCAATGGGCTGGTATCTCAGCAGCTATTGGTTGGAGGAGCGGAAGGACCTCCCGCAACACCTCCCCCTTCTGTTTAAGTAAGAGAGTTCTAAACCTACTACGAAATTATATACAATAAGTACAAATATCCTATTCTAACTAGCTTAGGTCTTGTATAATAAATAACTTGGCCAAGTCATGAGACAAAAGTAACTACATTTATATAGTCTTCAACCCCATCGAAGATCTGAGAAGGGAAATAATGTTACCTGGGTAATTAGGAAGTTCAGTAAAACAACTTCCAAAACATGCAACAAATCACAGAGACAACTAGCTACCTGGGCAATCACCCATAGTCACGTTTGCAGCGTTGAAGCAACCAACTTTGGCTAAGGCCTAGCATAACTGACATACCATTTTCAAAGGCAGGCAACTTTTCAAAACTATCTTACCCTGTCTTGGCAGGATATGACAGTCCTGTTTTATCCATTGATGCACGCTCTGTATCTCTGTCAGTGGTTGAGGTATGGGCATTTCTTTGCCCCAAGGCCAGTTCTGCCAAAAAGAAAGGCTCCAGGTGGAGTGTCTTTGGTGCTCAACATTCTCTCGGGAGTAGAACGGTGTTGCCAGGAGCAATTGTGTCTCACTACCACAAAACTCTGAGTTAGATTAAAGGCCATTTTCTACAGCTCTTTGAAGAGGTTGAAGATTATCTATCTATACTGAGTATAATCTCTATATATCTAAAGAACCTGATTAGTCTAATTATAAATGACAAACTTAGACGACTATTAATCTATTTAATTCTCAATATCTATCTAACTTAAAGACTAAGACAATAAACGACTGTGAAACAAATGAGGACAATGACCTCCAAATATAAACAATGTACAAATATACATTGCAATATGGTAAATATATATATCAATACACAAACAATATATAAGTATCTTAATCAGAGGTAGAAATGTACACTGCAATATGGTAAATACATACAATATATATATCAATACAATATATGTCAATACATAAAAAATGTTTTAAACAGAGGTAGAAACATGCATGCATACAATAGTCAATATAATTTAACTTTGTATCAATATACAAGAATCGATATCAATATATTTGTAACTCACAATTACAAATCTATTATCCCATCATCTTTTTTTTTTCAATATGATCCCTGAGCTTATAAAATTCCTCCCCCAACCTCCCAACCCCTAAATGATGTCCCTAAACCCAGGGGCAAACTTTACTGCGAGAGGGGACGTCGTCCTCTAGAATTACTTCCAGCTGTCATGGGGGTGACGTTCTTTCTGGGGGATCCTGTGAAAGTAAAATGATGGTTAAATTTCAAGATCAATGTCTTTTAAAACTGCAAATAGTCTCTGAGTATTTTGTGGAGGTCTGGCCAGAATGTTGTATAAGATGTGTACCATTTCAGCTAACCAAGTTGGGATCGTCTTGTGCAGCTGGTACTCAAAACAGGTCTTGTAGTAGCGCTATCAGTATCATGACGTCATATCAGCCAGGTAGAGTTGTTGTTGTGGGGCCCCATCTTCTTCCTGGAAACTTCAAATGTCACTTCAGGAAAGACTCATTGTTCATTGCAAAAAACTTAAAACATTAATCATATAGACATATATATATATATATATTCAATGAAAGGCATGATAGATATATTCAATGAAAGGTATGATAGATATGAAGAAAAGCAAAGATGTTTTCTAAACTCATATTTCTTTCTGTCCCATATCATGGCTCTTGACATGAGACAGAAACTCCAGAAACTCTGGGTTTTTCTCTTACTAACAGGCTTGGAATTGGAGAGGGACTGAGCCAGAGTCCAACTTCAAAACCAGCTCTATAAATTTAGAAATATGGTTTTATATGATTTACTTACACAACCTATTCAGTTTTCTTGATATTTCCTATTGGGCAGGTATTTTCCCATCTGTCAGTATCCAAACATCCAGGGTCCCTTGAATTTTTCAAGATGAGTGTTTTCCTGTGGAGATAAGAACAGAACCCTGCCCCCATTCTATATGTTTTTCTTACCACCTGTATGAATATCATCATTGTGGATGAGTTGTCATTTCTCATTTCCAAGAGGTTTCTCCTCTTCAAATCGAAACTTTATTAATTTTGATGGTATCCATAATTTTTCTTCTCCTGTGGAAACAAGAGCAAAACCCCTTCCCCAACGTAGCACATTTCCTGGCTTCCATTGAGAGGTCAGCACATCTTTGAAATAAATCGGTTGATTTAGTTCAGGAGACTTTTCCATTATCCAATGTCTTTCTGCTGCTGTTGTTCCTTTCTCATTAGCGTTAAGGAAATTCAAGGTTAATAAAGCATTATGTAATCTATTTCTGGGGGTATTTTCAGTCCCTTTCTGTTTGTTCAGCATATCCTTTATAGTATGATTTGATCTTTCTAGAACTGCCTGACCTGTAGGATTATTTGGTATACCTGTAATGTGTTTTATATTATAATAATCAAAAAAAGCGTTTCATTTTCTTAGATACATATGCTGGACCATTATCTGTCTTTATTTGTGCAGGTATACCCATGATGGCCATAACTTCCAATAAATGTGTGATTACTGAATCAGCCTTTTCTGAGCTCAGGACAGTAGCCCATTGAAAACCTGAATACGTGTCTATGGTGTGATGTACATATTTTAATTTACCAAATTCCATAAAGTGGAACACATCCATCTGCCAGATTTCATTTCTCTTAGTACCCTTTGGGTTACTCCCTGCAGGCAACGGTGTTTGATTATAGAAAGAACAAGTAGGACATCTCTTTATAATGTCCTTAGCTTGTTGCCAAGTAATGGAAAATTCTTTCTTTAGGCCTTTACTATTGACATGATGCTTCTTATGAAATTCTGAGGCCTGCAACACACTTCCAATCAATAATTGATCAATCTCAGCGTTGCCTTGGGTTAGAGGACCAGGCAGACCTGTATGGGACTGGATGTGTGTTATGTACATCGGACAAAGCCTGTTCCTGATTATGTCTTGTACCTGGATAAACAATGAAGTCAACTCTGTGTCATCTGGTATAAATTCAGCAGTTTCAATATGCAAGATAACTCTTTCTGCATATTGTGAATCTGTAACTATATTAAGAGGTTCTTTAAAATCCCTTAGCACCATAAGAATGGCATATAATTCTGCCTTCTGGACAGAATTATAAGGGCTTTGTTCCACCTTACTCAATTCATCTGACTTGTAACCTGCTTTCCCTGATTTATTTGCATCAGTATAGAAATGTACGAGCTCCAGTTATTGAAGCATCACGTACAATTCTAGGAAGAATCCAAGAAGTTCTTTTTATGAGGTTAAGTCCACCACTTTTGGGATAGTTGCTATTAATTTCTCCCAAAAAATTAGCACAAGCTCTTTGCCACGGTACATTGTCTTCCCATAACTTTTTTATTTCTTCAGTAGTAAAAGGCACTATAATTTCTGCTGGGTCTATACCTGCTAGTTGACGAAGTCTCAGCTTACCTTTTATAATTAATTCAGAGACTTTTTCCACATACGTTTTTAATTTTTTACTTGGTTTATTAGGTATAAATATCCACTCTAAAATAATATCTTCCCTTTGGATTAGAATCCCTGTAGGAGAAATTCTGGAAGGCACTATGACTAGGATGCAGCTAAGATTTGGTTTCACCCTATCCACATGTGCCTCCTGTAATTTTTCCTCAATCATTGTCAGTTCCTTTTCTGCTTCAGCTGTTAGTTTTCTTGGACTATTCAAATCTTTATCACCATCTAAGGTTTTGTTTAAATGAACTATTAGATCAGGTGTTATCCCAACAGCTGGTCGTAGACTGGAAATGTCTCCTAACAATCTTTGGAAGTCATTAAGAGTCTTTAACCGGTCTCTCCTAATTTGTGCCTTTTGCGTTTTAATTTTCTCTAACCCTATTCTGTAACCTAGGTAATTAATAGAATTTCCTCTTTGAATCTTCTCAGGGGAAATTTGTAATCCCCACCTAGGCAAGACTTTCTTTACTTCTTCAAACATCCTTTCTAAAGTGTCTTTATTTGAATCAGATAACAAGATGTCATCCATGTAATGATAAACTATGGACTTTGGGAATTGCTTACGAATTATTTCCAATGGCTTACTTACAAAATATTGGCACAATGTAGGACTATTGAGCATACCCTGTGGGATGACAGTCCATTGATATCTCCTATTAGGCTGAGAATTATTATAAGTAGGAACTGTGAAGGCAAATTTTTCTCTATCCTTTTCTTGTAACGGTATAGTGAAAAAACAATCTTTCAAATCAATAACTATAAGAGGCCATCCTTTTGGTAACAGAGAAGGCAAAGGGATTCCAGATTGTAGTGGGCCCATAGGTTGAATTACTTTGTTGACAGCTCTTAGATCTGTCACCATTCTCCATTTACCAGATTTCTTTTTTACAACAAACACAGGAGAATTCCAAGGGCTGGTTGATTCTTCAATATGGTGAGCATCTAGTTGCTCTTGCACAAGCTGTTCCAATGCCTGCAATTTATCTTCAGCTAAGCGGCCACTGTTTGATCCATATTGGCTTCTCAGTTAGCCATTTTAAAGGTAGGGCTGTTGGTACCTGTAAAGGTTTGGTATTTGCTGTATGTTCTTGTACAGCCTGAATGGCTGGTGACCTTTTTCTATAATACCTCATCATATCTTTCCCAGGATTATGAGTTCCTGGAACTACAGGAATGTTAATCTGGGTATTCCATTGCTGTAGCACGTCACGGGTCACGACCCCATAAATTAATTGCAATATAGGCTATATATGGCCTTAGTCTTCCTATTTGCCCTTCGGGCCCTATGCATTCACCCCGTCTTGTGCTTTGTTTTACACGAGATAGGGTTCCAATTCCCAGAAACTGAACATCTACCTCTTGAAGAGGCCAATTCGGATGCCACGATTCTGGGGTAATGATACTTACATCCGCACCTGTGTCAAATAAGCCTTCAATAAAAGTGCCATTTATACAGACTTTTAGCTTTGGTCTTTGATTGTTAATAGAAGTCTGCCAAAATATACGTTTACTCTGTCCTACTGGGTTTTTTGACTCATCCTCCATGCATAATTCATCATTTAGACCAGTATTACTTTTTACAGCAGAAATTGCAGCTTTTAATTTTCTTGGTGAGGCACGTTCTCCACAGTGACTGGGAATGACTGGGCCACTGTTGGCTTGGAGGCCTGGGAGAGGCCCCTCAAGGAGTTTCCTGATGCTCTCGGGTTGCCTTGTTTGTCTGGTGTTGACCTGCATTCGTTGGACCAATGACGGCCTTTACCACATCTCCTACATATACCTGAAGGCCTAGGTCTCCTATTTTTGTTATTAACAGAGGAGATATTATTCCTAGAAATTCTGTGCCTGCAATCCCTTTTCAGATGTCCTAATTTACCACAATTAAAACACCTGGCAGTTTGATGTCTCCTCATTGCTGTGGAAATCGCTTCTCCTACCCAAGATTCATCATTATAGCTAAACGTCTCAACATTCATCGTATGCTGAATCCATTCATCCATAGGTGCTGATCTAGACTTTAAAGGCCCAATTATCTTTTTGCATTCTATGTTTGCATTCTCAAAAGCTGGAGATTCAAGAAGTGTTCGTATAGATTCTGGGTCTGTTACCCCTATGTCCAGAGCCTTAATTAATCTTTGCAAAAAGTCAATAAAGGGTTCTCTCTGTCCCTGCCTAATTCTGGTGTATGATTCAACACTTTTTGTTGGATCTTGTATCCTATTCCAAGCATTTAAAGCTGCTTGGTGACATAGAGACAGTACTTCATCATCATAAAGAGCTTGGACCTGTGGATCAGCATATTATCCTGCACCAATATTTGGTCTTGGGAATCCTCGACACCTTTTGCTCTTCCTTGCTGTTCCATATGTTTGGATTCTTCTCTGAAATAAATTCCAAACAGGAAGGAAGGTCCCTTATCTAAAACTGCAGACACTAACTGATGGAAATCATAGGGGTTAGCTCTAGCATTAGAAGCCCAAGTCCTTATCATTTCTTTACATATGCATTGTGCAAGCCAAAATTAACAATAGCCTGCTTAATTTCTTTTAGATCACTCATTGCTATTGGCATCCATCTAGCTTCTCTGACTCCCTTTGAGCCTTTAGAAGTTGATGCTTTGTCAGAATTAAGTATAAGGTATGCCGCTAAAACCCTGGGTAAGCCAGTTCTAATAGCTGCTGTTGTCATTGTATCCTGTCCTCGTGCCTTATTACTCTGTTCACCAGCTCCAAAAATTTCTTCAATCATTTCTAGTCTTTTTATTATTTTCTTTATTATTGCCTCTTTTGAATCCTGAATCTCCTGACCTGCATGAGTTTCTAGTAAACATAGTATGGTTCTTGGGAGTGCCATATTCTTCCTAAATGACAGAATATGCAAAAGAATACTGAAACTTAGTAACCAGTAAATTAAGTTATCCTCATAGTCATATAAACCTTGCATGATATATCCCATTGTATTGGCAGCCAAAACAGTGAAATTCATGTTGGAAACAAAATCTGCCATATTACCTGTTATCCAACAGGTGGCGCTGTTGCCAAGTCACGACGAAAACTGGGTCCTCCTAGCACCGCCTAGTATTTGCTAAAAACTGGGAAATGCAAGTTGCTCAACAAAGTAAATGTAATTAAATCAATTCCGTACACGGAACCATAAACCCAGAATCCAGGGGTAGAGAAGAGTAACCCAGAAGCCGTGTATGCCTCCACGTGACAGAGTCACCCTGTGGGGTTGTAGTTTTCGGCAACCACGTGCTCTGGTTCACACTGCTTAAGAGCTGTACTTGCAAGGGAGATTTAAAAAACGACTCAGAAAAGAGCAAACCACACAGGCAGAGACTCTGCGGGCCTGTGGAATTTAAATCCACGTGGGGAGGCAGAAGATAGGGGGCGTGGTGAGTTGAAGTCAACCTGAGGTGTCTAAAGGGAAAATATAAAGAACTGCAGCAAGAAAAGCCAGTGCGTGATAATTTATATTAAACTGCTGGCTCCACACACAAGGCACAGGCCACAAGGCCGCCAGCCCTGGCTGAAGAAGGGAGGGCTCACGCCAAGTCAAACTCCCGGCCAGCAGCCGAGCAGGGCAAGGAGAGGTCCTAAGAGCCAAACATTGAAGGCGCCAGATGAAGGCATAAGTCACGAACAATGCCACACCAATTTATAATTATGATTAATAGGGTAGTATTTATTTAAAGGGGAAAAAACTTACAGATCACCTTCCCAGACAACAGCACTCTGGGCAACCAGGAAGGGAGTCTAGTCGCCAGCGGAGCAGGAAGTGAAGAGAGTAAACGGAGGGAAGTAGTCACATTTTACAGGGGGAGACACCACGCCCCAATGGGCTGGTATCTCAGCAGCTATTGGTTGGAGGAGCGGAAGGACCTCCCGCAATCGGTTGCCTTTTTCTCTTAGTGACAGTGTCCTTTGATTTACAGAAGATTCTCACTTTCAGTAGGTCCCATTTATTTTATGTTGCCCTTAATGTCTGTGCTGCTGGGGTTATACTTAGGAAGCGATCTCCTGTGCCCATCTGTTGTAGGGTACTTCCCACTTTCTCTTCTATCAGGTTCAGTGTGTTTGGACTGACATTGAGGTCTTTGATCCATTTGGACTTGAGTTTTCTGCTTGGTGATAGATATGGGTCTATTTTCATTCTTCTACAGGTTGACATCCAGTTGTGCCAGCACCATTTGTTGAAGATGCTTTCTTTATTCCCTTGTATGCTTTTAGCTCCTTTATCGAAAATGAGGTGTTCATAGGTTTGTGAGATAAAAACCGGGTCATTTATATGATTCCATAGGTCGACTTCTCTGTTATTATGAAAGTAAGACGCTGTTTTCATTACTGAAGCCCTGTAATAGAGTTTGAAGTCAGGGATTGTAATGCCTCCAGAAGTTCCTTTATTGTATAGGATTGTTTTGGCTATCCTGTTTTTATTTTTTTTCCATATAAAGTTGATTATTGTCCTTTCAATATCTGTGAAGAATTTTCATGGGACATGATGGGGATTGCATTGAATCTATAAATAGCCTTTGATAGATTGCCATTTTTACTATGTTGATCCTCCCAATCAAAGAGCAAGGGAGATCCTTCCATTTTATGGTATCCCCTTCAATGCCTTAAAGTTTTGTCAAATGGATCTTTCACTTCCTTGGTTAGAGTTAACCCATGATATTTTATGCTGTTTGTGGCTATCGTGAAAGATGATGATTCTCTGCTTTCCCTCTCAACTTCCATTTCATGTTTGTATAAGAGGGCGACTGAATTTTTGGAGTTGATCTTGTATCCTGCCAATGACTAAAGGTGTTATCAGCTGTAGTAGTTCATTGTTGGGGTTTTTCGGGTCGTTGATGTATACTATCATGTCATCTGCAATTAACGAAAGTGTCCCTCTTCCTTTCCACTTTGAATCCCCTTGATCTGCTTATGTTGTCTTATTGCTATTGCTAAACCTTCAAGCACAATATTGAAGATATGGAAAGGGTGGACAGCCTTGTCATGTTCCTGATTTAGTGGGATGGCTTTGAGTTTCTCTCTGTTTAATTTGATGTTAGCTGTCGGCTTGCTGTAAATAGCTTTTATTATATTTAGGTATGACCTTTGTATCCCTAATCTCTCCAAGACTTTTATCATAAAGGATGTAGAATTTTGTCAAATGCTTTTTCAGCATCTTAATGAAACGATCATTTTTTTCCTTTCAGTTTATTTATATGATGGATTACATTGGTAGATTTTCGTATGTTGAACCAGCCCTGCATCTCTGGGGATGAAGCCTACTTGATCATAATGGATAATTTTTCTAATGTGTTCTTGTATTGTGTTTGACAGTATTTTATTGAGGATTTTTGCATCTATGTTAATGAGTGAGATTGTCCTATAATTCTCTTTCTTGGTTGAGTCTTTGTGCGGTTTTGGTATCAGAGTAACTGTAGCTTCATAAAAAGAATTTGGCAATGATTCTTCTGTTTCTATATTGTGAAATACATTAAGGAGTATAGGTATTAGGTCCTCTTGGAAGTTCGTGTAGAATTCCGCATTGAAACCATTAGTTCCTGGGCATTTTTGGTAGGGAGGTTTTTGATAACCACTTCTAATTCTTCACGACTAACAGGTCTATTTCTATTGTTCACCTGTTTCTGGTTTAACTTTGGTATATGGTATTTATCTAAAAAAGTGTCCATTTCTTTCAGATTTTCTCGTTTTGTGGCCTACAGACTTTTTTAGTAAGATCAAATGATTCGCTGAATTTCCTCTGTGTCTGTGGTTATGCCCCCTTTTCATTTCTGAACTTATTAATTTGCATATTGTCTCTCCTTTCTTGATTAGTTTGGATAGGGGTTTATCAATCTTGTTGATTTTCTCCAAGAACCAGCTTTTTATTTCATTGATTCTTTGGATTGTTTTGTGTGTTTCTATTTTGTTGATTTCTGCCCTCAGTTTGATTATTTCCAGACTTCTAGTCTTCCTAGGTGAGTATGCTTCTTTTTTTTTCTAGAGCTTTCAGGTGGGCTGTTAAGAGTCCATGTGTGCTTTCTCTGTTTTCTTTAAGTGGGCGCTTAGTGCTATGAACTTTCCTCTTAGGACTGCTTTCATTGTGTCCCATACGTATGAATATGTTTTTTCTTTATTTTCATTGAATTCCAGGAAGAATTTAATTTCTTTCGTTATTTCTTCCTTAATGCAGGCGAGGTTCAGTAGTTGACTGTTCAGTTTCCATGAATTTGTAGGATTTCTGGGGGTAACCTTGCTGTTGAATTCTAACTTTAATCCATGATGATCTGATAATACACTGGTGGTTACTTATTTTTTTTTGTATTTGTGGATCATTGCTTTGTTACTTACTGTGTGGTCGATTTTCGAGAAGTTTTCTTGAGCTGCCGAGAAGAAGGTATATTCTTTCCTATTTGGGTGGAATGTTCTATAAATGTCTGTTAAGATCATTCGCTTCATTACCTCCATTAACTCTCTTATTTCTCTGTTAGGTTTCTGTCTGATTGACCTGTCCATTGGTGAGAGTTGAGTGTTGAAGTCTCCTACTAATAGTGTGTGCAGTTTGATGGCAGCCTTGAGTTTTAGTAATGTTTCTTTTACATGCATGTGTTGCATCAGGGGCGGCGGGGCTGTGTCCCCAGCACCCGGCCGCCCGCATGGCTCTAGCTTATGCCCGAAATAATTACACAGAAACGGTATTCATTTAAAGACTGCCTGGCCCATTAGTTTTAGCCTCTTAACCCATTTCTAATAATCTATGCAGCACCACGAGGTGCGCTTACCAGGGAGGATCTTAACCTGCGTCTCGCTGGAGTGGGAGCATCATGGTGACTCTCTCGACTCAGCTTCTTTCTCCCCCAATCCTGTTCTGTTTACTCCACCCATCTAAGGGTTGGCCTATCAAATGGGCCTAGGCAGTTTCTTTATTAGTTAACCAATGAAAGCAACAGATAAGATACAAGACCCACCTCCATCATGCATGGGTACTTTTATATTAGGGTCATAGATATTCAGGATTGAGACTTCATCCTGATGAACTCTTCTTGTTATGAGTATGAAATGTTCCTCTCCATCTCTTCTGATTGATTTAAGTTTGAAGTCAACTTTGTCAGAGTTTAGTATGGCCACACCTGCTTGTTTCTCAGGTTCATTTGCTTCATAAGCTTTTTCCCAGCCCTTTAATCTGAGTAGGTGCCTGTCTTTGTGGTTGAGCTGTGTTTCTTGCAAACAGCAGAATGTTGGATCCTGTTTTTTTATCCTATCACTTAGCCTGTGCCTTTTTATAGGTGAGTTGTTTCCGTTGATACTAAGTGATATTTATAACCAGTGGTTGTAACCTCCTGTCACTTTTTTAGTCATAGAGTTTTTGTGATTCCCTTCCTTGAGTTGTGTTGGTGAAGGGTCTCTAGATGTCTGAGATATTGTGGTCATTGCTGGACTCCTTGGTTACTGCTTTTCCTCCTATTACTTTCTGTAAGGCTGGATTTGTGGCTACATATTGTTTAAAATTGTTTTAATCCTGGAATGTTTTATTTTTTCTATTTATAGTGAACGAAAGCTTGGCTGGGTATAGTAGTCTGGGCTTGCATCCATAGTTTCTTATTTTCTGCAATACATCCATCCATTACCTTCTCGCTTTCATGTTTCCATGGAGAAGTCACGTGTAAGTCTGACAGGTTTACCTTTATAAGTAACTGGGCCTTTTTCCTTTGCAGCTCTTAATATTCTTTCTTCATTCTGTATGCTTTCTGTTTTAATTATTCTATGGCGAGGGGATTTTTTTTTGATCCATCCTATTTGGTGTTCTCTATGCTTCTTCAACCTTCATAGGTATATCTTTCTTTAGGTTGGGAAAGTTTTCTTCTATAATTTTATTAAATATATTTTCTGGATCATTGAAATGTACTTCTCCTTCTTCTACTCCTATTATTCTTAGATTTGTTCTTTTTATTGTGTCCCAGATATCCTGAATGTTTTGTGATGAGAGTTTGTTGTACTTGCTGTTTTTTTTTTTATTTTTGGTCAGTGTGTTTATTTTCTTTGGGTATCTTCAGAATCTGAGATTCTTTCTTCTATCTCTTGTATTCTGTTGGTTATGCTTCTTTCTCTAGTATCTGTTTTTTTTCTTAAATTTTTCATATTTAGGCGACCCTCTTTGTGTTTCCTTCTTTGCCTCCATTTCAGTTTTCAAGTCTTAAACTGTTTCTATTATCTGTTTGATTGATTTTCATTGTTTTTCTAGGGGATCATTAATGATTCATTCAATTCTTCAAACTTTCTGTTATATTTCTCATCCATTTCTATAAGGGCATTCTTTATATGTTGTTTAAGGGCGTCAATCACTTTCATAAAGTCAATTTTTTCTACTTCTTCTGGATGTAGGTGTTCATGTCCCCCCTGTTGTGAGGTTGCTGGTTTTGGGTGATTTCAGGTTGCTTTTCAGATTGTTGAGTGAATTCTTGCATTGGCGCCTGCCCATCTCTTCCCTCAAATGCTCCCCCATGGAGCTTCTTTAACAGGATCGGGTCATCTTGCCTACTGATGTACCTTCTTAGTGATGTCTCTCCCCAGTGATAGCTCTGCTGGAACCGAGATCAGGTCTCTGTGCCAAGTACTGTCTCTCCAGTCACCCGTGCTGTCTCTCCTGTCTGTGAGATCAGGTCTCCTTGCTGGTTGCGTAGATCGTAAACAAAGCACCTACCTTGCTTGGTAAATGCAGGCTATTGAAG
The DNA here is from genome assembly GCA_025134845.1 of Neodon shergylaensis. Taxonomy (NCBI): domain Eukaryota; kingdom Metazoa; phylum Chordata; class Mammalia; order Rodentia; family Cricetidae; genus Neodon; species Neodon shergylaensis. Next base: position 12,509 of record JABTXL010019485.1, read on the forward strand.
CAAAGAACTCCCGCCCACATGGGTGCCATGCAGATTCGGACCCAGTGCCCAGACAGGCTGAACTGGGTGATGATACGTGCCCAAAGAGAACAGAGGGTCCAAAGCAGGGAGGTTTCCTGATGCAAACTAGGTAGGATAGGAAGAAAGAGGCAGTATCCAGGGCATAGAGGCCACGCAGAGAGCCCAGGAAGGATAGGGGGTTGAGGAACTTCTGAGTTCCCTGTTCCGGGCTGATGCCGTGGGGTCAGCAACTCACCCTTTGCCAAGAGTGTTTCTTATTCAAATCTAATGACTTCAAAGTCTCCAACCAAAAGTAAAGCAACCCAGGTGCTTAAAGTTCTAGAGCATTACAACATCTAGCAGTGCTGTAAACAGTGTGTGTACCTTAATTTGATAAGAAGAAATAAAGAAAATAAAGAACATAATCAGAGGTGTTAACTGAATTGGTCTGGAACCTAGCTGAGAATTTCCTCCTAGCATTTGGAGATTGTTCACACTGCTTCCTGCCCGGCACAACATGAAATTGTAAATTCCCATGAAGATTTGATCAGGAACATGTTGAGGCTTCTCTAATTTATCAATTGAGCCTTTATATACCATGTGCCCCACAAGAGTCATTGACCTTTCAGCATTCCCCAAAGCATAAGAATTGCTGTCTCTGAAGAAAGAAAATTTTGTATTCAAAATTCCCTGTTTGTCTGTGGATGCAACATTCTCATTCTGTACAGAGGTCTCCACTTTTTTCTAACAAAGAGGCCTCTGAATTATTCCTTCAGGCTCAGGAGGACTCATCATTTTCTGCAGTAACTGAAGTTGACCTCAAAATATTTTCATGGACTCACTGGGTTCTCAGGCACATTTCTTCTGAACCAGGATGCAGAATGAACTCCACTAATTCTCAAGCAGGCTATAATCCAACCATGACATTATAAGAGATTTTCCAAAGAGATGTATAGGTGAAGGGAGCTTCTGACTACTTCTTCAGAACTGGGGGTTTCAGATCTTCCTGAATCGCCCAGTTTGCCTCAATCTTTACTGCCTAGAACCAAAGTAACTCAAAGCTTTTACCAATAAACTAATAACCTGTCAACAAGAAAGGCTTCAGCCATTACCCTGTCTTTAAAGGAAGACTGACACACCTTTCTTTGAGAATCAGGAGAACTCATTCTTTTATTGTTCTAAGGGACCTCATACTTACAACTTCAGAACAAGAGTGTCATGCAACATCTTCAATGCTGAAGGGCTCCTGAAATATAACTTGAGAAGCAAAGGCATGTCTTTCTGTGATGTACCATCCACAAGACACAATCAATCATTGACCAAACAACACAACATGTTCGCAAACATTTTTTTTTAGAGCAAGAATATTCCATTGGAAAAGATACCAGGATTAATAGAAGAACTGAAGTATATGAAAAAAAAACTCACCAAACACAGTTTAATTGTGTCCCTCAAAATTTGAGAATTTCACTTTAACAGTTCTTCACAAAATCATAGACATAGATATGGAAGTCATTATCAATTTTGATGAAATACACGGATGGTTTGATGGGAACTTGTTAAATAATTTTACCTATCTCTTGGGTTCCATCTTGTTTTTTGTACTGCACACTTTTCCCTGCTAAGGAATCCCAGCCATCTTCCAAAGTCACCTCTACTGGAGGACATTCTGGCATGATATTGAGGTTGTCTTTTATGTAGTCATCTAGATGGTGGTAAAGGTACAGGACTGGATCTTCCTTGTAGATCATGTATAAACAGGTCATCATGGTCTGCATCTCATCTGGGACCACCCCACTCAACTCCTTCTTAGAGACTGGCATGATGGGGTTGTTGCCTTCAAGGTAGTCTTCCAGGTGGTGGTAAATGTACAAGACTGGATCTTTCTTGTAGGTAATAAAAATCCAGGTCTTCATGATGGGTACCTCCTCTAGGACCATCCCCTTCCAGTCATTCTTAGAGCCATATGGGCCCATGAATGTATGTTTCACTGCTCTGCCAACTATGGTGTTTGAGAGAGGAGTGTCTGTTACCCGAGGAAATTGCACGTTATTAGGCAGGAACTTAAGGTTTAAAATCCTTTCATGGCTGTGATGCTCCAAGACATAGACACAATCAATCCCATCATATTTCAACAAATAGAGAGAGGGATTTGTTGGCAGTTGATCTAGAATGATGGCTTTCCACTGGGTGACTGGATCATTGACTTCCTTCCAGCCATGAGAAATTCTGCATCCTACAATATTCTCAATGGGCTCAAAAGGCCTACTCAGGTTTTGCTTCTGGAGAGAAGGCAAATTCCTCTTCTGGAGAGGTTGCATGGATCTCATACTAAGAGGCATCTTTATCATGGCAGTAGGCTTACTGAGGTAGGCCACAGCACTCCTGGTCTGCAGTCTCTTGGCTATCTTTCTATGCTTGGACTTCATAGCTGCCCACTCTCTAGGTTGGAAAAACTCTTCAGTTTAAATCAGACACAAAGTGGTTTCCTCCACCATGAGTGCCTGCAAGGATAAGAAGGGGAGAATGTGAGGTCAAGGCTCTTTTTTGGAAGAACTTTGAGGCAGGTGACAAAGGCAGTTCTCAATAAGTTTAGATACCTAAATGTAATTTTGTCTTAAGAAATTAATAGGGAAATTATCAAACTATTGTCGACAGCTCAGTATATCTGTATCAGAGACACATTGCTGCTGCCCAAAGGCTATTGACCTCTGCTGAGAAACCTACTTCCTGACTGACTAAGACAGGTATGCCTATGCCCAAATTGAGTAAGAAAAATCTGAACAGATGGCAAAGAATTCAAAGGACAGACAGTTCTCTCCTTTCCCCTCAAGCTATTAGTTAGTTGCCTGATTCAAAACCACCTGCCCAAGGTCATGGCACTCTAGTACAACGGCTATCTGTGTTGGGTCCTCCTGATCCAGTCCCAGCTTTATTACATGAAGCCATTCTGTGTCTTCCTTAGACAAGGAGTACTGTGCGACCCACTGCAACAAGAAAGACTTACTAGTCTGGGCAACAGCACCATTTAGAAGTAATTAATATCTTCTAAACATATATGTACAAAGAAGGTCTGTGCCTTTTAGGTGGACTGATGAATTGGATATTGTTAGCAAAGATAAAGTGGGAAGAATAGCTGGCATAGCCCATCCCCACAGCTATCAAATATTGGAGCTGGTAACCACATAAATGGTGGACCAGCAGGAGATATGAAGGAAAACTTTCTGGACTACAGAGGTCCCAGTTGCTTTCTAAAGATATTTACCAAAAGAAAATATCTGGCTCTCCATATTCCATCTTCTGGAAATATTCAGCTGCCAAATCTTGTTGAACAGTTGTGGAGCTCAGGAGCTGAACTGATCTCCTGAGCCACCGTGAAGATACTAAACGCACCTTCACAGAAGTCTAGTGCTTCAAGTGGAACAGAGTTGCCACCCCCAACCACGGCTTTGTGACATCACCAAGGCTCTACTTTTGTCATAAAACCCCACATAGGCTCGTTTCTTCCCTATTTACCCACAGAAACATCCAGCATACAGGTCCTAAAGTGCTGCTTATACAGACCCCTGTAGACCTATAATAAAAACCACACGATCTTCCCAATTACATGAATCATACTCTTGCCCATTTAACTCAATCACTTTATCTGTTTTTTTTTATTTTGAAAAAAATCTTTGCTGTCTGAGTCAACAACTCTCATGAATTTTTTTTCCTGTCTCCTATCTCTCGATTGGTTATCTTCTATAGATATTTTATTTCTTCATAAATAATAAATTTCAAAATTTCCACTTCCTTTCCTCCTCCCACTTTCTTCTCTCTCCCCCACTAAACCTCTCCATTCCAACTCCAATCCAAATAGAGTTCAGGGTACCATGACCTGTTGGAAGTCAAGCCCACTCATCATCCATCCAGATTTAGGAAGGTATGAATCCACATAGATTTGGATCACAAAAAACCTTTCTATGCAGTGCAGACAAAAGCCAGTGCCATTATCATTGGCTTCTCAGTCTGCACCAATTGTCAGCCACATTCAGAGCTGCCAGTTTGATCCCATGCTTTTTTCTTTCCAGGCCAGCTGCTTTTGTTGAGCTCCCATTAGCTCAGGCACAGGGTCGCAGTGTGTGGACCATGCCATGGTTTTCCTGACTTCCTTGCTAGTATTCTCAATCCTTCTGCAATTCACCTGGAGCTTGGAAGCTCTGCTTAGTTTTCTGATGTGGGCCCTGTCTTTAACTCCATAGACTGCCAAACAAAAGTTCTATGGTGATATTCAAGGTAGTCATCAGTCTGACTATAGGACAAGGCACCCATAGTTCCTAGGGACATGGCAAAGTGCAGGCACCCTCTCCTGACGTGACAAAAGTCTTAGTTGGGGTCACCTCATGGCCTTCTAAGATCCCCTCTAGAGATAAGGCTTTTGACAACCCCAGAATAACCCCTTAAGTTGAAATATCATCAGTGAGTGTGCATTAACTTGTATGTGTGTGTTTAAATCACAGTAAAAACAGATGGATTGTAATATTGGAATTTATCTTTTACTACTGAGTAGTACTCCAATATGTATATATTCCCTACTTTCCTCATCCATTCTTCGATTGAAGGGCATCTCGGTTTTTTCCAGTTTCTGGCTATTACAAACAATGCTGCTATGAACATAGTAGTTCATATACTTTTGTTGTATAATTAGGCTCTCTTGGGTATATTCCCAAGAGTGGTATTGCTGGCTCCAGGGATAGGTTGATCCCGAATTTTCTGAGAAACTGCCAAACAGCTTTCCAAAGTGGTTGCACAATTTAGCATTCCCACCAGCAATGGATGAGTGCACCCCTTTCTCCACAACCTCTCCATCAAAGGCTATCATTGGTGTTTTTGATTTTAGCCATTCTTACTGGTGGAAGATGGTATCTGAAAGTTGTCTTGGTTTGCATTTTCCTGATAGATAAAGAAGTTTAGCATGACCTTAAGTGATCAATGACTTCTTGAAATTTGCATACAAATTGTTGGAAATAGAAAACACTCTCCTTAGTGAGGTAAGCCAAACCCAGAAAAAGGAACATGGGATGTACTCCCTCATATTTGGTTTCTAGACATAAGCACAGGACATTGAGCCTATAATTAACGATCCTAGAGAAGCTAAATGAGTAGAACTCAAACAAGAACATATAGGCAGCCTCCTGAATATTAATCTTCATCAGGCGATGAAAGGAGACAGAGACCGACATTGGAGCACTGGAAAGAAATCTCAAGTTCCAAATCCGGAGGAGAAAGAAGGAGTGCACGAGCATGGAACTCAGGACCTTGAGGGGTGCACCCACACACTGAGACAATTGGGATGTTCTATCGGGAACCCACCAAGGCCAGCAGGCCTGTGTGTGAAAAAGCCTAGAATAAAATTGGACTCGCTGAACATAGCGAACCATCAGGACTACTGAGAATTCAAGAACAATGGCAATGTTTTTTTATTTATTTTTTATTGAAGAGAAAAATCCCTGCTTCCTCCCAGCCTCACATTTCCCTCCCCCTCCTCCAGCTCCTCTCCCCATTCCCCCCACTCCTGTCCCCATCCCTCCCCAGTCTGAAGAGCTGTCAGGGTTCCCTGCCCTGTGGAAAGTCTAGGGCCTTCTCCCCTCCATCCAGGTCTAGGAAGGCGAACATCCAAACTGGCTAGGCTCCCACAAAGCCAGAACATGAAGAAGGAACAAAACCCAATGCCATTGTCCTTGGCTTCTCATCAGCCCTCATTGTCCGCCATGTTAGGAGAGTCAGGTTTTTTCCCATTCTTTTTCAGTTACAGTCCAAATGGCCTTGGTTAGCTCCCAATAGATCAGCCGCACTTTCTCTGTAGATGGGCGCACCTCTCTGGTGGTACTGATTTCCATGCTCATGTTCTCCCTCTTTTCTGCTCCACATTGGGACTTTGGGAGCTTAGGTGCTTCAGTGTGGGTCTCTGTCTCTATCTCCATCCATCGCTAGATGAAGGTTCTATGGTGATATGCAAGATATTCACCAGTATGGCTATAGGATAGGGTCATTTCAGGTTCCTTTTCATCACCTGCCCAAGTAACTAACTGGGGACATTGCCCTGGGCACCTGGGCACCACTCTAGGATCATGTCTCTTACCAACCCTATGGTGGTTTCCTTAATTAAGTTATGTGATTCCCTCTCCTCTATCCAACCTTGTTTTATCCCCAATCATCCCATTTCCCCAGTTCCCCCCATCCTTCCCTTCTCACTTTTCTCTCCCCATCTCCCCTTACCCCTATCCCACCCCACCCCCAAGGTCCCAATTTTTTTGCCCAGCAATCTTGTCTATTTCCCATAGCAGGGATAATAACTATATGTTTATCTTTGGTTTCACCTTCTTATTTAGCTTCTTTAGGACCACAAATTATAAACTCTGTGACCTATATTCATGGCTAGAAACTAATTATGAGGGAGTACATCCCATGGGCATCAGAAACCGTTTATGTCAACTGAGGAAATGCTGAATTTAGCATGTTTTGTTAAAGTGACTCTACAATTTTCTGCAAATTTCAAAGCAGTTCCAGGGCCAAATGCAAATTCTCCATCTACCCAAGTGTCTAGGGGAACATTCCATCTGTGCCAGGGCATCTGGGTGTCCTGTCATCAAAAAAAATAACTCCATCATCTTCTTGTTCTTGTGAAATGACATTGGAAACATGCCTATCATCTCTAGGAACTCTGAAAATGTCCAAATCTGCACAAGGGAATCTTAGCGTCTTCCTATGCAACCCAGGGCATTGTGGAGATTCTCATACCTGCCAAAGGCAAAATGGAAAATTTGATATCTATAAAATATACAGTAGGAAATTTTGCATCAAGGACAGAACCTCTGAGGACTAATCAAAATACCCAGACACTGGTATAATCTTTGCAATCTAGTCAGAATTCTTTGTGATTGTCAGGGTGTAGAAGGGCCTGTTAAACCTTCTTTTTTCCCCAAAGCTATCTGGACTTGTCTATGTCTTCACAAGGAAAGATAGTGATATTGTTGTACAATCAAGGAACTAGGAAATACCCTGCTTAATTCCAAACCCTCAGAAAATTTCTTAGTCTGTGCAAATTTCTCTATAATATTATCCATCTATCTCAGTATTTCTGAATATTCCCAACCTGAAAAGAGCACACTAGGATCTTTGTTCTCTCCTGGAGGTACTGGAATAACTGACCCTGTTTTTCAGGAAATGATCCAAATTTCTGCAAGTTCAGGATATCCTGAACATTTTATATATTTCAAATCACCTCTGGAAATTTATTTGTGTGCACAAGGAACTCCTTTTTTATTTTCTCAAGGAAACTCTATCCTTTACATTGGTTCTCTGGTAACCTAGAATCATCTCAACCTGCCCAAATGAATCTCAGTCATCTGTCTTCTGTCAGTTAGCCTGTGATAAACTCTCCATCTATCCCAGCTTCTAGATAGTCTTCACCATTTAATAAAATACCTAGAAGACGTTCATTACATGTCCCAAGTGATCCAGCATTTCTAATCTCTGCTCATCTGCATTTAAAGCTTAATGTATCTGATCACTGAATCCATCAGCATCTTCAGAAGGAAATCTGGGGCCTTTGTTATCTTCTGAATACATCCAAGAAAATGTTCAAAATACATATAGTTATCATGGGCAATGTCACGTATAAGAGAAACATTTGATTTTTTTAATTAATTTATTATCTTTTGAAAAATTACTGCCTCCTCTCCCTTTCCAAATTCCCTCCCCCTATACCACACATTGCCCTCTCCTCCCAGGTTTTTACCCCTCTCCCTTTCCCCCACCCCATTCCCTCTCCCTCTCGAGAATGATGAGCTGTCCATGTTCCCAGCCCTGTGGGAGGTCCAAGGTCCTACCACTTCTATCTAGGACCAGGAAGGTGAGCATCCAAACAGGCTAGGCTCCCACACAGCCAGTTCATGTATTAGGATGGAAACCTAGTGCCATTGTCCTTGTCTTCTCATCAGCCTTCATTGTCCGCCAAGGACATTCAGAGTGTCTGCTTTCATCCCATGCTTTTTCAGTACCAGTCACTCTGTCCTTGATGAGCTCCTATTAGATTAGATCCACTGTCACAGCGGTGGGTGCACCCTTCATGGACCTGACATCCTTGCTCATGTTCTCCCTCCTTCTGCTCCTCATTTGGGTCTTTATTTATTTATTTATTTATTTATTTAATTTTTATTATATTAAAAAAATCTGCCTTCTCCCAGCCTCCCATTTCCCTCCCCTTCCTGCCAAACCACTCTCCCTTCCCCCACTCCTTTCCCCATCCCTCTCCAGTCAGACGAGCAGTCAGGGTTCCCTACACTGTGGAAAGTCCAAGGTCCTTACCCCTCCATTTAGGTCTTGGAATGTGAGCATCCAAACTGGCTAGGCTCCCACAACTCCAGAAGATGAAATAGGATCAAACCCCAGTGCCATTGTCTTTGGCTTCTCATCAATCCTCATTGTTCAGAGAATCCGGTTTTATCCCATGCTTTTTCAGTTCCAGTCCAGCTGTCCTTGCTGAGCTCCCAATAGATCTGTCCCTCTGTCTCAGTGGGTGGGTGCACCCCTCACAGTCCAGACTTCTTTGCTCATGTTCTCCCTCCTTCTGTTCCTTATTGGGGCCTTTGGTGCTTATTCCGGTGCTCCAATGTGGGTCTCTATCTCCATCTCCATCCATTGCCCAATGAAGGTTCTATGGTGTTATGCAAGATATTCATCAGTGTAGTTATAATATAGGGAGATTTCAGGGTCCTTATCATCAGTTGAACAAGGCACTAACTGGGGACATCCCCTGGGCACCTAGGAGCCCCTCTAGGTTCAGGTATGTTGCCTACCCTATGCTGGATCCTTTAATTAAGATATATGCTTCCCTGTTCCCATATCCATCTTTCTTTTATCCCAACCATCCCAATTCCCCAAGTTCCACCCATCTTCCCCTTTTCACATTTCTCTCCCCATCTCCCCTTACCCCTATCGCACCCCTCCTGCAAGATCCCATTTTTGCTTGACATTCTTGTTTACTACCCATATCCAGTAAGATACTATTTGTTTTTCTTTGGGTTCACCTTCTTATTGAGCTTCTTTAGGATAAAAAAATTATAGACTAAATGTCTTTCATTTATGGCTAGAATCCAATCATGAGTGAGTACATCCCGTGTTCATCTTTTTGGGTCTGGCTGAGACACCTCACTCAGGAAAGTGTTTTCTATTTCCATCCATTTGCATGCAAAATTTGAGAAGTCACTGTTTCTTACCACTGAGTAGTACTCTAATGTGTATATATTCCACATTTTCTTCATCCATTGTTCCATTGAAGGACATCTAGATTGCTTCCAGGTTCTGGCTATTCCAAATAATGCTGCTATGAACATAGTTGAACAAATGCTTTTGTAACATGATAGGGCATCTCTTGGGTATATTCCCAAGAGTGGTATTGCTGGGTCTTGCGGTAGGTTAATCCCGACTTTCCTGATAAACCGTCACACTGATTTCCAAAGTGGTTGGACATGTTTACATTCCCACCAGCAATGGATTAGGGTACCCCTTCCTCTACAACCTCTCCAGTAAAGGCTATCATTGGTGATTTTGATTTTAGCCATTCTGACAGGTGTAAGATGATATCTCAGAGTTGTTTTGATGTTCATTTCCCTGATCGCTAAGGAAGTTGAGCATGACCTAAGTGTCTTTTTGCCATTTGAACTTGTTCTGTTGAGAATTCTCTGTTCAGTTCAGTACC
>JABTXL010019491.1:0-10146 GCA_025134845.1 Neodon shergylaensis
GACCATTACAAATCTCACAGTGCTTCCGTGCTCCCCTATCCAACCTTCCTTTATCCCAATCATCCTGTTTCCCCAAGTTTCCCTCATCCTCCCCTTCTCACTTTTCTCTCCCCATCCCCCGATAATCAGATCCCACCCCACCCCCAAGATCCCAAATTCTCTCCCCGGCAATTTTGTCTACTTCCCATAGCCAAGAGGATAATTATATGTTTTTCCTTGAGTTCGCCTTCTTATTTAGCTTCTTTAGGTTCACCAATTATATACTCCGTGACCATTATTTATGGCTAGAAACCAATTATGAGCCACCTTAGGGTTGGCAAGAGACTTGAACCTAGAGTGGCTCCCAGGAGCTGAAGGCAAGGTCCCCAGTTGAGGATAGGGAACCTGAAAGGACCCTATCCTACAGCAATGCTGACGAATATCTTGCATATCACCATAGAACCTTCATCTGGTGATGGATGGAGAGAGTCACAGAGACCCACACTGGAGCACTGGACTGAGCTCCCAAGTTCTCATTGAGGAGCGGAAGGAGGGAGAACATGAGCAAGGAAGTCAGGACCACGAGGGGTGCACCCAACCACTGAGACAGTGTGGCTGATCTATTGGGAGCTCACCAAGGCCAGATGGAATGAGACAGAAGAAGCATGGGATAAAACCGGACTCTCTAATCATGGCAAACAATGGGGGCTGATGAGAAGCTAAGGACAATGGCCCTGGGTTTTGATCCTACTTCAAGTTCTGGCTTTGTGGGAGCCTAGCCAGTTTGGATGTTCACCTTCCTAGACATGGACGGAGGGGGGAGCACCTTGGACTTTCCACAGGGCAGGGAACCCTGACTGCTCCTTGGACTGGAGAGGGAGAGGGAGAAGAGTGGGGGGAGGGGGAGAAGGGTGGCAGGAGGGGGAGGGAAATGGGAGGCGGGGAGGAGGGGGAAACGTTTTTTTTCTTTTTCTCAATAAAAAATTAAAAAAATATTTTAAAAATTAAAAAATATAAGAAATAATAAAAAAATTAAAAAAAAAAAACAAATCTCACAGTGGTGCAAATTCCTCCCTGTATGGGGTGCAGTGGGCCCAAAGCAATGCAAAGGAAGGAGGCCATTTCCTTCTTTGGTAGACTCTATTAAGAATTTTTTTTAAAGTTTTTTAAAAATTTGTATTTATTTTTAACCTGGCCAGATCTCTAAGTGTACGATAAGTTTAAACTAAGTCTAAAAGCTGTAGCTATTAATGAAGAGGTGTGGTGCTTTGAAAGAAAATAGTTCCCAAAGGGAGTGGCACTATTAGTAGGTGTGGCCTTATTTTAGCAAGTATTTCACTGTGGATGCAGGCTTTGAGGTCTGATATATGCTCAAACCACGTCCTGTTGCCTGTAAGTCAAGACTTAAGAACTCTCAGCTACCTCTCCAGAAGAATGTCTGCCTTTGTGTTGTCTTGCTTCCCACCATGACCATCATGGTTTGAACCTCTAAACTGTAAACAAACAACCACAATTAGATGTTTTCCTTCTTAAGAGTTGTCATTGTCATGGTGTCTCATCACAGCAGTAGAAGCTCTAACCAAGACAGAAGTTGGTGCCAGGAGTGGGGTGTTGCTGTGATAGCACTGACTATGTTTTTGTTTGGAATAATTTAGACTCTGATACTTTGGGTTAAGAAAGCAGTGGAATGCTCTAAGCACTGCTTAATGGGCCATACTAGTAGGAGCATGGAAGACTGTGGTGCTGAGTATGATTAGATGAACTATGGGGGGCTACCTCAAGAGGTTTCAGAGGAGAAAATTTTAGTATGTTGTCTAGAGATCCTTCTTGTGATATTTGGTGAAGAAAGTGACTGCCCTTTGCCCTTGTCCAAAGAGTCTGCCTGAGGCTAAGGTGAAGGGTTTAGGTTAATTCCACCGGCAGAGAAAAATCTCAAAATACTTTGTCATGTGGCTAATGGTCATTCTAATGGAGATTTATAATAAAAGGGAACAAGCTGAACTGGATAAATTACAAAATAAATGATTTGCAAAGAAAAAGAGCACCAGGAAGTGGAGTGGAGCCAAGTCATGTGTTCAGGGAGACAAATAAATTAAGAAATGGAATAAAGGGAGTGGTAACCTCGGGGCAAGATCCTACCCAGCTAAGTTTCCATTTGTGAAAACTAATTAAAGAAAAACTTAGAGGAAGGTACAGTAGCACACACCTTTAATCTCGGTAGTCAGAACTCAGAGGCTGATGGATCTCTGAGTTTGAGGACATCCTGGTCTACAGAGCAAGTTCCAGAACAGCTAAGTTTAGGCAATGGAAAAAAATATTAAAATCAGAAAGCTGGTAAAGATGTAATTGAACAAGTGGGCAATGTTCCAGCCCAGGCAAGCAGCAGAACTTAGCAGCTTTGGACACATAATTCTAGCAGTGAGGATAGATGAAAGGGACTATGAAATCTGCATCCACAACTAAGGAAAGCTGCTGAGGCCAGGCATGTGTCAGGGTGTCCCTGAATTGAATCCTAGAGAGACCATGTGTGAAGCTGTGAAGGTGAAGCCTGGATTGCTTTGGAGACTCCAAGATGTTGGAGATGCCAGAGACATGGAATACCTGACAAGGAAAACTGCTGACAGGGAGTGAAAACAGCTCAAGAGAAAGAAGTCCGTTGCAGGTACCAAAGCTGAAAGGAGTTGGAGATCCGAAAAGGGTTTTGACATCAGACACGGAGATGCAGAGTTTGGAGTTTGCCCATTAGGTTTTGGGTTTTGTTTTGGTTCAGTATTTCCTCATTATGCTCCCTCCCCTGTGTTTTAGATCATTAAAGTCTTTCCTGTGCCATAATATGTTGGAAGTACATGATTTGCTTTTTTATTTTTATTTTATAGGGGATTACAGGTAAGAAATTGTATGAACCCCTTAAGAGACTTTGAAATTTAGACTTCCAAATAAGTGTGAGACTGTTATATGAGACCATGGGGACTATCGGAGTTGGACTGAATGTATTTTTGCATTATGATATAACTACAAGTGTTTGGGGGCCAGAGAGTGGAAAGCAGTGGTTTGAAAGGAAGTGGCACTATTAGGAGGTGTGTGTCACTGTGGAGACAGGCTCTGAAGAGGTTTCGGCTATGAACGCCAGGCCATATTTGGAACTCATTGCTAAGGGGAGGCCATATTGGGAAATCGGTTCCTGGAGGAGCTTTTTAGCTGCTGTTTGAGCAGTTTTAGATTAGGTGGAGACACTTTTTACCCATCCTGAACAGATACTGGCAAACACTATTATCCTTCCCCAGCAGGTCAGGTCTTGGTGGAGTCAGTTTTCCCAGAGTTCACCAGGGTGTTGGTCTCTCCTTTGGACCCCTTCCTGACAAAGGGCTCTCTGTTTTAGTTCTACTTGATCACAAACCTGGCATCTGGCTGAGACATCGCCTACCAGAATATTCAGTCTGGTATGAGACTGAACTGAGCAACTCAGAAACTTTTGTGGGCCAAAAGGCTTATTGGGCCTGGTGAATGTTAGATTTTTGTTGTTGTTGTTTGTTTAGTTTAGTTTTTTTTTCTAAGACAGGATTTCTCTGTGTAGCTTTGGCTGTTCTGGAACTCACTCTGTAGACCAGGCTGGCCTCAAACTCACAGAGATCCACCTGTGTCTGCCTTTAGGCTCTGGCATTAATGGCAGGCACCACCACTGCCAGGCCAGCTGAAGGTAGTTACCATCATCCTGCCGGTTGTTTTTAGGAGAGCGTTCTTTCTTTCTAGTGTCCTCTAGAGAGTTCCCCTGGGCTGTCAGAAGGAAAAGAGAAAGTACCATTTCAGTCTATTTCATGATGTATGTATCCTTTTTAATCAATGACCCTTAAAACCCACCATTCTCTGAAACAAAACAAGAAGAAATGCACCTGGGTTAGGCATGGGATTACTGCCAGACAATGGAGCTGGTATAGAATAGATTTTCTCTTCTGTTCACTACTGACCAAGGAGACTTTAAATAAGTCTGCTAGGTCCTCTTTGAAGTATTAAAGGCAACTGCTGAATAGATTTCCTTTGCCACATAGTTCCCAGATAGAAAAACAGTTATAAAAGTTAAAAAAAAAATAAAGGATTGAATAGGTCCCAGTTGCTGGAGCTAGATTGAAGGGGGTTAACAACAGAGATTGATGGACAAGAACTTTTGCTTAAACTGAAAGTTACCATCACCTTCTCTAATGAAGAAATGCAATCAGACTTACAGATGCCCAACAAAGTTATGGCATTTCATCCTCTGTCAGAAAAAAAAATCAGTGCCTCAGGACTGGACAAGTAACAAGTTCCTATCATTATTCAAGTGACCAGTTCAGCCACCTCCCTCAAGATTAAACAATACCCAATGACCCTGGAAACAAAACAGAAATTGCAGTTCATATTGCCTGTCTTGAAGAGAAAGACATCTTGCTGTCCTGCCCATCACCCTGGAATATGCCTTTCCTGCCTAAGGAGAAACCTGGGAACTGATTCTCATGAGTCTGATTCTCCTAGAAGAACAGGTGTACACTGCCTTGGATATGAAAGAAACATTCTTTAGCCTTCCATTGACAGAGGTGAATCAACCCATCTTTGCTTTTAAATGGACAGACCCAGTAGGAGGTTATGATAGGCAACATATCTGGACCAGGTTGCCAAAGGATTTAAAGACACTAAGTGCAGACTTCCTGTCCCTCCGTCAGAGGTTTCTTGGAAAAATGGTTTATAAAAGGGTCACTGGGGAACTGCTGCAAGAGTTACAGACCTTGGGCTACAAAATGTCAGCCAAGAAAGTTCAACTTTGTAGAAGGTTACCTATTTTGACCACTAGTTAAAGAGGGGCAAAAGGGAGGGAGTCACGCTTACCACCTCAATTCTGGTAAACAGTTGTCCCATGCTGCCACCAAGTACCTTGCAGCATTCTGCCTACAAACCCCATTCAAGTGCTTGGCCTCCTGAAAGAGCCAGAGTTCCTGCTGCCCAAACTAGGAAGCTTCTATTTCTTATGCTAAGTCAGTATGCCTTTTCCAAAAGGAGCCACCATGCCCCAGCTCACTGTCAGTAAACAAAGCTCCCCTCCCCCAAATGCTTGCTACCAAGATGCCATGCTTAACTGTTATTTTGTGTCTAGAATGCCTTTCCAAGCTTTTTCAGGTTTTGCATGGATGTAGTCAGCCCCACATTAGGCACCAATCTATTGGTGGAGGCTATTTGTTCATTTCCTGGCCATCCAGACAGACCTGAAATATTCACACAGAAGCCGTATTATTACAACACTGCTTGGCCTATTAGCTCGTGCTTCTTATTGACTAGCTCTTATATCTTAAATTAACCCATTTCTATTAATCTGTGTATTGCCACATGGTTGTGGCCTACCAGTAAAGTTCTGTCCAGCCGTCTGGCATATGTCTCCTGGGATAGCTATATGGCTTCACTTTGACTCTGCCTACTATCTCTTCCTCTGTCTGATTGGAATTCTCTCCTTGCCCTATTCTGTGCTGCAATAGGCCCAAAGCAGGTTCTTTATTAACCAATGGTATTCACAACATACAAAGGGGAATCCCACATGAGGGGAAAATAAAAGTACTTGCTAGATACCTTTTCAGAGTGGATAAATGTGTTCCCCACCTGAACTAAAAATGCTCAAATAGTAACTAAAAAAACTCCTTCAGGTACTAGTCCCCTTATTTGGCCCCCCCCTTAGTAATGAATTATAGCAATGGCCTGGCTTTCATAGCCAAAACCTCTTGTCATATATGGTACCTCAAAGCCTGTCTCCACAGTGACACACTTTCTACATCAAGACCACACCTTCTTGAACAAGGCCACACCTCCTAACAAGGCCACTTTCTTTGGGAGCCATTTTCTTTTAATCCCCCACATTCTACTCCAAAGCTTGTCACTATATCATAATGCAAAGATGCGTTCAGTCCAACTTCAAAAGTCCCCATGGTCTACAACAGTCTCAAACTTATTTAAAAAGTCTAAAGTTTAAAGTCTTCTGAGATTCATGCAATCTCTTAACTGTAATCCCCTGTAAAATCAAAATGAAAAAGTAAATCACATACTTCCAACATATAATGATAACACAAAATACACATTAACATTTCACAAACAGGGAAGGGAACATAATGAGGAAATAATGGACCAAAGCAAGGCAGAAATCAGCTGGGAAAGCTCCAAACTCTTCTTTTTCTTGGGTTGGCTCCACTCCCTGTTGGCAGCTCTCCTTGTCAGGTATCCCATGACTCTGGCATCTCTAGTATCTTAGGTTCTCCAAGACAATCCAGCCTTCAATTTCACAGCTTCAAACAATGGCTTCTGTAGGCCTCAATTCAGGGACACCTCTAACACATGCCTGGCTTCAGTAGCTTTCCTTAGTTGTGGAGACAAATTCTATGGCTCCTTTCATCTATCCTTAACTCTAGAATCATATGTTCAAACTACCAAGTTCTGCTGCTTGTCTGGACTGGAACATAACCCTGTATTTTATTACATCTTCACGAAATTCCTCTTTTTGTTGATTTTCTCCACTGCCTAAGCTTGGCTGTTCTGGAACTTGCTCTGTAGTCCAGGGTAGTCTTAGATTTCCACCATTCTCTTCTATCTGAGTGCCATTAAAAGTGTGCCCCACCATACCCAGCTTTAAGATTTTCTTTAATTCCCTTTCACAAGTTGGAAACTTAGCTCGGTAGGATTTTGCTCTGAGGTTACCACTCCCTTTTTCCATTTCTTAATAAATTCATCTCTCTGAACACAGAACTTAGCTCCATTTCACTTCCTGGAACTTCTTTTCTCTTCAAATCTTACATTTTGCAATTTACTCTGTTCAGTTTGTACCCTTTCATTATAAATCTTCATTAGAGTACCACAAATAACCATAGGACAGAGCCTACACTAGGCTGTTTTGAAATTTCCTTTGCTGGTGGAATTAACCCAAAACTTTTCACTTTGCCCTCAAGCAGACTCTTTGGACAAGGGCAAAAGGCATCCACATTTTTCACCAAAATGTCACAAAACCAGTTTCTAGGCTACATATTTACATTCTTCTCTGAAACCTCTTGATCCAGACAACCCACCTTTCAAATCACACTCACTGTCTTCCATGTTCCTCTTTGGATGGCCCATTAAGATACAGTTAAGGTGTGAAACTGCTGTTTTAATCATAGGCTCAAGGTCCACATTCCTTCAAACAAAAGTATGGTCTTCATCACAGCAATACCCCACTCCTGGTACCACTTTTTATTTTAGTTAAGGTTTCTATTGCTGTGAAGAGACACCATGACCACACCTGTAACACGAGGGGCCTGCTAGTTGAGGTTTCTGTCCTGCCCAGATCACCAAAGAAGCAGGATGTGACCTGCCCCACTGAAAAAGGTACTGAGCCATGTGGCAAACATGTAACACACCAACTCTTTAACTGTGGTTGCTTGTTAGTGGTTTAGAAGTTTAGCCCATTATTGTTGTGGCAGGAAGCAGGGCAGTAGGCAAGTCAGCATGGTGCTAGAGACTTATTTGAGAGTTCTTACATCTAGACCCATTGGAAACAAAAAGTGGTCTGTCTCACGGGGAATGGCTTGAGCATATATGAGACCTCAAAGCCTGTCCCCACAGTGACATACTTTCTGTCCCCACAGTGACACACTTCCTGTCCCCACAGTGACACACTTCCTGTCCCCACAGTGACACACTTCCTCCAACCAGGCCAGGCCTATTTCCACAAGGATGTACCTCCTAATAGTGCCACTCCTTTTGGAGACCATTTTCATTCAAACCACACATTTATAAATTAATAGTTAAAACTTCAGACTTAAATTAAAAATTCCTATGTGCATTTAGACCTCAGAGATCTGACTAGATTTAAAAAAAATAATTAAGACATTAAAAACTTTAACAAAACTCTTAGGAGTGTCTACCAAAGAAGGAAATGGCCTCCTTCCTTTGCACCTCATGCAGGGAGGGATTTGCACCACTATAAGATTATGTTTGAAAGATCTCACCAAGTGCTTCCCTGGCTCAGAGAACTGTAGTTGGGAAAACTCCCTAACCATCCCTTTTTCAGGTCATTACAGACCCTCCAGTTCTCCATACAGCTGTTCATTAAACTATCTGAGAGACCCGCTGACCTCTGGGTGCACACCAGCTTCCCCTTGTTATGCCAGCGATGCCATCTGAGTCAGGAGAAGAGCCAGAGGGTGCTGGAAATAACCAGGAAAGAAGTTTACAAGGTGACTCTCTACTCCCACAGCGGTGAAGACAGATGACATCACACCATGGGTCCACCACAGCAGGCCGAGAAAGTGCAAGCCACAGACACTCACGACAAATGGACTGCTTCTGGATCATGGGCTCATTTCAGTTGAGGTTTCTTTAGACCCAGGGCCCTTCCAGTCTCTGGCCCTCTACCTCCTCCTAAGTCTTGTGTTTGTA
Source organism: Neodon shergylaensis (assembly GCA_025134845.1). Taxonomy (NCBI): domain Eukaryota; kingdom Metazoa; phylum Chordata; class Mammalia; order Rodentia; family Cricetidae; genus Neodon; species Neodon shergylaensis. Next base: position 8,401 of record JABTXL010019491.1, read on the forward strand.
CTATGGTTATGAATTCAGGGTTATGGACCAAGCCCACCACCCTCTGGAATAAACTGGAACTTGAGAAACACAGATACCGGGAAGGTGTTAGCTGGAGTGACTGCACATCAGCAACCCGTAATAAACACAGATACCGGGAAGGTGTTAGCTGGAGTGACTGCAGATCAGCAACCCGTAATCCATCTTGACCTTTACTTGCTGGTGCCCACTGTAAGTATCTGATTGTACAGAAAATTGAAAAATCTCTAAAAACTTATCTTTTGAGATAAAATATAAAGTTTACAATTCTGTGTATGTTTTGTGGATGGGTTCCCTAATTGTCAGAAACAGGAATATTTTTATTGCAAAAGTTGGTGTTTTAAAACTAAAATTTCCTGAAAAATTCCTTTAAAATATTTTGGTCTTCGGGAAAAAAGGCTGAGAAATCCCACACAGGAAGGGACTTTGGGGATAGCAATAATCATTCCAGCCCAAAATTAGCCAGAGTTGCTGGTTATGCCCAGCCCCTGTACTACATAGATTTAGGAGCTAACCAGCATATCTGCCCACTATTTGCCCAGATGGCAAATGAAGATTTTTTTTTTTGGTTTAAATCCGTGTCCAAACAGTCTTCTCCGGTGAATGCCTCACAACTCCTGCCTCAAATGAAAAGACTGAACGTGATAGAGGAGGACACCTGTGTCCCCTTCTGGCTTGTATGAACAGAGAGACACACATGCCACCATCTTACATGTGCATACATAGACATACACACAAACAAACAAGCAAATATTTTACCAAAACACAGTAATGGGCTGGAGAGATGCTCAGTGGTTAAAAGCATTGGTTGCTCTTCCAGAGGACACTAGTTCAATCCCAACATTCACATGGTGGCTAATAACCATCTGCAACTCCAGTCCCAGGGGACCTGGTACCTTCCTTTTGCTTCTGCAAGCAGCACATGTAGTTGAGAGAGAAGCATGAAGAAAAATACTCATACATGTAGAATATAGAAAATAAACCTAAAAATAAAATCAGGAGTGATGTTTCTTCAAGACGTTTTTTTCCTATTTATTTATTTATTTATTTATTTATTTATTTATTAAAGATTTCTGCCTCATCCCTGCCACCGCCTCCCATTTCCCTCCCCCTCCTCAGATCAAGCCCCCCTCCCTCATCAACCCAAAGAGCAGTCAGGGTTCCCTGCCCTGTGGGAAGTCCAAGGACCACCCACCTCCATCCAGGTCTAGTAAGGTGAGCATCCAAACTGCCTAGGCTTCTTCAAGGCATTTGAAAGCTTGAGCTGAAGGGACATTTAGCTGAACTTGGCTTTGAGGGAGTCAACTTCCATTCAAAAAAAGATTTATTCTATTACATGGAAAATTCTGTGAATTTGTTTGTTTCTGTGTGATGTTTGTTCACCCATGGAAGTCAGAATATGGCCTCAGATCCTCTGGAGCTGAGGTTGCAGGTAGTGTTAAGTTGGGAACCGAATTCTGGTCTTCTACAAAAGCAGTGGATGCTTTTACCAGTGAGCATCTTTCCAGTCCCCACATCCCTCGAGCAGCCCCATGAAGTAGACAAACAACCAATTAGAAGCAGGCTCCACTGTTACTGTTTTTGACCAGAGTCATCAATCCCACTCTAGACTGTAGTCGTTCACAGTAACCAGACACCAGCTGAGTGGGCTAGACTCAGTACTCCTGTTGTGGGTGGAGAGAGCTGTAACCTGGTCTGATGGAGGCATGAATCATTTGTTTTGCTTTG
>JABTXL010019492.1:0-190679 GCA_025134845.1 Neodon shergylaensis
GGGGGAGAGGAGTGGGGGGAGGGGGAGAAGGGTGGAAGGAGGGGGAGGGAAATGGGAGGCGGGGAGGCGGGGGAAACGTTTTTTTTTTTTCTCAATAAAAAATTAATAAAAAAAAAAAGAAGAAAAAAAAAAAAAAAAAGAAATATTTAAAGAAATAAAAGTTGAAGAATTCTGAACAGCTTGATTTAAAGACATAATTTCAATATATTTATAAAGTGTAGTGTGGGTTTTTATACCTTTCGGTATTCCTTTGTTGCTTCTCAACTTCTATGTAGGGTTTAGACGTCTTGAGCATTCTGTCACCCACATTTCTGTCACCCACATATTTATTTCTTTTCATAGTTTAACTCATGTGCAGTCACTGAAGGAAAAAGTATTTTCAGAAAACCCAAAATAGCAATCTCTCAGCAGAAAGGAAATTTCTTTGTTGCAGAGGGATAGAAGGCAGAAAATAAGATGCAAACATGAGAGTATTAGGTAAAGGGGGACAGAAACAAGGTAAAGTGGACAGAGATATTTGTTTCAGAGTAACAAAGAATTCCTCTGATTAGAGAGGACAGATGTACCTCATAGAAGAACAATTCAGAAAAAAAGGGGTAACATGAATGCTGATGAGGTTTTCAATTTTAAATTAGAATGTTAATTAAGAGACCCTAAGAGAACTTTGGCTTCTGGACTTCAATATTTTTATAGTTAGATGTTGGTTGTCAGTCTCAGCAGAAGGAAGTGGGCAATTAAGAAAATGAACTTTGGTGACTGGCTTTACAAATGTAATATAATGGTTTATATTAAGACAGAGAAAACTGAAGCAAAGGATAAGGTCTATCAGGGCCACTCATACCATGCTGGAGCTAGTCAGAATCTTCTCAGTCATTATCCTGAGTATTTATGAATATATCTTCTAATATTAGTAGGGGAAACTGGCATAAAGCAAGCTCCCTATTACACTGACTCTAATAAGATTTCTGGAAATGATCATCAGAAATATGTTCATAACAACAGCAAATAACTAAAATTTTCAATGATGAATAATCAATTATAAGCCAGGCGGTGGTGGCGCATGCCTTTAACCCCAATACTTGGGAGGCAGAGGCAGGTAGATCTCTGTGAGTTCGAGGCCAGCCTGGTCTATAAGAGCTAGTTCCAGGACAGGAACCAAAAAAGCTACAGAGAAATACTGTCTCAAACCCCCCCCAAAAAAATATAATAATCAATTATATAGGAACAAAACTATTTAGTGAAGTATCGTGCAAATATTTCTTTTTTTAAAGATTTATTTATTTATTATATACACAGTGTTCAGCTTTCATGTATGCCTGCAGGCCAGAAGAGGGCACCAGATCTCATTACAGATGGTTGTGAGCCACCATGCGCTTGCTGGGAATTGAACTCAGGACCTCTGGAAGAGCAGTCAGTGCTCTTAATCTCTGAGCCATCTCCTCAGACCTTGTGCAAATATTTTACTTATCAATTTTCTATTAATATGTTTCAATGTATTGGTAAGCTGTGAGTAAAATGACAAATATTGTAAACAGAAACAAACAAATGTGATATCAAATCCTGAAGAAACAGAAAAATCTATTTCACCTTGTATTGTTTGCTTCTTTAGAACACACTAAAGTTGAGAAAAAATGTGAAGAAGTTGTCAGTAAAATTTCTGGACATTTCATTATGTCACCATCAACATAATCACATGCCTAAAATTAATAACCTATGCATTTGGAATCATCAAAAAGAAGATTACTTAATGTAAAACTAACAATTGAGATTACATTGAAATACATGAAATATGTACAATACGTCATATATAGCGAACACTATGTGACTTGTTTTTTACTAATAATCTGAAGATTTTGGATTATATGAAATTTGAAAATAATAGTTACTTTATGATTCAAGAATATGAGCATATAAATAGAACAGTTAAAAAAGAGGTAAAATTAAAGAAAATATTCAAAATAAAATAATACACATTAATAAATGAATACTACATTAATATGTATATTAAAAAGATAACTTTATTTCAAATATTATTACAAAATAAATATTTAAGATATTATTAAATCTGAATAGGTAATAAAATATATTAAATGACATGCATCTGTTGATTATAAGGTTTTTCTAGTTAATTGTTCTATTTTCGCAAGTTTACGTTGTTATAATTATTGGTGATTAATACATTTTCTTCAACTATTTTTGTATACACAATTTGATATCCATTATCTGTTCATGTTTTGTTACTTGTGAGGAAGAATTTTTGGATAATATATTTTAGTCAATTTATTGGATAGAAGATTTATAACTCATTAATAAATGTAAAAATTATCTGTCAGTGTAAGTGTGAAAAACACATATTTCCACAGTTCATAGGATAATATATAACTTTTATATTTTGTATATTAACTATGTGTTCAGTATGTATCTCATAACTATATGTTTTCTCATTCAGATACAGCAAGGTAGCCCTGTCCTTTGTACCTTTGGCAGTCATTAGGAATTGGTAGGACTTATCAGTGAATCCTCAATGGCATGTGAAAATCTTATTCTTGTTATCAAGACAGCCCCATATCTACCATGAATGATATGGCTTGTCAACATGAATGAGAAGCTGCTGGATCCTATTTTTTCTTTACTTTTCAGTTCTAATCCTGGAGTAAAACATGATCTTACTAATGATATAAACCATGCTAATATTTCCTCTGATGGATTATCTCTCCAGTCATCGAGTAGATTAATTACTTCCTCACAGAACAGACAGTGATGAAATCCTCCTCCAGTAGTTTTTATTTCAAATAAGAAAGACTCCTTTCCAGGCACCAGACAGTTATATTTTCAAGGCGATCATCTCTCTTCAGCCAGTAAATTTCCAATGGCACATCCCTGGACAACTATTTGTTCTCTGCAGTAACCACATATCTAATCATTTTGAGTGCATAATTCATTCTGAGGCCCAGTTCCCCAAAATAACCTATATATCATCCAACTTTCCTCAAAGTCCCATCTTCCAGTACTGTTACCTGGATTCACAAACTTCACTTCATTCACGTTTTTTTTTTTTTGTTTTGAAATTTTTCATCTTTTCTTTCTGCATGGAGTGTACTATTTCCTTCCCTCAAACTTTTCTGATATTTTACTCCAGTGGTTATGGTCCTCAATATTATGTAATACACTATTATTTATCCTAAATTATATGTGTCCATGCTTTTCCAGAAATGCTTTTAAGTAAAGAACCTACCCTGATATTGCCATCTCAATCCAATTCTCAAGATAATTATTCACTGGAACCATTATCAACTAGGCAATGAAAATTCAATATTTCCTTGTCTGAATGTTACTGGAGTATGATATGGAATGATAATCTTGAAACACTGTGGCTCTACAAGACAGCTGTTGTTTCTCAGAAACCACAGGCAAGTTATAGCATGTTAAAATTATTAATTTTAGATGACAGTCTCTTCATCAAGACTAAGCAAAAACTTTCTGAGTTTCAAGATATCATAATTTCTTCAACATTGTAATTCACACAGATTTCTTTCACTAGTCTCTGTTTGTTTTGAAAGAGTACTTTTGTCCCTGAGGGTGAAACCATAATTGACTGTGGGTATAAAAACAAATCTTGATAACACTGTTGGAAGGGACTGTAGTGGTTTAGTAAATTAGTGAGCTTTTCTTCTAATAACCATGATTTTACTAGCGCTGAATATGTTCAATTAGGTCAATTTTTAAAACCAGGTGTGGTTTTCCTCACCTTACTAGACCTGGATGGAGGTGGGTGGTCCTTGGACTTCCCACAGGGCAGGGAACCCTGATTGCTCTTTGGGCTGATGAGGGAGGGGGACTTGATTGGGGGAGGGAGAGGGAAATGGGAGGCAGTAGCGGGGAAGAGAGAGAAATCTTTAATAAATAAATAAATAAATAAATAAATAAATAAATAAATAAAATATTCTAACAGGAGAAAACACTAATTCTACCAATATTATTGTACTCTCTAGAATGTGGTATACTCCCTGGCCTTGTTCCGCACTCTCCCAACTGTTGGGAAGCTGAAATAGGTTAATTCCCATGAATGGTTTCTTTGCAGCTCCCTTACTCCCACTTCTGTGTTGGTTCTATTCTTAATGAAATGTGGGTCCTCACTTCTGCCCGATGTGCAAATTTTATGTAAGTCTCATAAGACACTTTAAAAATTAAGATATATCACACATTGATGTAAATTTGAGAATGTTGATAAATATGTTCTTTATTTACCATTTTATTTTATTTTTTGTTTTTGATTTTTTATATTTTTATTTATTTATTAAAAACTTTCAACTCCTCCCTTCCTCCTATTTCCCTCCCACAACCTTACTCCCCCTCCCTCTCCAGTCCTAAGACACTTAGGGTGCCCTGCCCTGTGGGAAGTCCAAGGCCCTCTCCCCCCTCCAACCAGGTCTAGGAAGGTGAGCATCCAAACAGACTAGGCTCCCAAAAAGCCAGTACATGCAGGAGAATCAAAACCTGATGTCACTATCATTGGTTTCTTAGTCTGACCTCATTGTCAGCCATATTCAGAGAGTCCAGTTTGATCACATGATCTTTCAATCCCAGTCCAGCTGGCCTTGGTGAGCTTCCATTAGATCAGTCACTGTCTCCGTGGGTGGATGCACCCTTCACAGTCCTGACTTCATTGCTCATGTTCTCCCTCCTTCTGCTCTTCATCTGGGAATTGGGAGCACAGTCCAGTGATCCACTGTGAGTCTCTGTCTCTATCTCCATCCATTGCCCTATGAAGGTTCTATGGTGATATGCAAGATATTCATCAGTATGGCTATGTGATAAGGCCAGTTCAGGGACCCTCTCCTCTGCTGCCCAAGGACATAGCTGGGGAAATCTCCTTGGACACCTGGGAACCCCTCTACAACCAAGTCTCTTGTCAACCATAAAATGGCTCCCTTAGTTAAGATATCTTCTCTCCTGCTCCCATATCCACACTTCCCCCATCTCAACAATCCCATTCCCCAATCCTCCCCTTCTTTCTCCCTTCTCTCTCCCCATCTCATTTCTCCCCAAACCACCACCACCCCCAGGCTCCCAACTTATGTCCGGCGATCTTGTCTACTTCCAATATCCAGCAGGCTAAATATATGTTTTTCTTTGGGTTCACCTTCTTATATAGCTTCTCTAGGATCACGAAATATAGGCTCAACGTCCTTTGTTTATGGCTAGAATCCACTTATGAGTGAGTACATACCATATTCATGATGTTTGGTCTTGGTAATCTCACTCAGTGAAGTGTTTTCTATTTCCAACCATTTGCACGAGACATTCAAGATGCCATTCTGTTTTACTGCTGAGTAGAACCATAAAGTGTATATCTGCCACACCTTCTATATTCATTCTTCTATTGATGGGCACCTAGGTTGTTTCCAGGTTCTGGCTATTACAAATAGTACTGCTGTGAAACATAGTTGAACAAATGCTTTTGGAGTATGATTGGGCATCTCTTGGGTATATTCCCAAGAGTAGAATTGCTGGATCTTGAGGTAGGTTGATTCCCAGTTTCCTGAGAAACTGCCACACTGATTTCCAAAGTGGTTACACAAGTTTGCATTCCCACCAAAATGGATGCATGTTCCCATTACTCCACATCCTCTCCAGCATAGGCTATTTTTGGTGTTTTTGATTTTAGCCATTCTGACAGGTGTAAGATGGTATCTCAAAGTTGTTTTGATTTGCATTTCCCTGATGGCTAAAGAGGTTGAGAATGACCTTATGTGTCTTTTGGCCATGTGAACTTCTGTTGAGAATTTTCTGTTCAGTTCAGTACATTTTTTAATTGGCTTGATTAGAGTTTTAATGTCTAGTTTCTTGAGTTCTTTATGTATTTTGGAGATAAAACCTTTGTCTGATGTGGGGTTGGTGAAGATCTTCTTCCATTCAGTAGGTTGCTTTTGTGTCTTAATGACAGTATCCTTAGCATTACAGAAGCTTCTCAGTTTCAGGAGGTCCCATTTATTCATTGTTGCTCTTATTGTCTGTGCTATTGAGGTTATACATAGGAAGTGGTCACCTGGGCCCATGTGTTGCAGTCTACTTCCCACTTTCTCTTCCATCAGGTTCAGTGTAGTCAGATTTTTGGGCGTAGAATTGTTGTTGAATTCTAACTTTATTCCATGGTGATCAGATAATACACAGGTGGTTATACAATTTCTTTGTATCTGTGGATGTTTGCTTTTTTACCGATTATATGATCAATTTTTGAGAAGGTTCCATGAGATGCTGAGAGGAAGGTATATTCTTTTCCATTTGGGTGGAATGTTCTATAGATGTCTATTAAGTCTATTTGGTTCATTACATCTGATAGTTCTCTTATTTCTCTGGTAAGTTTCTGTCTGGTTGCCCTGTCCATTGGTGAGAGATCAGTGTTGAAATCTCCTACTATTAGAGCGTGAGGTTTGATATGTGCTTTGAGTTCTAGTAATGTATTTCTTTTTACATATGTGGGTGCTTTTTTATATTAGGGGCATAGATATTCAGGACTGAGACTTACTCCTGATGAATTTTTCCTGTAATAAGTATAAAGTGTCCTTCTCCATCTCTTCTGATTGATTTTAGTTTGAAACCAATTTTGTTAGATATTAGTATAGCCACACCCACTTGTTTCTTTGGTCCATTTGATTGGAAAACCTTTTCCCAACCCTTTCCTCTGATGTAGTGTCTGTCTTTGAGGTTAAGGTGTGTTTCTTGTAAACAGCAGAATGTTGGATCCTGTTTTTGTATCCATTTTCTTAACCTGTAGACTCAATTCAACTATTAAGTGAATTCACTTAATAGTTGAATTGAGTCCATTGAAATTAAGTCATATTAATGACCAATGGTTGTTAACTCTGTTTGTTTTTACTAGGGTTTCCCTTCTTTGAGTTGTGCTGTTGTAGTGTTGTCAGATGCTTGTGTTATTGTGGGTTTTGTTTGCTTCCTTGGTTTGTGGTTTTCCTTCTAGTACTTTCTGTATGGCTGGGTTTGTGGATACATATTCTTTAAATCTGTTTTTTGTCCTGAAATATCTTGTTTTCTCTATCAATGGTGAATGCAAGCTTTGTTGAGTATAGTAGTATGGAGATGTATCCATGGTCTCTTACTGTCTGCAGCACAGTAAGACCATCTGGCTTTCATGGTTTCCATAGAGAAGTCAGTTGTAATTCTGATAGGTTTCCCTTTATATGTTACTTGACCTTTTCCCCTTGAATCTCTTAATATTCGTTCTTTACTATGTAAGTTTTGTGTTTTGATTATTATATCATGAGGGGATGGGTTTTTTTTTTTGGATCCAGTCTATTTGTTGTTCTGTATGCTACTTGTACCTTCATATGAATATCCTTCTTTAGGTTGGGAAAGTTTTCTCCTATAATTTTATTGAATATATTTTTGGGCCTTTGAGCTGTAATTCTTCTTCTTCTTCTTCTTCTTCTTCTTCTTCTTCTTCTTCTTCTTCTTCTTCTTCTTCTTCTTCTACCCCTATTATTCTTAGGTTTGGTCTTTTCAAGGTGTCCCAGATTTCCTGGATGTTTTGTGTTAAGAATTTGTTGGATTTTTTATTTTCTTTAATCAATGAGTTTATTTCCTCTATAGTATTTTCGGCGTCTGAGATTCTTTCTTCTATCTCTTTTATTCTGTTGGCTATACTTGCCTTTGTAGTTCCTATTCTTTTAACTAGATTTTCCATATCCTGCCTTCCCTTGGTTTGTGTTTCATTTATTACCTCCATTTCATTTTTCAAGTCTTGAACTGTTTCCATTACCAGTTTGATTGCTTTTTCTTGGGTATCTTTAAGAGATTTATTCATTCCTTCTACCTTTTTGTTTGTCTTCTCCATTTCTTTAAAGTAGTTTTTCATATCCTGTTTAAGATCCTGTATTTTCATAATTTTATGTTTAAAGTCGATTTCTTCTACTTCTTGAATAGAATGTTCAAGTCTTCTTGTTTCGTGTTCCCTGGATTCTGGTGTTGTCACGTTGCCTTTCACGTTGTTGGAGTAATTTTTGCATTGGTGCCTGCCTATCTCTTTCTTCAAATGCAGCCAGGAGAGTCTTGGCTTCTTGGTCCAATCTTTGCTATGACTGATTCTCTGGATGAATCTCCTCAGTGCTGAAGCAGGTTCTGTTCCTGGGCCAAGGGCCAGTCTGGATGGATCTCCTCAGCACAGGACTAGGAAATCCTGGTTGTCCAAGGAGTCCGTAGACAAAAGGACAAACTTAAGGGGGGGCAGGGTCTTGTGGAACAAAGAAGTCCCTGCAGCAGGAACTGGAGGTGCTCTACACTCCCTTCAGGGGACCTTCCAGCTGGGCCAGCAGACACTCACCCCTTTGGGTGGATAGCCTTAGTGCAGGAGCAGGAACTCTTCCTGGGCCAAAGGCCTCACAGACAATAGGGCAGGCTTGGAGGAGACAAGGTCTTGTGGAACAAAGAAGCCCTTGCAGCAGCAACTGAACTGGCCCTGTGCTCCTTTCCAGGACCCTCTTCCCCGGGAAGGCACACACTCACTGGTCCAGATGGATCTCCTCAGCATAGGAACAAAGACTCCTGGAAGTACCAGGACCTGGCAGACAAAAGGGCGAACTTGGGGGTGGGGCAGAATCCTGTGCAACAAAGAAGTCCCCGCAGCAGGAGCTGGACGTGCCCTGCACTCCCTTCCTTGGACCTTCCAGCCAGATGGGCATATACTCGACCCTCTGGGTGGATAGCCTCAGTGCAGGAGCAGTAACTCTTCCTGGACCAAGGACCTAGCAGACAATAGGGCAGGCTTGGGGTAGGCAGGGTCGTGTGGAACAAGGAAGCCCCTGCAGCAGGAGGTAGAGGGGCCCTGTGCTTCTTTCCTGGACCATCTTCCCTTGGAAGGCACACACTCACTGGTCCGGATGGATCTCCTCAGCACAGGAACAAGGACTGCTGGAAGTCTCAGAACCTGACAGACAAAAGGGTGAACTTGGGAGGGGGGCACAGTCTTGTGGAACAAACAAGTCCCTGCAGCAGGAGCTGGAGGTGCCCTACACTCTTTTCCAGGGACTTTCTGGATGTATGGGCAGTCACTCATCCTTCTCATATAATTTCTTCAGTATTCATATTTTCCTAATTCAACCTTGCTCAGTTCCCTCACTCTAAGTGTGATCAATTTTCTTATTTCATATGAAAGCATTCCCCCATGGATAGATGAGAACAATTTTTGATTTTAGTTATGAAGCTTATTGCATTCTCCCTTATATTTTTACCTTATGCTTTTATAAGATTACTCTTTATTTTATCAGGATACTTTCAATATTCTCATAAGTTGTGAACATTATCATAATTTTATATTATTTGACTTATAAAATTGTGGTACGTGCTAATTTCAAATCAGATATTAGAGATTTCCCATCTTGCCTTGTTTCCATTTAAGACTTTCTTGGCTTTACAGTCAAGCAAAAGTCACAGACATTCATTGTATTTAATTTTTAATTTCCAATTAGTACAACATTTTTAAGTCCTTAAAATTTTAATACAATAATTTATCACTTCATTGTAATAGTCAACTTTAGATTCTAAATATGTTCATGTGTATAGAGCCTCTCCATACTTTGTTTATGATTAGCAAAGTCTTTTGTGTCTAATCCAGGTAATATAAATAAATATAGCCAGGTTTCATCCTCTTGGCACAATTTTGCAATCTTGTAAAACCAAATAATCAAAACTGAGACAGGAGGATTGCGAGTACTTGTCTTGTATGGGTTATGGTATGTGTTTAATGCTAATATAAATGACCAGAATAAACAGAATCTAAATCAAACTGAAATATCTATAAAACCAAAGAAGAGATTTGAAAACAGTATTTTAGTGTACATTTGCCATTTCATGTAATCAATGTGACATCTAGGTTACTTTTCATTGAAAAGTAGAAACAATAAAACTCTTGATAAATTTTCCTCCACAAAATGCTCAGAATCTCTGGCTTTAGTCCAAGTGTGTCTGGTTGATCTTCAGGATCCTACACAGGGTGAAACTGTAAGTTACCAGCATTATGTGTCATACTTAGGTCCCAGGGGACCTTTAGGACCAGGCCTAATTTTCCTGAAGGAGCCAATAAATTTTCAACCTTTGGTGCTTCCTATTTGCCTGGAAGAGAGTCAAGAACAAGACACATACAACTATATGACTGCTGGTTACCCAGCTGGTCCCTCATGAGAGGTAAGTAGTAATGATGAAGAGAGTGGAATATGATCATAGAATTTTCTTTTTATCAATTGAGGTTTTATTTTTTCCTATATTTCATATATGTTTTGAATTCTCTGTATCACAATAACCTCCAAAGGAAAAAAATTCTCTCTGATTTTTATCAGGAAGCCCTGATATCCTGCAAAAAAGCACCTCAGCATCATGTAAGTCAGCACTTGTGCTAAATTTTGGCCTCAAATAAATTAATTCACTTTCTGTGTAAAGGCCAAGAAAGCTATGGGGGAATCTGGCTGTAAGGTGAAAAATAGAAGAATAGACTGTAAAGACATAAGAAATACCATTTTAAAATAAATGTTATCTATTATCATCTTTCAGTTTTCCAACTAATCTTTTATTCTCAACTTTTTTGTAGGGTGATCTTGGGGCACCTTTGGTATGTCATCTAAAACAAAAAGACACATGGATGCAGGTGGGCATTTTAATTCAATTTGATGAACATTGCACAAAGCCCTATGTCTTCAGTCAAGTTAGCCCTTTCGTTTTCTGGTTCCAGAGAGTTACACAGCCCAGTCATGCACTCTGGTCTCATCAAAGACCTGTGATTACCTCTCCTTCCAACACCCTGTCAGTCTCTACCAGTTAGAAAGATTCAACTTTTACATCACCATCTGCGCTGTTCATTCACACTTCATCTTTCTGACACATCCTCAAGGTAAGATCAAAGTGTATTGTTGGGATCCAGTATGAAAAAGAGAAAAATAGAGATTTAAAGGATGTAAAGAAATTTTCTGTCTCTGAAAATTTATTATTTTTCTAATATCTGCACATTCAAGATTTCTTTGGTCTTTGCATGGGCAGTTTATATCTAATGCACTGTTCTGCTATTATAATGCTACTGTACAATGTTTATGGTACTGATTATACTTTATATAATTATAATAATTGACTAATCTGAGACCCAGAACATTAAATACTTTCTTACATTTTAAAGGACAATGAGCAGCACATATTTTGATAATTTAATCTCTAGCAGAGTTTTTATTAGTATACAATCATTTTCAATTTAGATACTTTGGCTTAACTGATAGGGAATATTGACTTCATAGGTTCCTGAGCAGAACACTCTGTAATTCTGTTTGTGATTGTCATCTTTTTCCCTTCATTTTTCTGAAATATATCACAGCTTCATAAATGGCAATTTAACATTACTTGCTTAAAATAGAATATACACTAATGCTGCATAGAATCAAGAGCTAGTATAACATTTAATATGAATATGTTTCCATGTTTATATTGAATTTTTTAAAACACAAATGAATTTCTTTTATTTGTTGAAATATAACACTTAAAATTTTTCCTAGGGGACTGATTGAAATATAAACTAGAGATGATAGTTATTCTTCCAGTTTTATCATCATGTGTGTGGTGTTTTATGACATATAAATTATCTTCACCATTTTCTATTAATCTCCATTAATTTGGCATAGAGAAATTTCTGTGACTAAAATTCTAATAAACAAGGATATCGGTGTCATCATGCATGCATTTCTTGCTTAATAATATATTTACTATTAAAGTACAATTTTAAGTTATCGGGCCCCATTAATATTTGTATTTAATGGTCTTTCCAAGACGTTCTTTCAGTTTATAGAATGCTATAAAACTAAGCATTTTTATTTCCTACAAAAGGATAAAATAAAACAATAATAGGAGTTGTAAGATGACATAAAATGGTTTCAAATATTTGCTCAAACAGAGAAGTAAAAAGTATAAGAAGATAATCCCTTTTTGAGGAAAAAAATCTTTCGAAAGATTAAGGAAACTCTCATTTCAAAATCAAATTTTGCAATGCTAGTTGTTTGAGAAGAGACATATGAAATTAAAATCTTTAAAAAGAGGTCCAACTAACATTTCCACCAAATTTAACATCTCTTTATTTTATATTTTCTTTTCTATGTAGCTTTAGCAGATCATATTTCTGTGTCATGGCAAGCTATAATCTTCAGTTGTGACAATCAGATCTGCATTGGTTCCATTATTAGTAGCTACTGGGTTCTTACTGCTGCCTACTGTGTGAGAAACATGTGAGTTTATGTCACATCTTTTCTCCTACAATATTTTGTATTTCCTCAAGTATGTTGAGGCTTTTTTTTAAATTTAGGCTCTAGAATTTTTGTCCATGTCTCTTATTCTCATGATACCTTGCTTCTGTGACATCAGAAAATTATCTCAGTATGTTAGTTGAATTTTATGTACTTTGATACTTTTAATGAATGATTCCATATATAACCTCACTTCCTTTGTAGGGTACTTAATCTCTGTCTCTCTCTCTCTTTTTTTTTCTCTCTCTCTTTCTCCCTCTCTCTCCAAAGAAGGAAATGAACACAAAATCGAGAGATATTGTTTCTAAATATGTAAATTTTATACAGAAATTACTTTAATAAATTTCTATCTACCATATAGGAATCCTGAAGACACTGTTGTGTTATTGGGCCTTAGACAGCCCAGAAAACCTCTGAGAGTTGTTAAGGTGACTACTATTTTACTGCATAAAAGATTCTGGTTAGTGAGTTAGGCTTCAAGAAATGACCTAGCTCTGGTGCTTCTTCAAGAAGGCCAGAGTTCTATTCATATAATGGCACCTTTAGTCAGCATAAAGAATTTGAACACTTCAGAATGCTGGCTTTCTGGACCCCAAATTCTTTTTTTTTTTTTTTTTTTTTTGGTTTTTCGAGACAGGGTTTCTCTGTGGTTTTGGAGCCTGTCCTGGAACTAGCTCTTGTAGACCAGGCTGGTCTCGAACTCACAGAGATCCACCTGCCTCTGCCTCCCAAGTGCTGGGATTAAAGGCGTGCGCCACCACCGCCCGGCTTTGGACCCCAAATTCTTAAACAAGGTTAGAGCACAAATTCTTTCATTTGTCAGGGGTGGATCAATTTTCTTTTGAATAAATACCTGGATTTTAATGTTACACTTAAGGAAGAACTGTAATTACAATAGTTTATGGAATCAAAATGTACAAATTATAGACTTACTCACAGATATATTTTTGTATATAGTAGTCTTTGTAAGAAAGCATGGGTAATAAGGCATTGTTATTCAGCATATCAAGGTAAAAATGGGCATATGTAATAATATGTTGTACTTTTATCTAAAATTTTGTTGCTTCATGAATATTTAACTACATGAGATTTCTATTCTTCATCTATTTTCCTAGGATATACAATTGCAAATCTAGAAATGTTACAGATACAAGTGATGGGACCATCCAAATGTGCCTATCTCTATCCAGACATAGGAAGTTCTATGGTTTGCTACAATGCACAAGCTGGGGTTTTCTGAAATAAGCATGGTAAGCATATAAGCTTTACATTGCTTTTTTATCTACCAGAAAATAGTAGGTATAAATATAAGAGACCTATATTTCTGTTTAGCAATATTTCTTTAATGCTCACTGAGTCTATCCATTTCTACTTCTTTTATTGAAAAGGTCAATAGTGTAGTTGAAGGCTCAAATATTTTGTCTGTTCTGATTTTACATACATTTTATAAAAAATATTCCTTTTTGAATCAAAATTGCACATTCCAACTTTATGAACATTTCTATTACTATTTAGGAAGTTTAAGAGTAAATAATCACCTTGCATAGCAACTTCCCTGTCTTTTACTTTACAGGAGTCAGTGAGTCCTGGAAGTGCTGTTATATGCTGACTACTATATGGAATTTGCAAATGTAGACAAATAGGCTTCACTAGTCTCAAGCATCTAGCTACCATAGTTACTCCATACTTTTCCTGGATATTGTCCTCAACAGCAAAGTCAGGCTATCCCTTAGATCAGGCACTCATTCCTGGGGTAGAAAATTCCAAGTCTTCTAGACTTGGAAACATCCAACCACATTTCTACTTTCCATTGTAATGATTATTTCAGTGAAAAGGGCTTTTATTTTGTAGTGCACTGATTATACCAATGTGTTCAAACATGCTGAAAAAATATACCAGAAAAGTTAGAAAAAAGTTCTGACTTAATGCCTTATAGTACCTCCCAAAATATTGTTTCAATAAAGAGTATTTCCCTAAACAATGACATCTTATTTTCCTTTTTAACCAGTTACCAATGATATTTGATTAATTCTACCATTTAATAAAATGTTTCTTAAGCCATATTTATGTGTATTCCATGTACAATCATGGGTTCCCCAGGAAAGTTAGAATATAATTGATCCCCTTAGATATACACCCAACTGTGAGATACCCAACATAGTTGCTAAGAAACAAATTTAAGTCATAAAATAAACACTGATATCTTCTATGTCATCTCTCTTTCCCCTCACCTGTATCTTAATTACATGTTTGCATTTAAATGTTCACATAAGTGCAGGTGCACATGAAGACCAGAAGAGAGTTATTGATCCACTGGATCATAAATAATAGTTAATTGAAAGCCACCATTTAAAAGCCTGTTTAAGAGAAGCAAGCACTTTTAAGCACTGTGTCATCTCTCCCCATGCACTAACTCTTAATTTAAAAAAAAAAATAGAACATATATTTAGGATGAAAAATCATGACAAGTCTTGACTTATTATTATGTTATTTTTAGAAAAATAAATGATATATACTTTATATTTAAGTTTGTTAGAAAAAAATGTGTACCGTCCTTTTCTCCCAGTGTATTGCTAACTATATTATTTATTAATATTAGTAAGAAATAGTTTATAGACATTTAATTGGGAATTAAACATCATTTTCAATCTAAACACAATGTTGCATTTATTAAATAAAATTCAAGATAATAGCATAGCTCATTATCTAGGGTAGAACTGGGCCTTAGGTCTTTAGAATATCTTGCATCATAGATTAGAGGGTTCTTCTATCTCTATGCAGAACATGAATCAGAAACATTCAATGATTATTGAGATCATCACCATCTTTCTAACACCAATGTATAGTTCATTCCCCATTTATAGAGTAGTTCTCATCTCTTCTGGAAAAAAAACCATAGCATCTGAGGATCATTGTTCTTCAATACAACTGTTGATGTCATTTACCTGATAAAAATCAAAACTAAACAAAACAAAAACTGACTATCCCTACAATGGTAATATAGTGACATATCTACAGGAAAATAATAAAATTTAATCCTGACTGCTCCTAGACCTGAGAAGATGTTATTCCCCAGTTGCAAAGCTACATCTATTCCACTCCACAACTCTAATCAGACTTTTATTCTTCAATTGAGCTTGTGAAAATATGTTTCTTGATCTGAGTGGAGCTGATTCTTTAGGTTATAGACCTCTAGTTTTAGTCTGATCAAAAACTATAGTCTTTCACAATTAACATTATGCAAATTGCCCTTACATCTTCTTGCCTACAGCAATATCATTCTGTAACCCAGAAGATTCCTTGTGCTTCTCTTTCCTTAAAAAAGTATACAATCAGAGATGACTTGCCAAGTTTTAGAAAATATGAAATTTTCCTGGAAGTATTATAGAGAATGTCAGCCACCCATAACATGATGGTAATATAGCTTTGCCTAGTGAGAAAAGAACTACTTCTTTTCCTAGTCATTCTAATTATCACTACTGAGAAATATATGTCTGAGTGATAAACAAAGTAAATTAATAGGGAGCTAGGCATTGATTAAGAGCTGATGTCCTTCTGGCTGAAAATTTCTGGATGATCCTATTGGCATAGAAATAACAAAACAATGGTATAATGGCCTGTGAGTTAAAAATTATTGCTTAACTTCTAGAACTCTGATATTATTAAAGGAAGTAAATAAAATTGTCTTTTCCAACTATAAAAATTAAATATGAAAAAAATTGTAAGAAGTAAAATAGTTTTCAGTCAAGTTGAAATTTGATGGACAGTTAAAATTTATTTCTTTCTAAAGTACTTCTTAGACCATACCATAATCATTTTATTTACAATTAAGGCTGTTGTTCTTTATTAGTACTAAAAGAAAGTTCACATTAGCTTAATGTGAAGTAAGACACTCTAGTATCTCAAAATTAACTATAAAATCAGGATTACAGATAGAGTAGCTACTGTTAGATTTGGGATATGGTTAGTGTTAGTGTTAGGGATAGGGTTTGAGGGGTAATGGTTAAGGTAGTGATAGGGTTAGGTTTAGGGTTTAGGGTTAGGGTTATGGTTTAGGATTAGAGTTAGGTTTAGAGTTAGGGTTCAGGTTAGTATAAGCGTTTAGGGATTACAGTTAGGGTTAGCATTTAGGGTTAGTGTTAGGTTTAGTGCTAGGATTAGGGTTAGGCTTGGGATTTAGGGTTTAGGCTTAGGGTTATGGTTAGGGTAAAGGCTAGGGTTAGTGTTAGTTGTTAGTGTTAGTTGTTAGAGTATATGGTTAGGTATAGTTTTAGGGTTATTAACTCTTTAATAAAATCATGAATTTTCTTCAAATAATGCATGATTGTTTCTGTGATAGACCACATTTCTTTTAACTTTTCTATGCACTGTTATCACTGTTAGCAGAATCGTTAATTATTTTCAAATAAATCCATGAAGGTTTCTGTGAAAGAAGTATGTTTCTTTTAACATTTCTATGCACTGTTAACACATTTATTAGATTTCTTGAGAAATTAATATGTGTTTCTCTCTAAAGAGATGTAAGTTTCTTTAAACTCTTCAAAGACCTGTTAGTAGAATAAGGAGGGTTCTCCAAGTAGATACATCCTGAATTTCAAAGAAACAGCAGATTTTTTATGAGTGTATTTAGCTTTTTATGAATCATTTGTTTTTCTCAAATAAATGCTTGAAGTTTTCTGTGAAAGAAGCACATTTTTAAAAATTATTCTATGTACTATTAGCACATTTATACAATTTCTGGAGAAAAGCTTATGCATTTCTCTCCCAAGACAACTATCTTTCTTTAAACTCTTTGAAGGTTTGTTAGTAGTAAAATGTGTGTTCTAGTAGGAAACACATGCTGTAATTTGAAAGAATCATCTTATTTTAAATAACAGTCTCTAGCTTAACAGAATCGTCAGTTACAGTAAAAAAATGCATGAAGCTTTCTGTAAAAGAAGCACATTTTTTAACTTTTCTATGTACTCTTAACATATTTATAAAATTTCTTGAGAATCTCATATGTACTTCTTTCTAAAGAGAAGCAATTTCTTAAACTGTTCACAGCATTGTTAGTAGTATAAAGAGTGTTCTCCTAGTAACTACATGCTTTAATTAGAAAGAATCAGCACATTTTCATCAGTGTATTTAGTTTTTTATTAGAATCTTGAGTTTTCCTCAAAGAAATGGCATGAAGATTTCTGTGAATGCAAAAAGTTTCTTTTTACTTTTATTTTCACTATTAGCACATGTATAAGATTTCTTCAGATATGCATATTCACTTCTCTTTAAAGAGAAGCAAGTTTCTTTCAACTCTTCATAGAATTGTTAGTAGTATAAGGAGTGTTCACCTAGTAACTATTTGCTACAATTTGAATCAGTTGATTTTTAAAGAACCAGAATACCTTTAGCTTAATAGAATCATGAATTATACTCAAAGAAATCCACAAAGCTTTCTGTAAAAGAAGCATGTTTCTTTTAACTTTTCTAAGCACTGTTATTACATTTGTAAGATTTGTTTTGAAATTCATATGCATTTCTCTCCAAAAAGAATCAAGATTCTTTAAACTTTTTAAGCATTTTAGTAGTAAAAAAAAGTGTTTTCCTAGTAACCATGTGCTGTACTTTAGAAGAATCAGCACATTTTTAACAGAGTGTATTAGATTCTTAATATAATTGTGAGTTTCCCTCAAAGAAACACCTGAAGGTTTCTGTTAAAGAAGCACATTTCTTTATAACTTTTCTATGTACTGTTAGCACCCTTATAAGATTTCTTGAAAACGCATATGAGTTTCTCTCTAAAAAAGGCAAGAATATTTAAACTGTTCAAGCATTGTTAGTAGTATAAGGAGTGTTCTCCTAGTAACTACAGGCTGTAATTTGAAAGAATCAGCAAATTTTTATCAGAGTGTATTTAGCGTCTTAATAGAATCATGATTTTCCCACAAAGAATGCTGGAAGCTATCTGTAAAATAAGCACATTTCTTTTACTTTTCTAGGCACCTTTAGCACATTTATAAGTTTTCTAGAGAAACCCCCATGCATTTCTCTGTAAAGAGAAGCAAGTTTCTTTAAACTCTTAAAGCATTGTGAATAGTATATGGAGTGTTCTCCTAGTAAATACACACTGTAACTGGAAAGAATCAGCACATTTTTATGATTATCTTTAGCTTAATAGAATCATGAGTTACCCTCAAAAAAGCACAAAGCTTTCTATGAAAGAAATAAGTTTCTTTTAACTTTTCTATGCACTGTTATCACATTTATAAGATTTCTTGAGAAATAAATATGCATTTCTCTCTGAAGAGAAGCAAGTTTCTTAAAATAGTTCCAAGCATTGTCAGTGGTATAACGAGTGCTCTTCTAGTTACTTTATGCAGTAATTCAAAAGAATCAGCACAGTTTTATAAGATTGTCTTTAGTAATCATGGGTTACCTTCAAAGAAATACATGATGCTGACCCTATCCTATAGCAATGCTGACGAATATCTTGCATATCACCATAGAACCTTCATCTGGGGATGGATGGAGATAGTCACAGAGACCCACACTGGAGCACCGGACTGAGCTCCCAAGTTCCCATCGAGGAGTGGAAGGAGGGAGAGCATGAGCGAGGAAGTGACCACGAGGGGTGCACCCAACCACTGAGACAGTGTGACTGATCTATTGGGAGCTCACCAAGGCCAGATGGAATGAGATGGAAGAAGCATGGGATAAAACCGGACTCTCTGATCATGGCGAACAATGGGGGCTGATGAGAAGCCAAGGACAATGGCCCTGGGTTTTGATCCTACTTCAAGTTCTGGCTTTGTGGGAGCCTAGCCAGTTTGGATGTTCACCTTCCTAGACATGGACGAAGCGGGGAGCACCTTGGACTTTCCACAGGGCAGGGAACCCTGACTGCTCCTTGGACTGGAGAGGGAGGGGGAGAGGAGTGGGGGGAGGGGGAGAAGGGTGGAAGGAGGGGGAGAGAAATGGGAGGTGGGGAGGCGGGGGAAACGTTGTTTTTTTTTCTCAATAAAAAATTAATAAAAAAAAAGAAAATCCTCTATATTTCTCTGTTTGACTGTGATTCCTTGTTGCTCTAACAATTTAGATATCCAATATATCAGGTATCCCTTACTGCTTGTGGATTCCATTTTACCCCAATCTGTCCTTACTGGCCAAGGACAACTCTGCCTTTACCGTTACTTTCTCAGATCATGGTGGGACCTCCACTTGCCACACCAGCACTGGAACTGTAGTTCTCTGAGTGAGGGACATCAGAATTAACACACAGAACAACTTCAGGTTCTGCAGGCAAGCCTTTATTCCACTTTCTCACACAGTATTTATAGCCCTCAGCAGAGGAGGCCAAGCCAGCAAAAGCAGGAAGCTCATCACTGCAACTCACATGGCTTAGGGATAAACATCCTTAAAAATATTGCTTTCAAAACAACCAACCACAAGACTACAAAATAGGTCAAGTGGGGGTGCAAAGGGCTGTCCTCAAGGGACCCAACAATGAAGCTCCTCAGAAGTTACTGTTACTGTGGCATGGGGGCCCATTTCCTAGCCTTAGGTCAACATCTATAGTCACCTCCTCCAGGGCTAAGGAATCATTGCAGGAGAGGGGGAAGGAAAGAATGCAAGAGTGAGATTATTCTGCAGGGGAGATCCATAAACAGCTAAACAATGGAGCTTCAAGAATTCCCTGTGCTTCGCCCTGCCTGAGTAAACAGATCCTAGCTTCAAATAAGATTCAGAAGGAAATACTCACACAAGACTCTGAGAACAGAACAGCTTCCTGCAAGAGATTGAGACCAAGTTGTACTTTGCTGTTATCTGTGATTTGGTCTACTGTGGGTTCCCTGTCTGGGGTGATTAACAAGTGTGCTTCCTCTCCTCAAGAAAGGCTCTGTCACACATTTCCTCAGCACTGATTGGGACTGCAATCACCTATAGATTTCCTAAAAGAGTAGTTGCCTAAGTTACCAAGCAAGGTGTTAATTGGTCAAATCATAGTGGGCCATACTGCCTCAGTTCATGACACCATGGGTATGGTGGAGGCTGTTGTGTCCCCATTAATCTCTTTGCCACCCACCATATCTTTATCATACCTCTAAAATCTGAAGTGCTAAAAGCCACTGCTTTTGGTGAATCAGGACCTGGGTATACACCAGAGCCACATCTCCATGGTTTAGCAGGTCCCAACGATGCTGACTGTCCAGAATGGCTTCCACCAGATGTAGCATTTGAACAGATTTGTGCTTTAAGTTCAGACACAACTTGCCTGCTTGGGTCACCAGCTCCTGTGGGAGAGTAGGAGGGTCCCCATGCATCCTTAGCGGTCTCAGGAAGTTCTGCATCCTGCAAGAGCAGTTATGACAAAACAGAACATTCCGAATAACACTGTTCCCACCATGTTCTAGCCATGAATCTTCAAACCAGCTCCAGAAAGTAGGTGACACAAGAGCCTCAGGCTATAGCACTTCCAAGGTAAGGTAACAAATCTTGTAATGGGTTCCCTTTCTGGGGTGCGTAGATGAGTGTGTTTCATCTCCCTAAGGGAAAAAAATTGTCAAACAACCTAATTGGAGCCCAAACAGAAACCTGACAGTACTAAATCATAGTTGAGGAGGAGTGAGTACATGGATCTAGGCATGCAAGCCATGCAATTGAGGCTTCAAAGACTGAGGGATGAGCATTCACAAAGGATATTCAAGTACTGTTGTCAATTCCTTTGAACCAAATGATCACACATACTTTAGAATAACTATAAGATTCTTAGAGTCTGTAGAATCTAATATTAGAACAAAAATTCAACCACAAGCCTCCAACCAAAAGTATTTAGAAGGAAACACCCAGGGTATTGGAGACAGTATCTAACATCCATGAGAACTAACCCATCATGGAATAAAATAATCACATTGCTGAAGATGAGGTTTTCAATTTTATGACCAGAAACAGACCATTTCCCTGTAAGCTTGACAACATAAAGGCTAGGAAATGGAAATATTTTGCTCAGTTTACATGGTTGGCAATTTGCTTACTTGACCTAAAATGTGACTCCCATTTTCCTACATACCTCACTACAAGTAAGTTCATGAACATAGATTCTCAGAAGTCCTCCCACCTCTATCTTGTCCACATTGTCATCAGTGATGGCAATGGTAACCTACTTTCCTTCAAGCTGAAAAAACAACAAAGGCCATTGAAATGGGAGCTGGTATTCACATTACTTATCCCAATCTTTGGAAATACATCAGCTAACTAGAAATTTAAAATCAATGACATTTTGTTTATTAGTTAAAAATTAAGCTTCTCATGATATAGAATAACACAGGGCAATACAATGACTCAATTTACAAAGTATTTGGTACCCAAAACCTTTTGGAACTACTTGTGTGGTAGTCTCTTAAGATCTGAAATTCAACCCATTGTTTTAGTTCATTTGTTTCATCATGGAAGAGAGAGAAAAAGAGAGACGGGGAGAGAGACAAATATTAAACAAGTAGACGAGAGACATCTTTTGTTTGTATTGCAAAATTGTATAGTAACTCTGGAAACAGTTTGGATAATACATAGTTTTCCGAAAGTAAATATGGACCATGTGACTCAGTTATACAGCTTTTTGGAATATGCCTAAATGACTTGATATTCTACTTCACAGGTATTTTCTAATGCATGTTCACAGCATCTTTTCACAGCAGATAGAAAATTGAAACCACCTAAATGTTCTACAGCTGTCTAATGTATGATGAAATAGTGATGCAGGTACACCGTGTTATAAGTATTCCATTGTAATAAAAATTGAAATAACAAAGACCTCAATTGGAGCACTGGACTGAGCTCCCAAGGTCCAAATAAGGAGCAGAAGGAAAGAGGACACGAGCAAGGAAGTCAGGACTGAAAGGGATGCACCCACCCACTGAGACGGTGGGGCTGATCTAATGGGAACTCACCAAAGCAAGCTGGACTGGGACTGATGGAACATGTGATCAAACCGGACTCTCTGAATGTGGTGGACAAGGAGGGCTGACTGAGAAGCCAAGGACAATGGCACTGGGTTTTGATCCTACTGCATATACTGGCTTTGTGGGAACCTAGTCTGTTTGGATACTCACCTTCCTAGACATGGATGGAGGGGGGAGGACCTTGAACTTCCCACAGGACAGGGAACCTGACTGCTCTTTGAACTGAAGAGGGAGGGAGAGGGGGAGGAGGGAGGGGAGAGAAATAGGAGGAGGTGGAAATTTTTAAGTAAAAATAAAAAAAATGTAAAAAAATTGAAATAATGACAATTTGCAGGCAAATGCCAGGCGCTATAAAAAATCCTACTAAGTTAGTTATAGCAGATCTAAAAAGACTAATGTGACATGTTTAGTCTCTTCTGTTATTTCCATCTCCCAATCTTCAGATAAATATTTGGGGGTCACTTGTGACCTGGACTCATATGCATGAGACAACATTTAGTAAAATAAAAGTACACAAAATTGAAGGAGATAAAGATGGTGAATATTAGAGGTTTAGAGAGAAGAAAGGAGAGTGGGGAATGATGTAATTTTGCTATAATTTCAAAATGGAAGAAATAGAGAAAATATTAATATATTATTTTAAAAAAGTGTCATGAAGGACCAACTAATTCTTCTTAATGGTGTAGTTAGTAATCATGGTTTGCTAACCAAAATTACCAAAGTGCTAACTGTAGGTTATTCCATGTGTCAGATAGGGAAGCCCCAGAGGATAAACAAGTACTACAGAGTCTTGATATGCTTGGTTGATCCTAGAAATGGATGACAAGATCCTATGGCTAAGCATAACACAGACCTTGTTTTGATCTGTAAAGCAGTAAACTGTGCAGTGAGGGTACTTATATTAGGAAACATAAGCATATTTTGAGCTTGCATGCAGAGGGCATTTGCACATTATACTGTGTTTCTAAATGCCATTAATTTTATAGACTGTTTCACTTCATTTTTTTAATTGACTTCATTGAGCTATATGTTTTTCTCTGTTTTTCTCCCATCTCTATCAACCCTCTCCTATGATCCACAATTACCCAATTTACTCATGACATTTTTTTTAATTTATGACAGGATTTCTATGTGTAGCTTAGAGCATGTCCTGGAGCTCACTCTGTAGACCAGGTTGACTAATTCTCCTTCTTGTATCCATCTTTAGTCACCACTAGTTTATAACTATGGGTGGGGAACTGCAATCTTTTTTCTTCTCCATGTTAACATGTCCATTGATATTGTTATTGTTCCAGTGTTTACTATACAGCTATTTCTAGGAGACATTGTTTCATAGCCATTATCCTTATTTTCTCACCCTAAGAAACTTCTGCAATCCTCTTTTGCTGTGTTCCTTGAGTAATTGGTGGAGGAGCTGTCCTGTGGTTGTATCCATTGTTACTAGACAAGGTTTCCAAAGGTATCCACAATAATGCAATAGTGGCTCTTCTAATAGCTGGTAACCAACAATTCTCTATTAAATTTGTATGTCCTGATTGCACATAGGAAATTTTCACAGTGTGGTAATGGTAATTTGTTAATCAGCACTTCTAGTGAAAGTTTAAATAACATGGTAACTTGGCAGCATTTTCAGGTTGAACTATGTACATAAAGTGTTTCAAAAGAAAAATTTTAATTTAATTCTGTCAGCAAAAACTTAAAAAGGGAAATTGAAATTTGCTATAGACAGGGAGTTTTAGACAAGCAAAGTAAACTGACCATGTTGTCTCTTCTTTTTCCCAAGACATACATATTTTAGTCAATCCTCATTAATGTTGTGCTTAAGTGGCATGAATATGGAAGGTAAACTTGGGTATAGGCAGAGGGTGTTTTGTTTGTTTGCTTCAGGCTGCTCTGACCCTGAAATAATGACACAGAAACTATACCATTTACAATACTGTTTTGTTAATACCTTAAATGTATTTTTTAGCTAGCTCTTATACTCAAACCAACCAATCTCCATTAATCTGTGCATCACTATGAGGTCATTGCCTACTGGAATATTTTTGGCAAGCTATCGTGGAGGTATCTGTTTCCTACGGTGGCTACATGGCTTCTCTCTAACTTTGCCTACTTTTTTTCTGCATCTTTGTTTGGATTTCCCACCTGGCTTTACTCTTTTAAGC
This sequence comes from Neodon shergylaensis, assembly GCA_025134845.1. Taxonomy (NCBI): domain Eukaryota; kingdom Metazoa; phylum Chordata; class Mammalia; order Rodentia; family Cricetidae; genus Neodon; species Neodon shergylaensis. Next base: position 24,388 of record JABTXL010019492.1, read on the forward strand.
CATTGACCAAAAGAAGCTTTATTCATTAACCAAGAAAATCAACACATATACAGAAAAACTTCCCACACCACTCAGGAACCCTCAAAGTTTATCCTCTTATGTCAATTCTCAGGAGCCATCCAGCTGATTTTTCAGATATGTTCTTTCATTGCACTGAAGCATCTCAAATATCTTAGTTTAGCAGTTTGCTGAAGCCTAGGGATCCTCTTGTTATTATTTCCTCATCTTAAGATTAACAAGTATATAACCCACATCTAGTGCATTATATAGTACATGGCTATAAACTTAGATCTACAGGCTTACCAGGAAAATACTTTGTTGAAGGAGGTATCTCCCATGAAACTAAAATGACAATTAAAATGTGAGACAAGATCTACATATGTAGCACAGTTTTGTATGCATTTCTGCATCCACCATTGTCATTTTCAGCAGGTAATGATCCACAGGAGGCAAGAAAGTAGTTTGGTTAAAAAATGACTAAATAATCTTTGTTAGTCTGGCACCAAATAGTTTATTCTAGAAATATTTAGACACCACACAATTGGATGAAAACTGGCCTGGTGTTTATTAACTCAATGTCATGTACACAATAAATCACAAAGTAAGCTAAAGAAAAGATCCAAGCCGGGCAGTGGTGGCACATGCCTTTAATCCCAGCACTCGGGAGGCAGAGGCAGGCGGATCTCTGGGAGTTCGAGGCCAGCCTGGTCTACAAGAGCTAGTTCCGGGATGGTCACCAAAGCTACAGAGAAACCCTGTCTCGAAAAAACCAAAAAAAAAAAAAAGAAAAGATCCAATGTCAAAACTCTTTACAAAGTACATGTGACACATTCCATAAATATTTGTTCTATAAATTGTGTACATGTGACACATTCATAATGATGGGTGCTATAGAATGACTGCATTCAACACTCTCCATTAAGTCAGGTTCTATAGACGGATGAGATAAACTAGATCATAATAAGAGTCTAGGAGAGGCTCTGTTCTAGTCTCTGTCACACAGATAGTACAAAGGACACCCAAGCCCCAAGCCTTGTGGGCTGATAACAGGTTATGCATTAAAATCTTTGAAAGAACAACCCTGTGTGGTTAACATCCCAGAATCCTATTACTTTTCTTTGAGCACAGGACCTCAGTTTCTCCTACACTGTTAGACCTTGATATCATAATACCCCTGCCTCCAATCACCATATCCTAAAATCATAGACGTTAACCACACCATAGGGAATCTTAGTATGACTAGTACAAATAACTTCAAAATTGTTTATGTATAGTATAATCTGTTTTTATGTTATTTTTGCTTTTTATAATGTTTGGATATTTAATATTTTGAAAAATGTAGACAATATTAAAAACAAAATATATACTTCATTACATTAATTTAAACTACTTAATAAAATATTATTAAAACATAATATTTATTTATAATTGTTCACATGGAAAAATATGAAGAAATAGTTATGACTTGTGATTAAGAGATTAGATCATTACTCACTTCCAAATACATGTTTTGCTTCAAATTTAGAAAAATATAACTCATATAATTCAGAGAAGAATATTTCTTTTTTTTTGGTTTTTTTTTTCCTTTTTTTTTTTCGAGACAGGGTTTCTCTGTGGCTTTGGAGCCTGTCCTGGAACTAGCTCTTGTAGACCAGGCTGGCCTCGAACTCACAGAGATCCGCCTGTCTCTGCCTCCCGAGTGCTGGGATTAAAGGCGTGTGCCACCACCGCCCGGCAGAGAAGAATATTTCTAAAAAATAGCTGACTATCAAAAATTTTTTAGAGATGTGCAATTCACTTTTAATCTTCATGTAGATTTCTTTCCCGTTATAAGTAAATTTAAGTAACTGAAGAATTTCCATTTATATTCTTATTTCAAATTGAATAAATGCTTTTGTGTTTGTTGAATCTTCAAACCAAATGGATCACTCATTTGCTACTGTTTTCTCAAGAACTCTTCTACAATCTTTCTTGACATGATGGTCAGGATCAATACTGACAGAAGAATGAACAAGTGAGATATATATATACAGCCATTGATCTCTCCAAATCTATTGATACCTGTTAACATCATTCATTATTTCCATGACAGAATTGAAGACTTTTAGTTTTATGATGTCACAGTTGTCAATAATTGGCCACTATTGCTTGGCAAATGGAATCCTGTTTGGACAATCCTGTGTTACACCTATATCTTGTAAGGTATTGCCTATGTTTTCTTCTAGTGTATCTACTGTTTTATGATTCAGATTGAGGTCTTAGAGCCCTTGCATCTAATTTTTGAGATAAGTAATAGATTTGGTCCAATTTCCTTGTACTGCAAGGAGATAATTCAGTTTTCTCAGCAGCATTCCTCGAAGATGCTATCTTTTCTCCAACGTAGGTGTTTTGCCTTTTGTTAAGGTCATTATGCCCATAGTAATGAGTACTTTTAATTGGGCCATCTTGATTCTTTTGGAATACTCATTTATATTTGTGATGTGGGAGTGCCATATATCAATCTGTTGATTTCATTGGTTAAGTAATAAAGGAACTGCTTGGCCCTCGTAGGTTAAAACATAGGTGGGAGGAGTAAACAGAATGTAATGCTGGGAGGAAGAGGAAGTGAGCTCAGAGACGCCATGCTCCGCGCTCCTGGGTAGACGTGATAGCTCCTCTCTGAGACACACGCGGATGAAGCTCCGACCTAGGATGGACGTAGGCTAGAATCTTCCCAGTAAGCGCACCTTGGGGTGCTTACACAGATGATTAGAAATGGGCTAGTCCAGGTGCGAGAGTTAGCCGAGAAGAGGCTAGATAGAAATGAGCCAAGCAGTATTTAAATGAATACAGTTTGTGTGTTGTTATTTCGGGGCATAAGCTAGCCGAGCAGGCGGCTGGGGTGCTGGGGACGCAGCCCCGGCCGCCCCTATTTCAACAAATGGCGCCCTAACGTGTGGACAGCTAAATCCACTGAAAGCCTGAGAAAGCTTGGGAAAGAATGGAGTGAAGCATGTTTTCTTGGTAGCAGTGATTTCTCGGGTCTGCTCTGCTTGCTAGAAGCAAGCAAGCGCTCTCACTAGGAGAGGCTTCCTGACTCAGCTTCAGCTGCAAAACCCTGCAGCTCATTAAGAGGTCCTGCCACGAAACACTTAAACGTTGTTGACAAAAAGCTGAAACGCATGCTTGTTGGTTTTCAGCCATAGCAGGAAAAAAGCTGCGCCATTTAAAAATGCTGGCTTTCTGGGCTGTCCTGCCAGGGCAAACTCTGACTCTTTTACGCACGCGGTTCGTGCGGTTTGCAAGCACAGGCTGCTGAAGCTCGCTTGCTGGCAGGGACCTTCAAACGCCATAGAGTTGTGGCAGTAAACACGGCTACAGCCAGTACCTCAGCCATGAGGCTGGAAAGCTAAGGAATGAGCTGGATCCAGCCATCAAAGCCACGGCTTTAGTCCTACTGATATTGCTTGGTAATTTAAAGGCTCGTGTGGTCAGAAAAAGAGAGATATACAGTAAAGAGAGATTCAAAGACAAAGAAAATTTCTAAATGGTTTACAGTGTGTTAAAAATATATGCAAGCTAAAAGTTAAAAGTTCTTAAAAGTAAAAAAAGGAAGAAAGTAATTGGGTGTGGTAGTACACACCTTTAATCCCAACACTTGGGAGGCAGAGGGAGATTGACCTCTGTGACTTCAAGGTGTGGTAGCATACACCTTTAATCCCAATGCCTGGGAGGCAGAGACAGGCGGATCTCTGAGAGTTCAAGGATAGCCTGGTCTACAGAGTTATTCCAGGACAAAGATACAGAGAATATAAAATAAAAGTAAAAATAAATGAAATAGAGGTTAAAATAAAGCATACAAAGATGGAAAATACACAGAGAATCTTGATACTGTTTGCTATTATGCTCTCTTTGAATTGTTTGAATGCTGAGGAAGGAGCAACAGCTGCTAAAAGATATTTGTTTATAAATGCTGCTGAACTAATCCAACATAGATATTTTAAAAATGCTTTGAAATTTGGATCTAAGGACATGATACTTTGGAAAGGAGTTTCTTATCTTGTTTTCACAGAAGGTGAGAGTCTGTGGATTTCTTCTATCCGAATATGGTATGATAGACCACGCCCTCCTGAAGGGTTGCTGTAAACATCTTCAGAAAATTGCTTCGCTCAGCTGCCAACTAAGATGAAACTAGCACACAGGTTATACCATAAAAGACCTAATTAATGACGCCCCCATTCAGCAGGAAGCAGTTTGGAGAGAAAAAAACTGTGCCCATGTTCCCAAAATATTGTTTATAAATGTTCCTTTACATTTAAAGGGGGATATGATAGAGATATGAATAATTTGCACTGATATGGATTTTTGTTTTAGTGATTTAAATTTAAGGTCAATTTTGTTATATGTATTTCTGATCTTGATTAAGGTATTGTGATTGTGTAGTTCACTTAAAAATGTAATGTATATAGGTTGTTAATGGATAATCAATAATAGTCAAGCTTGTAGTCATGTTAGTTAGATTTTCTAGATGTACATAGATATATTTTAGATAGGCATTCTTCATATCTTTCAAGGATTATAGAATATGGCATTTTAAATATTTTAATAACTTAGGACTTTTCATGACAATGAGACACTCTGCTCCTGGCAGTACCAATCTACTTCAAGACGACGATGGGCATCGAAGAGGATCCTTATGGAGTTTGATAGCCATTTGGGCAAGAAACTGCTCTTGCCTGGACTATTGCATAAACTGGACACAGAGAACGCGCAGAGAGAGGACTACTGAACTTGCCTAAAGGTGAGATGATCTTTTGGGGTTCCTGATTCATGAAAGAGTCTGCAAGACATTCTTCAGGACAAGCAGATAGTGACTGCCTTTGAAATTTCCTGCTTTGTGGAAATGTCTGCTGGAAACTATGGGCCTGTAGGCCAAAGATGTATGCCCCAACGGTACAGAGGAACTTTGGGTGACTGTCCAGGCAGCAAGATGTCTATGTCATTTCTAGAGTTTAAAACTTGCTTTTTTTCTTGTTTGCTTAAGTAATATTGTATCTTTCTGGAGTCTTTGATGGAGTTAAGAATAGTTAGTTATAGCTATACTTTTCCTTAGTTATGATAAAGATTATTGTAATTTTTACTTGATAACTGTTTTGTTATATGTAATTTTGCTATGTTAAAGTTAAAGCCTTCCTTCCTTTTTGTTTAAACAGAAAAAGGGGAAGTGATGTGGGAGTGTCATATATCAATCTGTTGATTTCATTGGTTAAGTAATAAAGGAACTGCTTGGCCCTCGTAGGTTAAAACATAGGTGGGAGGAGTAAACAGAATGTAATGCTGGGAGGAAGAGGAAGTGAGCTCAGAGACGCCATGCTCCGCACTCCTGGGTAGACGTGATAGCTCCTCTCTGAGACACATGCGGATGAAGCTCCGACCTAGGATGGACGTAGGCTAGAATCTTCCCGGTAAGCGCACCTTGGGGTGCTTACACAGATGATTAGAAATGGGCTAGTCCAGGTGCGAGAGTTAGCCGAGAAGAGGCTAGATAGCAATGAGCCAAGCAGTATTTAAATGAATACAGTTTGTGTGTTGTTATTTCGGGGCATAAGCTAGCCGAGCAGGCGGCTGGGGTGCTGGGGACGCAGCCCCGGCCGCCCCTATTTCAACATATTTGTACCTGTACATGATGTATGTTTTTATTATTCTGTCTAAATTTTATGATTATGATTAGAATTACATTACCATATGCCCTTTGTAGTCTTCCACATTCACAGCTTTTTTTTTATTTTTGGTGGAGGAATTGTTCTTATTTACATATTTGTGTACATTTATTCTTCTGTTTTCCAAATAAATAAATATAACCTGCTCATTCTGTATGTTAATTATGACCATTTGTTATTGAACTGTTCCTCCATGGAAAGATAATATCTCCCAATTTTCACATCATTAGTTGCATGTGAATGATATCTGTAGGGCTGAAGCTTCATGATATTTCCCCAGGCTACTTTGGCATTTCTATTGTTGTCATCCTTGCTCTGCTGCTGTTGGGGCAGTCATATAGATGACACTTTGTGGGTATAGCATCTAATACTATTAGCATATAAAATCTCATACCAAATCTCTTGGTCCTCTAGCTCCTTCTATCTTTATGCCCTCTCTTACACAAGGTTCCCAGAACCTTAGGTATGGAAATGTTTTTTTTTTCATATATCTATTGGGAATATGTTTTACATCTCTGTCATATGATTGATTGTTGTTTTATGTAATGTTTCAGTATGTTGAAAATAGAAGTTTTCTTTAAGAGATGTCAAGAAAATACATTTCTGTGTTCATTAGCACAGAATTGTGTGTGTGTTGATGTTGTTGTTATGTTGTTGTTGTCATTTTTGTTGTTGCTGTTGATACTGTTAAGAGATAACCTGGCAATTATTTGTAATATATAATTACTGGTCCTGGGTAGTTAGCTAGATGTTTTCATCACTCTAGACCTATAAAATACCTTGAAGACTGAAATATCAATACCTCCTATATTGAAAAGTTTATCCCAGGATTCCTTTAAGAATCTAAAGTCTTTTCAGGTTGTATATGAAAAATAGGAGGCATATTAATTCTTATTTCTGTGAAGAATGTCATAAGTCATGTCTTTTTGGCATTATATTATATCTGTGAATTGTTTCTTGCAAATCAATCACTCCCATACTATGAATTCTACCATTCTGTGATTATTTAATGTCTTTAAAGTTCATAGGACTTTTTTTTTCAAACTTTCTTCTGAGATTAGAAGTTTATTTTCTTTTTCTTCATTATGTTTAACCCAAGATTTTTGTTCTTTGTTGCTATTGTAAATGGCATTCTGCTCATGATTTCTTTCTAAGGTGGCTTTGTTGGTAGTGTATAGAAAGGTTTTTAATTTTTGTAAACTGATACTTTCCTTGTCATGCTGCTAATTTTGTTTTACTCTACTACATGTATTCTGGTACAATTTGGGTATGTCTTAGGTATAAGATCGTGTCATCTGAAACAGGGGTTAATTTAGATTCATCTATTCATAGGTGAATGATTTTAATGTCCTTCACTTTCTGTATTGCTCACTGTATTATAGCCAACTCAACATTAATTATAAAGGAGTGTGAAGAGTAGGCAACCTGTCTTTTTCAAGATTTTAGTGGGTTTCCTTGCAGGTTAATACCTGTAGGATATGTGTTGACAATGTGTTTGTCAGAGACAGCTTTAATATTATAGAGTATATTTCTCCATTCCTATTATCTTACAGAATTTTATCTTGAAAGTATGAGGCATTTTATCAAAGGGTTTTTTTCTTAAAATATTGAATTGATGGATTTGTTGCCTTAATTATATTGTATGATTTATAATATTTTTAGAATTCTATGTGTTAACCCAAGCCTGTACTTCTGGAATAAAGTCAGCTTAATCATTGTGGGTGATATGCTTGATATGAATGTGTATTCATTTTTCTAGTACTTTATAATGGTTTTCAGCCTTTATTATCACCAGTTATGTTTTCCTGTATGTGCACACATGTGTACACACACAAAGAAATGCATGTGTGTGTGTTGATTCAGATTAAATTAAGAGGCTATATATAACAGGTTTGGGAGTGATCTTTTACATTCTATGTTTAAAAAATGTCAAGAGAGTTTCACTGTAATGTTTTGAAGGACTTCTGGTAAGACAGATGCTATCATGTTAGGATCCTCCCCACTGATTTTGATCACAGCTGAATCAGTTTTCACTTCCACCAACCAGGGCCAAGTGCAGCCCTTTCCCCACATCATAGACAAAATCTCTAAATAGTTACAATTTTATTTTCCTGATGGCTAAGGATATTGAACACTTTTAAGTGAGTCTTGGACATCTGTGCTTCACTTTCTGAGAACATAATTTTTAGTTTTATAAGACATGTTTAATATGGAGTCATATGTTTTCTTGATGTTAATTTTGCTGAGGATATAGAAAAAATGAGGATTCCTGCATTTTAAACTTGTAAAACTGACACCTTTGGGAGGCTTCAGGCTGTCATAAGAACATATCTGCAGAAACAGTGCATTCTGCAATTTAATGAAGGAAGTTTATTCCTGGTCACCATGACAGTACTACCAACTAAACTTGATATTGATATCATCTCTAGTAGTCTTGATTAGGAAACTACCATTCAGAATACACATAGAAATTACAATGGTTGATAAAAAGAACAATGATGGTTGAATATGTTTATGGAACCAAGTATGAGTTACATTCTACAGCTCAGGATGTAAATTCAACAAATCACCTTTGGGTTAACTCTCAGATTGGCCAAACTTTACCCATGTTATCATGATGTTAATGGTGATCTTTAGAACTTCCATGCCATTTGAAGTCTTGCTAGCTAAGAAAGCAACTTCTGATAGGACAAGAAGTAGGTGTATTCCCTTTACCTCTAGAATGAGACTTTTAATTAATAAATAATTAAAGAACAAGGGGCCAGCACTGAATACAAATGCATATTAGAAACCCAAAATGGACACAGTTGGGCTATAAATTTCTGTGTCAACCTCCTCTTTCTTAACACACACGCATTCACACATATATTGAAATGAATTTGTATATTTATTAAGAAGTTGGAGAAATTGCAAGAAGAGGGCAGAATAATAGTAGTAATTAGTTGGAGAATGAAGGTGAAATGATGTAAATATACATTGAATATACCAAATTTTCAGAAGACATTATTCAATTATTTTTTCTAAAGTAACTTTGTTTTGCAAGACACACAGAGAAAGTTTAAATAACAGGAGTTTTCAACAGAAAATTATCATTGTTTCTTATTCATATCTCTTGTTTGTGAATATTAAATGCACTTTGCTTTCTTTATATCTTTAGACCTCATTAGACTGTATGTAGCTACAGGGTCTAATATATTTTGTTTTTCCTTGTTCCAAGTCCTTAAAGAAGATTGTATCTGTCTTTTCTAATTTGATAGATAACTACATCCTAAAGAATTGTTGTAATACAAGGAGAAAATTGTAACAAACCCATGCATATATGTATGGCATGGCATCTTTGGAATATGATTCTCATGAATTTATTCTTCAAATGTGACTGAATCATGTGTACACTATTTAAGCATATCCTGATTAATTTGCTTACTAAAGTCATTTAATAAAAGATAATCTCATCAGATAGACTTTTGAAAACATATTTCATCTTCTTTTTTTAAATAATGCGTAACATGGAGGCAGACCCAAAGAGTTTTTTTCTGTGAAATCTTTTAGAGTATTAGGATCGGCCAACCTCAAATCACAATTTTTAGCTAAAGGTAAACATGAAGCACAACATAAAATTTATTTCTTCACTGTTACTACTCATGGGTCTCCAGTAATTGTCACATTTCTAATTATTTTTTTCTAATTATTTTGATAGGTTTTAGTAATACCGATATTATTTGCTACACCAGGGTGGTTATTTTATTAGTTTAGTGAATATTTATGTGCTTTTTGAATGAGATACTTTCTACAAGGTCTTTATTGCTTCTTGAAATACTTTATTTAATCATTCACAAAATAAGAACAGTTCATAGATCATAAGAAAAGAATGGAAAGGCAAGTCAGGAATTTACTATATGGTGTTCTGACTTCATAGAATAGAAGACAATTCATTTAAAAGGAAATGATGATCTATATATGACACTGATTCCATAGTCAAGAGGGTATAATGCATAATTCTATTCCTTCTGTCATCTGTGCAGACACAAAAACAAAAATTAAAACATGATTGAACAAACATGAACAATTTTATCATTGATAGTTCATGGATGCAAAAATAAATATAACAATATAATGATTATAGAGAAAGGATGGTACACAAAAAGTTCCTTTCCTAGATATCACCAATATTTTGTACTTTCAATTCTATAGAAGCACTGTTGACTGAAAATAATGACATTCTGTGACCTTACAAGAAAATTTATATCAAAAGGTTTCAAGAAATATACTGAAAATATCAACAGGCTTGCAGCATATCTGTGACATTTAATACCCCACAATCATAAGTAAAGTAAGATTTTTCAAATAACAAGGCACATTATCTTGATGAACTATTCCTCAATATAAACAAATTAGCAATTCTGAATTAGATAAAATCCTTCATATTTTTTATAAATTAATATATCCTCTCCTTTATTTCTATCTCTGTAAGATTTTCTGTATTAGAAGACACATAATATCCTATCAACATTTTGCTAATTTTCAGTTAACTTTTTCTTGGTGACATACTTATCTCTAATTTTTTATGCACTAAGCATGAATCCATTCAAATATCAAGATGATTAGGAATGGATTCTGTTTCTACTTACCTACAGAAGGTCATTATTTAGGACAAATATCTGTAAAAGAACATGAATGGGGTAAAAATTAACAGAAATATTTTAATAGGAATATGAGAACAGCTCCCCAAGTATTATTTCTGGAAATAGCAACTGAAAGATTGTATATGACTACACATAATCTAAATCAGGGATCTTACTAAGTAGATAGGTAGGTAGGTAGATAGATCAAGTATGTTTAAGTATGTATATATACATACATGAATATATATATATATATACATACATATATATATAGAGAGAGAGAGAGAAGAGATACTTTTTTTTGGCTAAAATATTGTTCACTGGGTTTACCTGCGTCCAGAACTTCTCGAATGTTTTCTGTTGGAATGCTCTGTTGCTTAGCAAATTCCTCAAGTTTTTCATATTGTTCAGGTGTCAAAGGTTGACCTTTTCCTACATTGAATGAAAGACAATGTCAGAGACATGTTCAAAAATTCTGGAAAAATTACATTGCTTCCTTATGTCCCTGCATAATATTCAATAGAAAATCCCAACTGCCTAAATTCATCTACACTGGGTTGGTTAGTACAGACAATAGTAATTTTCCCCAAGTTCCATGTACACACTTAATTTAGTCTCACTGGTGGTATGACATCAATTTTCAGTTTTCATGATATATCAAAAAATAAGGCAACTTCTCTAGAGAATTCTCTCATCTCAATCCTATGCATTTTCAAAAATATAACATTGGAGAGTCATGGATGCCTATCATTGGAACCTTCATATTTCTCCTGAGTTTATACTCTAGAATTCATTATCTAATTTAGTACACACTTATCAAATGACACTCAAAATTGTCTAAACTTTGGACAAATAATATTTGTTCCCTTCTTTCCAGTAAGGAAACATGAATATAAACACTTCCATTAGCATTCCCCATCACTCTGAGTCTTCAATGACCATGCTACTCAAATTATAATATAATGTAAAAGATAACAATCATATTGTCATTTAGTGGAGAGGAGTTTGGAAATACCATGATACTGTATTTGGAGTGTGAATCTGACTTAATCTCTATTTGCAGGGTAATTTTTTTTTACCACATCAGAAAATCCACTACCATTCTTACCAACAACAAAAATCTGGTTTGTTGTCCGGCCAGTTCTATCCACATTCTTATTGGTAAAGACTATGTTCTCTGATGTTGCATACACAGGTTCAAATCTGTTGTCACCTTCAACTGAAGTAACAGAAATATTTCAAGCTTAGTGTCACTCATTTTTCTACTTTGTTAGATGTGACATGGTGACTAAACATTAATAACGACCCTGACTCTTAACAATCACCTCAGGTTCACTATCATACGATATACGTGGGCCAAGGTATTCTTGTATGCATTCATTTTGTATATCCTATCATAATACAGTGACCAATTATTTCCACTCTTTAAACCTGATAATGAATCCTAGGTACAAACACTTTCTCTTTTTCTCAATTCCTTCTGTCAAGACCTGTGGGATCACTCTATTGGGTATTCCTTTCCCTTTCCACCAGATCCAAAAAGCCACTTGTCAATTTTTTGAAAGTGTAAAACCTGGGTGTCATATCATAGTAATACTTGGTAGGAAAAATGATACATATGCAAAAAGGCCATACTATTGGAAATATGCACAAAAGTTTTCATCTTGTAAGATTATGGATGACAAAGATACAATAATGAGCATTTTAAGTTTTCCAGACATTCATATTGTGTTTGTGTTTGTCTTTCTGTTTGTGAGATTTTCTGTCTTCATTTGCTTCTCTCTCACTCTGTCTCCCTGTCTCTCTCTCTCTCTCTCTCTCTCTCTCTCTCTCTCTCTCTTTCTTGCTGTGTTTGTGTGTGGGGAGGGAGTATATGTGTATGTGTGTTTGTGTGGTATTTCCTCTTGTAGACACTGATTAAATGATAAAAGCACTTCACTCAGGAGATTTTGTCTTTTTCTACTTCCCATGTAGATTATATTTATGTATATCTCTCTTAGGGTCCTCATTTTTGTCAAGGTTCTCTGGCATTGTGATTTGTGTGGTAGTTTCTTTGCTTTATGTTTAAAAACCACTTATGAATGAGTACATGTGATAGGTGTCTTTCTGGGTCTGGGTTACCTCACTCAAAAAGATGTTTTCTACCTCCACTATTCACCTGCAAAATTCAAGATTTCATTATTTTTTTTCTGCTGTGTAGTACTCCATTGTGTAAATGTAGCACATTTTCCTTATCCATTCTTCACTCAAGGGGCATTTAGGTTGTTTCCAGGTTCTAGGTGTGACAAATTGACAGAAGGTTGAAGGGGAGTGAAGAGGTAGGGAGGAAAGTAGAGAAAAATGTAGAGCTCAATAAAAATCAATAAAAAAATCATGGTAAATAAAATGATTTTAGGATCTACTAATTTTCTATTACTGAAATACTTTATAATGTTCATGTAAACTTAGGAAAGTAATGATCTTGACAGAAGATTTGCTCTCCCCTCATTTAATATCAAACCATTCATAATTCAGTTGCATAGTGTTGCTATTATTTTAGCACATTTTTTAAAATTGAAGGAGTCTGTTTGAAATTTTTGAGCATTTTTCCCATAACAGCTTTTCAAAATTGAAGTTTATCATCAAATGATCTAAATGTTATGATCCCTACAAAACAATGGAATAGAAAGCTTTAAACTAGAACCATTCATTAAAAATTTCCACAAATCCAGTATGGCAGTTAATGCCTATAATATAAGTGCTTAAGAGCCCGAGGCAAGAAGTTTGCAGAAGATGTTTGAGGCCACTGAAACCTATCATTGAGTGTCAGGCCTGTCCAATAACAGAGAACTGTACAAATGCATCATTATTTGTCACAGCCAGAACCTGGAAACAACCTAAATACCCCTTGTTGGAAGAATGGATAAGAAAAATATAGTACATTTACACAGTGGAGTACTACACAGTGGGGAAAAAAACAACATCATGTAATTTGGAGGCAAATGAATGGATCTAGAAAACATCATTTTGAGTGAGGTAACCCTGACCCAGAAAAGCAAATTTTATATATACTCACTCAAAAGTGGTTTTCAGACATAAAGCAAAGAGAAACTAGCCTACAGTTTACCTAGACAACAAAGAAGACCCAAAGAGAGACATACATGGGTACAATCTAAATGGTAAGTAGAAAAAGACAAGATCTCCTGAGTAAATCGGGAACATGGACATCATGGGAGAGGGTAAAAGGGGATGGAAGAGGAAGGGAGGGGAGCAGAGAAAATATATACTTCAATAATAAAAATTTTAATAAAATAAGACACTGAATATTATATAGAAATAAATTTTCATGCAGGAAACTATTTGGAGACATTTTGTTAGCATTAATCACATCTTCAGGTAATAGTGTTCTTCTCTATGAAAACTTCAGGTGACCTACAATGTACTCTGACTTGGTAGCATATCTCAGTTGGTTGGAAGGATTGATGAATTTCCAAATAGCTGATATTGTTCTAAGTCCATGTACCTATGAGTAGCTGAAGTGTCAGCATGAATGTGCTCATTCAAAATGGTTCTGTTCATAGAGGAATCCCCCAGATCCCATACTTACACTGGGTCCTGTACTTGCCGTCTTCTTGCCTATACCCAATGACTGTTGTTTCTGAACATTGGCCATTTGCACTAAAAATCAAACAGACAATCCCTGGTTTATTCTTTATAACCTTTAATTTATATTAGAGATTTTTAAGTATTACAATGAACTTGATGAAGTAAAAGAATCTATGAATAGTGTGCAGAGCTGGAACAGAAGTACCACTTACATCTCTTGATTCTATTTTTTTTTAGAAAATATCATCCTATTTTAATCATACACATGACTTCCTTTATTTGTGGCAATTTTCCAAGTGCATTGAAGGCTCTGATGACTTCCTTATCCAAATTTCACTATTCACTGCATATGATTTTCAATATCTTAATTCTCATATTCTAGTCTAATGATAACATGTACATAGGTTTATATGCATGTGTTTTAAGTGATTTAATTTATAACCTAAAACTTACATTCATAACTAGAAGAAAGAAATGGTTCTATGCTTTCTAAGTTTTTATGGTCTTATGTACCCTTTCAATGACCACAGTCATCTAAATGTTAAGGAGTGTCTTTGAAACTAGAGCATCAAAGAAAGGGATCTGCAAATTAGATTTGTATAACCTGTTTGTGCAAAACTATTTATGATGTCATTGACTGAGTAATATAACACATATGATTATGAACCCAATGCTCACAGCCTTCAGCTTAGTAGAAATGAGATATTTACAGTCACTTGCATCTAATATTAGAGCACAAAATTTAACCACAGGCCTTCAACCAAAGGATTTCTAAGGAAACATTCAGGGAATTGGAGACATTATCTAACATCCTTACAGTGTCCAGAGCTAACCAATCTTGTAATAAAATAATCACATTCCTGAAGATGAGCCCTTCAATTTCATGACCAGAAAACAAAACAAAACAAAAAAAAACCAAACAAACAAACAAAAAAAACATTTCCCGGTAAATTCGACAACATAAAGGCTGAGAAACTTATAACAGTCTGCTCAGTTTACATAGTTGACAATTTGCTTACTTGACATAAAATGTGACTCCCATTTTACTACATGCTTCACTACAAGTAAGTTCACGAACATAGAGTCTCATGGGTCCTTCTTCCTCTATCGTGTCCACATTGTCAGCAGCAATGGCAATAGTAACCCATTTTCCTTCAAGCTGAACAAACCACAAATACTATTAGAATATGAGTTGGTACTCACATCTCTGATCCCAATCTTTGGAAATACATAAAATAACTAGAAATATAAAATGAATAATATTGTGTTCATTAGTAAAAAGTTATGCTTCTAGGGATGTAGAATAACACAGGACAATATGATTACTCAATTTATATAGCATTTGGTACCTGAGACCTTCTAGAACTACCCATGTGCTGGACTCTTAAGTTCTGAAATTAAAACCATTGTTTTCTTATTTCCATTGCTTTATCTTAGAAAAATTTGCTTGAAAAAGTGCACATGAGTGAATGTCAGAAAGGTTATTTCATGAATATGGACTCCAATGGACAAACTGAATGAAACATCATACCCACAGAAATATGCTGTTGAAAAACATCAATCCAATGCACAGACAAAATAAATTTACCTCAGTATAAGCATGAGCCAGACCAAATGCCAAAGCCAGCAGCAGAAACTTTACCATGGTGGTGCCTGCCTTTGCTCTTCTGTAGAAGCTCAAAATAGGATATTGGTTGTGAAGGAACTGAACTGACAAAGCTTTTTATACAGATAGTTAGAGGGAGTTTCTTGGAATCAACCAATGGTTCTGCACCACAACAACCTGCATCTGTTCAGTATTTCCTCTTTGGCCCTGTTGAACGGCATATGATCTCATATCCCTAAACTAATATGATTAGGCTAAAGGTCAGGTTCTATTTGGATGATGAGTTGAGAGTTCCTGTCAGAAAGAAAGAACCGTCCTTGTGAAAGCATCAAAGCAATTATTTTGAATCCACATCTTTTGGTTGGTAAAGGTCAAAATGCATATGTGCATGTTCTACGTGATTCATCCAACCAACCTGACATGCCTTTTAAAATACATTCTGGATCTAAGCATAATACTGTGCTGTCAAATGAATTTAAAATTGTGGCCTTAGAAATGTATGTCAAAGCAACCACATTTTTAGATCATAAGATGGTAAATCTAAAGAAGGTTTTCCTATACATATATTGATATATCCTGTGCTACCTTTAAGTCTTCCAATATATTGATTACTTTATTCTTCCAGCACACAGAATTCAAAGGCTCTGGCACAGAACTATAAGACATAACACCAACGCTTATCTGCATCAATAATAGAAAAAAATGCTGCTAGATGTCCACTGACAATAAATACAGCTATTATTAATTAAAAGAAGCCAAACAATTATTTTTTTCTGTTGTGTAGTACTTCATTGTGTAAATATACCACATATTCTTTACCCATTCTTTAGTCAAGGAGCATTTAGGCTGTTTCTAGGATCTGGCTATGATGAAAATGCTGCTATGAACATAGGTGACCACATATCCTTGTAGTATGATTAAGCATTCTTTGGGTATATACCCAAAATTTTCTGAGAAATAACCATACTGATATCCAAAGGGGCCGTAGCAGTTTAAACTCACACTAACAATAGAGGAATGGTCCCTTTACACCACATCCCCTCCAACATAAGTTTTCATCAGTGTTTTTGATCTTGGCCATTCTTAGAGGTGAAACATACAATCTCAGAGTCATATTAATTTACATTTCTCTAATGGCTAAGGATGTTGAGCACTTCATAAGTGTCTTTCAGCCATTTTAGATCCCTCTGTTGAGAGTTCTCTGTTTAGGTCTGCACCCCATTTTTAATAGGATTATTTGTTCTTTTGGTGACAAGTTTCTTGAGTTCTTTGTATATTTTAGAGGTTAGCTCTCTGTCCTATGAGGGGTTGGGAATAACGTTTCCCATTATGTAGGCTGTCATTTTTGTCTTGTTGACCATGTCCTTTGCTTTACAGAAGCTTCTCGGATTCAGGAGGTCCCATTTATTAATTGTTTCTCTCAGTGTCTGTGCTACTAACATTATATTTAGAAAGTGACCTCCTGTGCCAATGTGTTCAAATGTACTTCCCATATTCACTTCTATGAGATTCAATATGGTTAGTTTTATGATGAAGTCTTTGATCCATTTCGAATTGAGCATGGTGATAGATATGGATCTATTTTTCTTCTTCAACATGTTGCCAACCAGTAATGTCAGCACCAGTATGCTTTCTGTTTTCGATATTATATTGTTTGATTCTTTGTCAAAAATCAGGTGTTCTTAGGTGTTTGGGTTAATATCTGGTTCTTCGATTTGGTTTCATTGGTCCTCTTGTCTGTTTTTAATCTATGAGCAGACTGTTTTCTGTACTGTAGCCCTATAATAGAGTTTGAAGTCAGGGGTTGTTATGCCCCCAGGAGTTCCTTTATTTGAACAGGATTATTTTGGTTATCCTGTTTTTTTTTTGTTTTTCCATATAAAGTTAAATATTGTTCTTTCATGGTCTGTGAAGAATTTTGCTGGGATTTTGATTGGAATTGCATTGAATATGTAGGATGATTTAGGTAAGATGGCCATTTTTCTATGCTAATTCTACTACATAAATACATGGGAGATCTTGTCGTTTTCTGGTGTCTTCTTCAATTTCCTATTTCAAAAATTTAAAGTTTTTGTCATGCAGGCCTTCCACTTGTTTGGTTATAGTTACTCCAAGATATTTTATGTTATTTGTAGCTATTGTGAATCATGATATTTCTCTGATTTCTTTCTCAGTCCATTTATCATCTGTGTAAATTAGGGCTACTGATTTTCTTTTTCTTAGTTAATCTTGTATCCTGCTACATTGCTAAAGGTGTTTATGAGTTGTATAAGGTCCTTGGTAGAATTTCTGGGTCACTTATGTAGACTATCATATCATCAGCATATAGTGAGAGCTTGACTACTGATTTTCTAATTTGTATCCTCTTGATCTTTTGCTGTCTTATTGCTCTAGTTAGAACCTAAATTACTATATTGAATAGATATGGAGAGAGAAGAAAACCTTGTCTTGTTTCTGATTTCAGTGGGATCATTTTCAGTTTCTCTTTATTTAGTTTGATGTTGGCTGTGGGATTGATGTATATCATTTATTTATTACATTTAGGTATATTCCTTGTATCCTTACTCTCTCCAAGACTTTTTTCATTGAAGGGATGTTGAATTTTGTGAAAACTTTTTCAGTATCTAATGCGATGATCAAGTGGGTTTTTATAGTTTGTTTATATGGTTGATTACATTGACAGATTTTTGTATTTTGAACCATCCATGCATTTCTGGGATGAAACCTACTTTGTCATGGTGAATGATTTTTCTGATGTGTTTTTGGTCTTGTTTTGCCAGTATTTTGTTGAGTATTTTTGCACCAATATTCATGAGTGATACTGGTCTGTATTTCTTTTTCTTGGTAAAGGCCTGTAGTCATTTGGTTATCAGAGTAATCATAGCCTTATAAAAAGAGTTTGACAATGTTTCTTCTGTTTTCATTGTGTGGAACATTTTGAGAGTATTGGTATTTGTTTTTTGAAAATCTTGTAGATATCTATGTTAAAACTATCTGACCCTGTGCTTTTTTTAGTTGGAAGATTTTGATGACTGCTTTTATTTCTTTGGCAATTATAGGTCTATTTAATTTGCTTGTCTGGTACTCATTTAATTTTAGTAAGTGATATTTATCCAGAAAATTGTCCATTTCTTTTAAGTTTTCTAATTTTGTGGAGTACTGGTATTGAAGTAAGACCGGATGATCCTCTGGGATTTCCTCTGTGTCTATTGCTATGTCTTCCTTTTCATTTCTGATTTTGTTTTTTTTTTTTTTTGCATATTCTCTCTCTGCATTTGGTTAGTTTGGATAAAGGTCTATTTTGTTTATTGTGTCTAAAATCCAATTATTTGTCTCATTGATTCTTTTTTTTTTTTGAGACAGAGTTTCTCTGTGGCTTTGGAGCCTGTCCTGGAATTAGCTCTGATAGACCAGACTGGCCTCGAGCTCACAGAGATCTGCCTGCCTCTGCCTCCCAAGTGCTGGGATTAAAGGCATGTGCCACTGCCACCCAGCCTTAATGATTCTTTATATTGTTTCCTTTGTTTCTAGTTTGTTGATTTTGGCTCTCAGTTTGATTATTTTCTGCCATCTAGTTCTGCTGGGTGAGTTTGGTTCTTTTTGTTTTAGAGTTTTAAGGTGTTCTGGTAATTCATTACTGTGGGACTTTTTTCCATCTTCTGTAGTAGGAGCTGCGGGTTGTGTTCCACTGCCTGGCTCCCGGCCGCCTGGCTAGCTTATGCCCCAAAATAACAACACACAAACTGTATTCTTTTAAACACTGCTTGGCCCATTATATCTAGCCTCTTCTCGGCTAACTCTCACACCTGGACTAGCCCATTTCTAATAATGTGTGTAGCACCCCAAGGTGCGCTTACCGGGAAGATTCTAGCCTATGTCCATCCTGGGTCGGAGCTTCATCCCGTCTGCCCCAGCAATGAGCTGCATGGTGTCTGTCTGAGGCGTCTTACCTCACTTCCTCTTCTTCCCAGCATTCTGTTCTGTTTACTCCACCCACCTATGTTCTAACCTATGAGGGCCAAGCAGTTTCTTTATTTTTTAACCATTGACCTTCCTCCATCAATCTTCTTTATGTAGGCATTTACTGCTACGAAATTCCCTCTTAACACTGCTTTCATGTGTCCCGTGAATTTGGGTATGTTTTGTGGTCATTTTCATTTAATTTGAGGGAGTTTTTAATTTTTTTTTCTTCCTTGACCCATTGGTGATTTAGGTGAACATTGTTTAATTTCTATAAGTTTGTGGGCCTTCTGAAATTAGTGTTGCTCTTGGATTCTCATAATAAGCCATGGCCATCTGATATTATACATGTTGTTATTCGAGGTTCCAGCAGATAGGGCTGAGGTAGAGCCTGTCCCACTGAGCTCTCCTGAGGCTAAGTGGGATGGTGGGTGTAGATTACCCAGACCTTTCTCCTGGCCACCAGGGAGAAACACACACTGAGTCAGGAATCTGTAGAAGCAGGGCCTCTCTTTATTGCATCAGGAAGGAACTTATATCGGGCTGAGATAATTAGTGGGATTTTTGGGATGGGGTGAATTGGAGTAAGGACAAAGAGTCAATAATATCCTGCCATAATAGTGGTGGATAGGCAGAGGTGGGCCTAGGTTGGGCTGTGCTAAGTCAATACTCAACAAACTCAACTCAGTCTAAGAAAGTTACACTGGGCCTCATATCTAGGCTTCATAAGGCCCTACAGGGTTATAACTTGTAAAAAAATCTGCCTATGTTTTCTTCTAGTGTTTCTACTGTTATAAGATTTAGATTGTGGTCTTTGATCCCCTTGAATCTAATTTTTGTGAAAAGTAATAGATTGGGTCCAATTTCATTGTACTTCAAGTAGATACCTCTTTTCTCAACAGCATTCCTTGAAGATGCTTTCTTTTCTTTAGTGTAGGTGTTTTGTATTTTGCTAAGGTCCATATAGCTATAATAATGAGTACTTATATTCAGGTTTTTACACTTGATTCTCTTGGTGTATATGTCTCTTTTTTGCCTGTAATAGGCAAGTTTTTTATTCTATTTATTTTAAGATTATAATAGAATTTCTTCACTTTCTCTGTCTTTTTTTCCATCTAAATTATTGCATATACCTTCTGTTCTCACTTCCAAATTCACAACTTCCTTTTTTTTCTGGAATTGTTCTTACTTATATATTTGTGTTTGTTTCTTCCTATTTGTTCCAAATAGATAAAGATAGCCTGCTCAGTCTGTATAATGCTAATTATGTGTTTCCAAGCTGATGATTTGGTATCAAATGACCAATTACTCTGTTCCTCCATGGAAAGATAGTATCTCCCAATATTCATGTTTGTTAGTTGCATGTGGGTTATATCTGTAGGACTGAGGCCTCATGATGTTTCCCCAATATACTTTAGCATTACTATTGTTGTCATCCTTGTTCTGCTGCCATTGAGAATGTCATATACATGACATTTTGTGGGGATAGCTTCTGATGTTACCAAGATAAAGAATCTCAGACCAAACTTCCTTATGTTCTGGCTCCTTCTATCTTTCTTCTCTCTCTTATACAGTGTTATCTGAACATTAGGTATGGAAATATATATATATATATATATATATATATATATATCATTGTGACTAGGCTCTATATCTCTGCCTTCTGATTGACTATGGTTTTCTGTAATGGTTCAGTGTGTTGAAAACATGTTTCCTTTATGAGAGGTGAATAATATACTTTTCCATGAGTATAAGAAGAAAATTGTATTTGATTGTGTATGGGAGTGTGTTATTGTATCCCTGGTGCTGATCTTAGGGGCTATGCTGCTCTAAGAAAGTTGTAGTTATGCCCTGGCCTGGAAGTCTCAGAGAGAGAGGAAGGGTGGCCTTGTCCCATGCCTGAAAGTGTCAGAGAGAGAGGAACAGCAGATGTGTCACTCTCCATTCTTCCCCAGCCAGGAATTGCCAAGAAGAGCGATAGAACATCAGGTTCCCAGGCTGATCTAGAAGTGTTGAAGAAAGGGAGAGAGAGAGAGAGAGAGAGAGAGAGAGAGAGAGAGAGAGAGAGAGAAAGAGAATATGGCTGGGCCCTGGCTGCTGCCAGGTTCCATTAGAGATAGAGGGAACATGGTGGCTCACCAGCCCAGGCAAGGAAGTGTTGGAGAGAGAGGGAGTGCTGCAATGGTGGCCCAAGCCTCAGAACAGAAACATCAGAGGGGCAGTACAGTGCTACTTTCGTGACTCAGGAGCATCCACATCACCAGTTCTAGAAACTAGATTAAGTCTTCCCTCTAGGAAGGAACAACTGTTTTCCAGTCAGCATGCAGTGCTGTCCTCTCTATGAGATACCACACTGTATCAGCAATCACCAGAGCTACAGACCTGCCAGCAAAAAAAGGAGCAATGACCAGAGCTGTGACTCCATCTGCATCTGGAAGAGCAAACATCTGACCCGAAGGTCCACCTGTACCTGGAGGAGCAATTGCCTGAAACTCAGCTCTGCTTGCTCCTGGAGGAATGATCAATGGAGTCACAGTCACCAACTACACCGATCCTCTGAAGCACAGGCTCCACCTCTACCAATTAGAGGAAGAGATGGGTAGGCAACAGTGTAAGAACAGAACATAAAGATCAATATTGCATCACCAGAAAACAACAGTTCTTTATCAGAAAGATCTGAACATCCCAACACAGATGAAGCAGAAGAAAATGACCATAAAATAACTTTATAAAGATAATTGAGTCTCTTAAAGAAGGAATGAAAAAATACCCTTAAAGAAATGGAGGAAAAGACAAACAAAAATAGGAAGAAATCAACAAATCCCTTAAAGAAAACCAAGAAAAATCAAACAGGTAAAGAGAATGGATCAAGACTTAAAAAGTGAAGAAGAAGAAATAAAGAAAATACAAACCAAATGAATTCTGAAAATAGAAAAGTTGAGTAAGTGATAAGAAATTACAGATGCAAGAATAAACAACTGAATACAGAAGGAAGAGAGAATCTTAGGCATTGAAGGTACATTAGAGGAAATAGATTCATCTGTCAAAGAAAATGTTAAATCAAACAAGTTTTTAACACAAAATATCCAGCAATTCAGAGATTCCATGAAAAGACTGAACCTAAGAATAATAGGGATAGAAGAATGAGAAGAAATACTACTCAAAGGCAAAGAGAATCTATTCAACAAAACACTAGAGCAAACTTTCCCAACCTAAAGAAGGACATGCCTGTGAAAATTCCAGATGCTTACAAAACACCAAATAGACTAGACAAAAAAAGTTTCCCTACCACATAGTTAGCAAAACATTAAACACACAAAATAAAGAAAGACTATTAAGAGCTGCAAAAGAATAAGGCCTAGTAACATTTAAAGGCAGACCTATAAGAATTACAACTGATTTCTCAATGGAAACAATAAACGCCAGTAGATCCTGGGCAGGCATTATGCAGAAACTAAGAGACCACATATTCCAAGCCAGTTTACTATACCTAACAAAACCTTCAATCACCATAGAAGGAGAAAACAAGATATTCCAAGACAGAACTAGATTTAAACAATACCTACCCATGAATCTAGCCATACAGAAAGTACTAGAAAGAAAATTCCCACCCAAAGAAGTTAATTACACAACCAGCCCCAAACACTGGTAGTAGGAGACTTCAATAACCCACCCTCACCACTAGAAAGGTCTACTATACTTAATAGAGACATAAGAAAACTGACAGATATCATGACTCAAATGGACTTAGCAGACATCTATAGAACATTTCATCCAAACATAAAAGATTATACCTTCCTCTTAGCACCTCATGGAACCTTCTATAAAATTCACAACATGCTAAGAAACAATGTGAAACTCAGCAGATAGAAAAGAATCAAGTAATTCCCTGTATCTTATCAGATTACCATACTTAATTTTAGAATTCAACAACAACACAAAATCCAGAAATCCTTCAAACTTATGGAAACTGAATATTGCTCAACAGAATCATCCCTGGGTCAAGAATGAAATAAAGAAAGAAATTAAAAACTTCCTAAAATTCTATGAAAGTGAATGTGCAAAATACCTAAACTTATGGGACACTGTGAAAACAGTACTAAGAAGAAAGTCCATAGCACTGAATGGCTGCACAAAGAAATTGGAGAAATCCCATACTAGTGAATATATAGAACAAGTGCAAGCTCTATAACACCAAGATGCAAATTTGCCCAGGAGGAATAGATGACAGGAAATAATCAAACTAGTAGATGAAATCAATAAAATAGAAAGAAAAAAGAAAGAAAGAAAGAAAGAAAGAAAGAAAGAAAGAAAGGGAGGGAGGGAGGGAGGGAAAGAAAGAGAGAGAGATGAAGAAAGGAAGGAAGGAAGGAAGGAGACAATACAAAAAATCAATGAAACAAAAAAATTGCTTTTTCAAGAGAATAAACAAGATAGATAAACCCTTATCAAAACTAACCGAAAGGCAGAGGGAGAAAATCCAAGTTAACAAAATCAGAAATGGGAAGGGGGCATAAAAATAGACAGTGAGGAAATCCATAGAATCATCAGGTCATAGTTCAAAAATCTGTACTCTACAAAATTGGAAAACTTAAAAGAAATGAAATTTTTTCTGGATAAACGTCACTTACCAAAATTAGATCAAGACCAGAAAAAATATAAAATGGAAAAAAAGCATATTCAACAAATGTTGCCAGCAGAAATGGACATCAACAAGTAGGAAAATTAAATAGATCCATATTTATTTCCTTGTACAAAACTCAAATACAAATGGATCAAAGACCTTAACATACAACCAATTGCATTTAACCTCATAAAAGAAAAGTGGGATGTACAGTGGAACACATTAGCACAGCAGATCATTTCCTAAATATACCCCAGTATCACAGACACTGAAAGCAACAGTTAATGATTGGGACCTCCTTAACCTGAAACACTTCTGTAAAGCAAAGGACACAATCAACAAGACAAAACAACAGCCTACAGAATGACAAAAGATCTTCACCAATCTGACATCAGACAGATGTCTGATCTCCAAAATATACAAAGAACTCAAGAAACTGGTCATTAAAAGAACAAATCATCCAATAAAAGACTAGAGTACAGACCTAAACAGAGAACTCTCAACATATGAATCCAAAATGGCTGAAAGACACTTAAGAAAATGCTCAAATTCCTAAGTCGTCAGAGAAACGCAATTCAAAACAATTCTAAGATTCCATCTTACATCTGCAAGAATGGCCAAGATCAAAAACACTGATGACAACTTATACTGGAGAGGTTGTGGGGTAAAGGGAATACTCCTGCATTGCTGGTGGGAGTGCAAACTGGTACAGCCCCTTTGGATACTAGTATGGTGATTTCTTGAAAATTAGGAAACAACCTTCTTCAAGACCCTGCAATTCCACTTTTGGGTATATATCCAAAGGATGGTCAATCATACCATGTGGATGCTTGCTCGACCATATTCATAGCAGAATTGTTTATAATAGCCAGAACCTAGATAAACCCTTCTACTGAAGAATGAATAAAGAAAATGT
This sequence comes from Neodon shergylaensis, assembly GCA_025134845.1. Taxonomy (NCBI): domain Eukaryota; kingdom Metazoa; phylum Chordata; class Mammalia; order Rodentia; family Cricetidae; genus Neodon; species Neodon shergylaensis. The sequence continues at coordinate 49,400 of JABTXL010019492.1, forward strand.
GGTACAAAAATAGCTTTGCCCAATAAACTGCAGGAAGCAATTTGTAGAATAACTACACCCATATTTTCAGATATTTTTTTTATAAATGTTCTTTTACATTTAAGGAGGGATATGCTATAGCGATTTTCATTGGCATAGTTCTTGGCTTATTGATACAAACTTAAAGTCAATTTTGTTATATGTATATTTCTGCTCTTGATTAAGGTATTATATTTGTGAAGCTCATTTAAAAGTGTAATGCATAATTAAGAAATATAGGCTAAAAGATAATCATCTATAATAGTGAAGCTTGTAGTCATGTTAGGTTTTCTAAATATATAGAGATATATTTCAGTTAGATCAGTATTATTTAAATCTTTCAGAGACCTTCAGAATATGGCATTTATAATGTTTTAAAAAACTGAAACTTTTGATGCCAGTGAGACAAATCTGTTTCTGGCAGCAGTAACTACTTTAAAGGGAAGATGGACATCAAAGAGGTTTCTTATGAATCTGGTTAACCATTTTTGGCAAGAAACTGCTCTTGCCTGGACTACTTGATGAACTGGCCATGCAGGACCCACAGAGAAATGACTTCGGAACTTGCATAAAGGTGAGTCTGTCCTTTGGGGTTCCTGCTGCATGAAAGAGCCTGCCAGATATTCTGCAGGACACAGAAGAAAGTGACTGAAAACTGCCAATATAGGTGGAACTGTCTTTGAAATCTCCTGCTTCGTGGAAAAGTCTGCTAGATACTATGGGCCTATAGGCTGAATATGAATGCACCAAAGGTACAGAAGATCTTTGAGTGACTGTCCTGGCAGCAAGATGTCTCTGTCAATCCTGGAGTTTTGGAAGTTGTTTTCAATGTTTCCCTGTTTACTTAGGTAATATTATATCATTCTGAATTCTTTGATAAAGATGAAAAATAGTTACAGATTTCCTTAGGTATGATAAAAGATAAAATAGATATAAATATTGTAACTAGAGTTCTTCCTTGATACCTGTATTTTATATGTAATTTTATTATGTTAAAGTTAAAACTTTCCTTTCTATTTAAACAGAAAAGGTGAGGTGATGTTGGATTTCCCTTTGTACCATTGATTAATAAAGAAACTGCTTTGGACCTATAGCAGGTTAGAACTTAGGTAGGCAGGGGAAGCTAGCCCAAGTGCTAGGAGAAAGAATGGCAGAGTCAGAGAGAAGGGATGTAACCTTGGAAGAGATAGATGTACTGAAACTTCCCTGGTAGGTCATGACCATTTGGTGATGCACAGATTAATGGGGATGGGTTAAATTAAAATGTAAGCACTAGCAAATAAGAAGTTAGAGCTAATCGGCCAAGCAGTGGTTTAAATAATATAGTTTCTGTGTGATTATTTCTAAAGCTCAGCAGCCAGGAACCAACAAGTGTCCTCCATTCAACATCATTGTTTAATATTCAAGCACGTTGCTTATAAATATTGAATGTACTTTGATTTTGTTATATCTTTAGACTTCAGGGGATTGAATGTAGCAACTCTGTTTAATATCTTTTCTTTTTCCTTGTTACAAGCCCTCAAAGAAGATTGCATCTGCCTTTTCGATTTTGATAGTAAACTATACTTTAAGGAATTGTTGTACAAAGAGAAAATTGTAATAAACACATGCACATTTGCAGGACTTGGTATTGGAAAATCATTCTCATGAATTTATTCTTCAAAATGACAATGGCTCTATGTGCACTATTTAAGCATAGCATGATTCATTTGCTGAGTTCATTTAACAAAAGATAATCTTCTCAGATGGATTTTTGAAAACATATTTCCTCCTCTATTTTAAATAATGTGGAACATGGGGACAGACCCCAAATATTTGTTCTGTGAAATCTTGTAGTATGTTAGGATTATTCAAACACAAATCATAATTTTTAGCTAAAAGTAAATATGAAGCAAAACATACAATTCACTTCTGTAGTGTTTGTGCTCATTCTTCACCAGTAATTGTGACATTTCTAATTATTCCAATAGATTATAGTAATGCAGATCAGTTCTTACACCAGAGTGATTATTTTACTTAGCTTAGTGAACATATATTTGTTTTTGGAATGAGATCCTTTACACAACATCTTTATTGCTGTTTGAAACATTTAATTTAATCATTCAAAAAGTAAGAAGAGATCACATATCATAAGAAGGGAAAGAAAAGATAAGACAGCAATTTGGTATGTTTTATTCAGACTCCAGAGGTGGGAAGAAAGGCATGTGATACTGTTTCCATGTCACAGAATATGATGCAAAATTAAACCATAATTAAACAGGAAAGATTTTGTCCTTGAGAATGTATGAATGCAAACTTAAATATAGCAATACAGAGTATAAAGAATGGATTGTACATAAACAGGTACTTCCCTAGAATTCGCCAATACTTTGCACTTGGGATTCTATAGGAGCACTTTCAACAAAGAATAATGATATTCTGTGACATATATGAAAATTCATATTAAGAGGTATCAAAGAATATACTGAAAACATCAACATGTTGTACAAGTAATACATGCACAAATCTGTGACAAATAATAGCCCACAATCATAAATAAAGAAATATTTGTCAAATACAAAACACACCTCTTGATGGAATATTCCTCAATATAAAAATGTTAACAATTCTGAACAAGATAAAGTCCATCATACTGATTTATAAATAAAAATATTCTATCATTCAATTTTGCAACTGTAAGGTATTCACCTTCAGAAGACAAATGATATTCTACCTTAATTTTGCCTAATTTGGCATTCATTTTTCCTTTGTAACATACCTATTTCTAATTTTTTATGTAATAAGCACATATCTAGTCAAATATCAAGATGTTAGGCATTGATTCTCTTTCTACTCACCGACAGATGGTCATTATTTAGGACAAATATCTGTAAGAGAACATGTATAGGGTAAGAAGTGACATAAATTTTCTCATATGAATATTAGCACAGCTCTCCAAAGATTATTTCTAGAAATAGAAACTGAAAGATTACATATGACTAAATATAAACTGAATCAGAAATCTTACTGAGTAAATAGATAGATAGAACGATTAAGGATGTATATATACCTGCATGAATTTATGAATAAAATCAATATACATATATGAATAAATATGATTGTATATATTTAGAAATACTATGGCCAAAATAATATTCAATGAGGTTACCTATAGCCAGAACATCTTGAATATTTTCTGGTGGAATGTTCTGGACCTTAGCAAATTCCTCAATTTTTTTCATATTGTTCAGGAGTCAAAGTTTGACCTTTTCCTATATTGGATGACTGACAATGTCAGAGATATGTTCAGTAGATTTCTGAAGGAATTACATTGCTTTCTTAGTAGCCCAACTTCTCCAATTTCATCTATGCTGGGTGGGACAATACAGGCCATAATATTTTTTTCCAAATTCCATGGACACATTTTATGAAGTCTAAATTGTGGTATTACATCACTTTTCAGTGTTTCATGATGTATCAAAAAAAAAAACTTCTCTAGAGGGTTCACTCATCTCAAACCTACTCACTTTAAAAAACATGACCCTAAAGAGTCATAGATGCAAGTCAATGGAATCTTAACATTTCTTCCAAGTCTGTAATCTAGAGTTTATGTTTTAATTTAGTACACACATGTTCAAACAACACTCAAAATTGTCTGAAGTTTGGAAAATTTGTTCCCTTCTTTCCTGTGAGAAAATATGAACATATATAACACATTCCAATGGTCTCCCTCATTACCCCAAGTCTTCCATGGTCATTATATTCAAATTATAATATAATGTAAAAGTTGATCCACAAAAAAAAAATCAGAGTGTTATTTAGTGGACGGGAGAATGGAAATACCTGGATACTGTATTTGTAGGGTGAATCTGATTTAATCCTTAGTTGCAGGGTGATGCTTTTGTTACTATTTTTTTAAAAAACCCACTACAATTCTTACCATAAACATAAATCACGTTTGTTGTCTGGCCAGTTCTATCCACATTCTGATTGGCAAAGATTGTAAAATCTGGTGTTGAATACACAGGTCCAAATGTATTGTCACCTTCAACTGTAATAACAGAAAGATTTCAAAATGAGTGTCACTTATTTTTCTACTTTGTTTGATGTCACCTGTTGAATAAACATTAATATTTACCACAACTCTATCAATCATTTTTGATTCACTATTATATGACCAATGTGTGCAAAGATATTTCTATAGTCATTATTTTTGCATATCTCATTATGATACTCTTTAAACCTGATAATAAATCTGAGGTACGGACACTTTCCTTGTTCTCTGAATTCCTTGTTTCAAGACCTATGTGATCACTATGGTGGGTATTCCTTTCCCTTTCAACCAGACCCAAAAGATCACTTATCAATTTCCAAAAAAATATAAAACTTTGGTGTCACACCATGATAATACTTGGTGGGAAAAAGAATACACATGCAAAAAGAGACTGTAGTAATGAGAAATATGCACAAAAATTTTCCTCTTGTAAAATTATTGATGGAAAAGATATAAGTATGAACATTTCAAGTTTACTAGAAATTTGTAATGCGTGTGTCTGTCCCTGTGTGTATGAGAATTTTATGTACATATGGCTCTCTCTCTCCCTTCCTCCCCCACTTTCTCACTCTTTTGTTCTCTTTCTCTCTCCTCTTGCTGTGTGTGTGTGTGTATGTAAAAAGGAGGCAAGCAGGCTGCATTCCACCCAGTCCCCGCATGGCTAGCATTACAACAGAAATATCAACACACAAATTGTATTTATTTAAACACTTCCTGAACCATTAGTTTCAGCCTCTTATTGGCTAATTCTCACATCTTGCTTAACCCATTTCTAATAATCTTGTAGCACCACAAAGTGGCGGCTTACCAGGAAAAATTCAGCATATCTGACCTGGTGGCTGGCTCCATTGCATCTGCCTGTCTCTGCTTCATTCTCCCAGCATTCTGTTCTGTTTACTACGCCTACCTAATTTTCTGTCCTATCAAGAGGCCAAGGCAGTTTCTTTATTAACTAATGAAAGTAACACATAACTGAAGACTCCCACATCATTTCCCCTTTTTCTGTTTAAACAAAAAAGAAAGGCTTTCACTTTAGCATAGTAAAATTCATATAAAAAACAGTATCAAGCAAGAATTACAGTTACAACATTTATATCTATTTTATCTTTATCATAACAATGGAAAACTATAACCATCTATCTATTCTTCAACTCCATCAAAGACTCCAGAAGGATATAATATTACCTAATTAAACAAGAAATAAGCAACTTTCAAACTCTAGAAATGACAGAGACATCTTGCTGCCTGGACAGTCACCCAAAGGTCTTTTGTACCGTTGGGGCATCCATCTTCAGCCTACAGCCCCATAGTATTCAGCAGACATTTCCATGAAGCAGGAAATTTCAAAGACAGTTCAGTCACTTTCTGCTGTGTCCTGCAGAATGTCTCACAGACTCTTTCATGAATCAGGAACCCTGAAAGACCATCTCACCTTTACACAAGTTCAGCAGTCCTCTTTCTGAGGGTTCTTTGTGTCTAGTTCATACAACTGTCCAGGCAAGAGCAGTTTCTTGCCAAAATGGCTATCAAACTCCATAAGGATCCTCTTCAATGCTCATCTTCCTCAGGATGTAGCTTGGTGCTGCCAGAAGCAGACATGTCTCATTGTCATGAAAAGTCCTAAGTTACTAAAACATTTTAAATGACATATTCTGCAGTCTTTGAAAGATATGAAGAATGCCTATCTAACTGAAATATATCTCTATATATCTAGAAAATCTAACATGACTACAAACTCTACTATTATTGATGATTATCCATTAGCAACCTATATTTCCTAATTATACATTACATTTTAAAATGAACTACACAATCACAATACCTTAATCAATATCAGAAATACATATACATATAACAAAACTGACCTTAAATTAGTATCAGTACACCAAGATTCATATCAATGCAAATTATTCATATCTATATCATATCCTCCTTTAAATATAAAAGAACATTTATAAACAATATTTGGGAATATGGGTGCAGTTATTTCTCTGCAAACTGCTTCCTGCTGTATGGGGGCACTGTTATTTAGGTATTTCAGGGTATAACCTGTGTGCCAGGTTCATCTCAGTCATCAGATGGGTGAAGTAATTTTCTGAAGGTGTTCGCGGTGACCTTTCAGGAGGGCGTGGTCTATCATACCATATGGGATAGAAGCAATCCACAGGGTCTCATCTTCTGTGAAAACAAAAGAAGAAACTCTTTTCCAAAGCATGATATCCTTAGATCCAAATTCTGAAGTCAAGAAATGTGGCGGTTATGAATTAATTCAGACAATTGTAATAAAGATATGTAACTTTAATGGGAAAGTCAAACTCACGAATCCACGAATCCCGTGCAGCACAGAAAACAGGAAATAGCAGAGAGCTTGCCGCTCCTGCGCTCCCCATTTATCAGTAAACATTCACCCTAGCCAACCCCGCCCAATATTGGGCGGGGCCTATCCCTACATCTCCCCTTTTTTTCTAAATAAGACAGAACTAAACCAAATACAACTATAAACAATAATAACAAATAATAGATATAACAAACAATATTGAGAACAAAAGTTTTACCAGACATTTTATCTCAAGGAGACTAAATAAAGTAGAGAGTAATTACAATTATATAATCTTCAACTCCATCAAAGATCTGAGAAGGGAATAAATATTACTTAACAAATGAGAGATATCCAAAATGTGCCATAATTGACAGAGACAACTGACTACCTGGGCAATCACCCAAATTCTCATTCGCAATGTTGAGTCAACCAATTTTGGCTAAGGCCTAACATAACTGACATACCATTATCAAATGCAAGGAACTTTCTTAGAATTATCCTGCCCTGTCTTGGCAAGATAAGACAATCCTGTTTCATATCTTTGTCAGTAGATGAGGTATGGGATTTTCTTAACCCAAAGGCCAGTTCTGCCAAGAAGACAAGCTCCCAGTGGAGTGTCTTTGGTGCTCAATGTTCTCTCGGGAGTAGAGTGGCATTGCCAGGAGTAATTGTGTCTCGTTGGCACAGAATTCTAGGTTAGATTAAAGGCCATTTTCTACAGCTCTTTAAAGAGGCTGAAGATTATACTATCTATACTAAATATAATCTCTCTGTAACTAGAAGACCTGATTAACCTAAGAATAAACATGACAAACATATAATTCTCAACACCTATCTAACTTGAAGACTAAGAGAATAAACAACGGTGCAATATATGAAGACAGTGATCTTCATCTGTAAACAATGTCAGTACATATCAAATGTAAACAATGTTCATCTGTAAACAATGTCATTACATATCAAATGCAAACAATGTTATTACATAAATAGTATCAGAGGTAGAAATGTACATTGTGATATGGTAGATGTATCAATACAATATAAGCATACTCTTATACAAAATTAGAGGTAGGAACATTCACATACAATATTTAATATATCAATATACAGGAAACAGTACCAATACAATTTTCTAAGAACAGTAACTCACAAATACCAATCATCCTAACAAACCAGTTAATCCCCTTCTTCTTCTTCTTTTTTTTTTTGAACATACCCCTAAATCCATAAAACATCTCCCCATCCCCTCAACCCCGAACCAACCAATAAAAGATGTCCCTAACCCTGAGGGCAATTCTGTTGGGAGAGGGGACGTCGTCCTCTAAGATTGCTTCAAGCTGACATGGGGCGATGTTCTTCTTAGGGGCTCCTGTGAAAGCAAATGATGGTAAAATTCCCAAATTAACCTTTGATCCAAGAAAATTGTAACTAGTCTCTGTGCGTTTTGAGAAGGTCTGGCCAGAGTGTTATCAAAAATGTGCACCATTCGAAATTGTCTCGTGCAGTTGGTACCAAAAAACAAGTCTAATATTAGCACTTAAAAAAAGAAAAAAAATAATAATCATGACGTCATAAAAACCAGATTGAGTTGATGTTGTGGGGCCCCATCTTCATCCTGTAAACTTCAAAGATTACTGTAGGAAAATTTGTTGCTTGTTATGGGAAGTTTAAACATTAACAACAAGGACACATACTGACATATAAAGAAAGACACAGATATGAGGAAAAGCAAAGAAAGTTCATCAAGTATACAATTATTCTTATTCTGTCCCATTTCATGGCTCCTGATCTGAGACAGAAACTCTGAGATATCTCTTATCAACAGGCTTGGAATTGAAGAGGAACTGAGCCATAGTCCAACTCCAAAACAAGCTCTACATATTTATAAAGAAGTGTTCAATAAAACATATAAATATATATATATATATAAAATCAATACTGACTGATCCTTAGTGGGTTGTAACTATTTTCCATCCATCAATAATTAAATATTCAGGGTCTCTTAAATTCTTTGAAGACCAGTATTTTCCTGTGGAGATAAGAAAAGAACCCTGCCCCCAACCTATTGTATTTCTTACCATCAGTATGTTCGCCATCCTTGTGAATGAATCGTTATTTATCTTTTCCAAATGGCTTCTCTTCTTCATACCGAACCTTTATTAATTTTGACGGTATCCATAATTTTTCCTCACCTGTGGAGATAAGAGCAAAACCCCTTCCCCAATGCAACACATCTCCTGGCTTCCATTGTGAGGTCAGCACATCCTTGAAATAAACCGGTTGATTCAGTTCAGTAGACTTTTCCATTATCCAATGTCTTTCTGCAGCCGTTGTTCCTTTCTCGTTAGTGTTAAGAAAATTCAAGGTTAACAAAGCATTATGTAACCTATTTCTGGGGGTGTTTTCCACCCCTTTCTGTTTGTTCAACATATCCTTTATAGTTCTATTTGATCTTTCTATGACTGCTTGACCTGTAGGATTGTATGGTATACCTGTAACATGTTTGATATTGTAATAGTCAAAAAAACGTTTCATTTTCTTAGAGACATAAGCAGGACCATTATCTGTCTTTATTTGTGTAGGTATACCCATGATAGCCATGACTTCTAATAAATGAGTGATTACTGAATAGGCCTTTTCTGAACTTAAAGCAGTTGCCCATTGGAAGCCTGAATAAGTGTCAATGGTGTGATGAACATATTTTAATTTGCCAAATTCTGCAAAGTGGAACACATCCATCTGCCAGATTTCATTCCTATGGGTGCCCTTAGGATTAGCCCCTGCAGGCAGTGGCGTTTGGTTATAGAAAGAGCAAGTAGGGCATTTCTTTACAATCTCCTTAGCTTGTTGCCATGTAATAGAAAACTCTTTCTTCAAACCTTTGCTATTAACATGATGTTTTTTATGAAATTCAGAGGCTTGTAGCACACTACCAATCAATAATTGATCAATATCTGCATTACCTTGTGCTAGAGGACCTGGCAGACCCGTATGGGATTGGATGTGTGTTATGTACATAGGGCAAAGCCTGTTCCTGATCAAGTCTTGAACCTGGAGAAACAATGAGGTTAGTTCTGTATCATCAGGTATAAATTCAGCAGTTTCAATATGTAAAATAACTCTTTCTGCATATTGTGCATCAGTAACTATATTAATAGGCTCTTTAAAATCCCTTAGCACCATAAGAATGGCATATAATTCTGCCTTCTGAACAGAATCATAAGGACTTTGTTCCACCTTACCCAAGTCTTCTGATTTGTAGCCTGCCTTTCCTGTTTTATTGGCATCAGTATCGAATGTATGGGCTCCAGTTATTGGAGCATCACGGACGATTCGAGGAAGGATCCAAGAAGTTCTTTTTATGAAGTTAAGCCTCTTGCTTTTTGGATAGTTGTTATTAATGTCTCCCAAAAAATTAGTACAAGCTCTTTGCCATGGTTCATTATCTTCCCATAATTTCTTTAGTTCATCAGCAGTGAAAGGCACTATAATTTCTGCTGGGTCTATGTCTGCTAGCTGACGAAGTCTCAGCTTGCCTTTTATAATCAACTCAGAGACTTTTTCCACATAAGTTTTCAGTTTCTTACTTGGTTTATGTGGTAAAAAGATCCATTCCAAGATAATATCATCTCTTTGCATTAAAATTCCTGTAGCAGAAATTTTTGATGGTAATATGACGAGAATACAATCGAGCTCTGGATTCACCCTGTCCACATGTGCCTGTTGTAATTTTTCCTCAATCATTGTCAGTTCCTTTTCTGCTTCAGCTGTTAATTCTCTGGGACTGTTTAAATCTTTATCACCTTCCAAGGTTTTGTTCAAATGAATTATTAGATCAGGTGTTATCCCAATAGCTGGTCGTAGACTGGAAATGTCTCCTAACAGTCTTTGGAAGTCATTAAGAGTCCGTAGGCGATCTCTCCTAATTTGTGCCTTTTGTGTCTTAATTTTTTGCAAACCTATTTTATAACCTAAATAATTAACAGAATCTCCCTTCTCTATCTTTTCAGGAGCAATTTGCAATCCCCATTTAGGTAAAAGTATCTTTATTTCTTCAAACAGTCTGTTCAAGGTATCCATGTTTGGATCGAATAACAAGATGTCGTCCATGTAATGGTATATTAGGGATTTGGGAAATTTTTTGCGTATTATTTGCAATGGTTGGTTCACAAAATATTGGCACAAGGAGGGGCTATTTAACATACCCTGGGGGAGGACGGCCCAGTGGTACCTCCTGGGAGGTTGAGAATTGTTGTAAGTAGGCACTGTGAAGGCAAATTTTTCTCTTATCTTCTTTTTGTAAAGGTATAGTGAAAAAACAATCCTTTAAATCAATAACTATAAGAGGCCATCCTTTTGGTAATAAAGAGGGCAAAGGGATTCCAGATTGCAGAGGGCCCATAGGTTGAATAACCTTGTTGATAGCTCTGAGATCTGTCACCATTCTCCATTTACCTGATTTTTTCTTAACCACAAATACAGGAGAATTCCAAGGGCTGGTAGATTCTTCTATATGTCCAGCATCTAATTGCTCTTGTACCAGCTGTTCTAAAGCCTGTAACTTTTCCTCAGCTAAAGGCCATTGCTTCGTCCATTTTGGTTTCTCAGTCAACCATTTTAGAGGTAAGGCTGTTGGTATTTCTGAAGGGACTTCAATTGCTTGTTCTTGTATGGCCCGAATGGCCGTTTTTTTCCATTTGTAATGTCTTTTAATATTATTTTCAGAAATATAGGCTCTAGAAGTAGCGGGAATGTTAATTTGGGTATTCCATTGTTGTAATAGGTCACGACCCCATAAATTCATTGCAATATTGGCTACATATGGCCTTAACTTTCCTATTTGTCCCTCAGGCCCTATACATTCAACCCATCTCATGCTCTGTCTTACTCGAGATAGAGTTCCAATTCCCAGGAGCTGAACATTTACATTCTGAAGAGGCCAATACGGATGCCAAGATTCTGGGGTAATAATACTTACATCAGCACCTGTGTCCAGCAGGCCGGTAATAAAAATGCCATTTACACATACTCTCAGCTTAGGTCTTTGATCATTTATAGAAGTTTGCCAAAACACATGTAACTCATCTTTCTGATCATTATTGTTTGTAACAGTAGGCATGGGGTTTCCTAATTGTCCTGACAAGGCACGTTCTCTGCAGAAACTGGAAATGACTGAACCATGTTTGCCATGGGGGCCTGTGAGGCCCCCCTCTCACGTTTCCCGTCTGTATCAGGTTGCCTTGTCTATCCCTCGTAGATCTGCATTCGTTCGTCCAATGTCTGCCCTTTCCACACCTTCTACATAAACCTGAAGGCTGAGTCCTCCTATTTCTGTTATTTCCAGACGATGCATTATTATTATTTCTGAAAATCCGTTGTTTACAATTCCTTTCCATATGACCCATTTTGCCACAATTAAAACATTTGGTATTCTGGTGTCTCCTTTTACCATTGGAAATTGCTTCTTCTACCCATGCTTCAGTGCCATAATCAAATGTATCAGCATCCAGTGTATATAAGACCCATTCTTCCAAGGGTGCTGATCTGAGCTTTAAAGGTCCCACAATCTTTTTGCATTCCACATTTGCATTTTCATAAGCCAAAGTCTCAATCAAAACACGTCTTGCGTCTGGGTCAGATATCCCTATTTGCACAGCCTTAGTAAGTCTTTGTAAAAAATCACTAAAGGGTTCTCTCTGACCTTGTTTAATGGTGACAAATGATTCCATTTTCTGTCCTGGGTCTTGTATCCTGTCCCAAGCATTTAAGGCTGCTGTAGTGCACAGGAAGACTGTGTTTTCATCCAAATTAGCTTGTTCCTGAGGGTCAGAAAAGAGTCCTTCACCTAGAATTTTATCTATGGAAATGTCACTTCCCTTTGCCTTTTCTTGCTGTTCTAAACGTTTAGCCTCTTGCCTGAATAAGCATTTCCATTTTAATTGCGGCCCACTCTCAAGGACTGCAGAGGTCAGCTGGAGCCAATCCGAAGGGGTTGCTATGCTTGTCGATGCCCAAGATTTTAACATCTCTTTAACAAAGGAGGCATGCATCCCAAAAGTCATGACAGCATGTTTAATTTCCTTGAGATCATTTATACGGACAGGCTCCCATGTATCTTCCTTGATGATCCTAGGGTTTTTGGAACCAATCACCTTCTCTGTTGTTATTACTGGAAAGGCAGCTGTGGGTAGAGCTTTGTAGAAATTGTCCCGGAAGGATTTACCCACAGGTGTAGTTAAAGTTTGCCTTTCTACCTTTTGTTCTTCTTCATCAGAATTTAGAAATTCCTCAATCTTTATAATTCTATTCACCATTGCCTTCTGCAATGTTTGTATCTCCTGTCCAGAATTATGTTCTAAAGCCTTCATTGAGGATTCTAAAGTATGAAGTTTGTCCATTAGAGATAAGTTCTCATCTTTGGACATGATTTTCATGGCATAAACCGTGCCTTCTTGTATTGACAATCTTTCCGTCAGTCTGTCATAAGCTTTAGACAAAATTCAATTGTCGCATTCGACAGTTTTGATTTTCTCAGTTAATGTTTCAATCCCTTCAGAAAGTGACTGTTGGAATTTACGATTCAAGTCAGCTGACCCTTCTTCCATATTAATGAATTTCTCCTTAATATCAGCCTGAACCTTTTCTAAATTTTTCTCTGTCAACAGAGTCTTGTTAAAGAAAGATCTGTTCTCTTCCTGTAGAACTTTAAGTTGATTCTTGAGAAGATCATTGTCATGTTTAATAGTTTTTAGACATTCAACCTCTGCCTTAAGAATCCTGGATTTGTCTCTTAAAGATTCGATCATAGTTTTGTTGTCAAACCAGCTAAAACCAAGGAAAACTACTAATCCCAGAAATATCCATAGATGTGGGGTGTTAAACACCTCTTGTAAGATCTCCCACATGGCACACTCAAAAAGATTGTTAAAGTTCTGAACTGTGATATTTTCAGACATTTTGTTTATAAAAGAAAAAAAATTTTTACCTGTAATGACTGGTTTCTGCCATAGGTGGCGGAAGAGTCCACTTGAGTCCACGTGGAGAGGCGGTCTGAAACAACTCAAAGCTGAAATTTATTGTTCTGCCTGAGGAGTTACAGTGAATGCGGGAGGGGTCACTTTGAATCAGAACAAATCTGCCGCTGTGGCAGTTTGCGTTGCAAAACCGTAGGTATTAAGCTTCCCTGTTCCCTCCAAATGCCAAAGGAGAGAGGGAGGGGCTAAGCCCTCTGGCACGGTGAGCGGGCGGGCGGGCGAGCGGAACAAAGAGCCGCGCGGGGCCTGAGGGGCTGCTCTGGGCACGGTGGACCGGGCCTGGTGGTGCTAGGGCGGGCGGATGAGCGGGCAGGCTGGGTGGGCGAGCTAGGAAAGCCGCAGGGCTGAGCGTGCCAAGCCGGAGGCAGTGGGGCTGTGGGTGGGCTCGGGGCGTGGACGCGCAGGCGGGCCGGCTAGCAGGAGCAGGGGAGGCAGGCAGCCGACTGCTGCGAATCTGCTTTCGAGCTACCTGGCTACCTGCTCGAACTCCCCGTGCTGGGGGGGGGGCAAATCTGCCCCTCGTTGGACGCCAAAATGTGGCGGTTATGAATTAATTCAGACAATTGTAATAAAGATACGTAACTTTAATGGGAAAGTCAAACTCACGAATCCACGGATCCCGCGCAGCACAGAAAACAGGAAATAGCAAAGAGCTTGCCGCTCCTGCGCTCCCCATTTATCAGTAAACATTCGCCCGAGCCAACCCCACCCAATATTGGGCGGGGCCTATCCCTACAAAGGTATTTTCAAAATATCTATCTTGGATTAGTTTAGCAGCATTTATAAACAAATATCTTGTGGCAGCTGTTGCTCCTTCCTCAGCATTAAAACAATTCAAAGGGAGCATAATAGCATACAATATCAAGGTTCTTTGTGTATTTTCCATCTTTGTGCAGCTTTATTTAACTGCTATTTCTTTTATTTTTACTTTTACTTTTTGAGATAGGTTCTCTGTATATCTTTGTCCTGGAATAACTCTGTAGACCAGGCTGTCCTTGAACTCTCAGAGATCCATCTGTCTCTGCCTCCCAGGCATTGGGATTAAAGGAGTGTACTACCACACCCAACTGAGTTCTGCCTTTTTTTTTGTTTTTTACTTTAAGAACTTTAACTTTTAGCCTGCATATATTTTTAACACACTGTAAAGCATTTAGAGGTTTTCTTTGTTTTCGAATCTCTCTTTACTGTATATATCTCTCTTTTTCTGACCACACGAGCCTTTAAATTACTGAGCAATATGGGTAAGATTCAAGCCGTGGCTTTGCCAGCTGGATCCAGCCCATTCCTTGGCTTTCCAGCCTTGTGGCAGAGGTACCAGCTGTAGCCATTTTTATTGCCACAACTCTATGGTATTTCAAGGTCCCTGCCAGCAAGTAAGCTGCAACAATCTACTCACAGGCCATACTCAGTCAGATCGCCTGCCTGAAAGAGTCAGAGTTTGCCCTGGAAGGACAACCCAGAAAGCTGGAATTTTTAAACTGCGCAGCTTTTTTCCTGCTACAGCTGAAAACTGAAAAGCATGTGTTCAGCTTTTCATCAACACCGTTTAAGTGTTTTGTGGCAGGACCTCTTAAAAGAGCTGCGAGGTTTTGCAGGTAAAGCTGAGTCAGGAAGCCTCTCTTAGTGAGAGTGCTTGCTTGCCTCTAGCAAGCAGAGCAGACCTGAGAAATTGCTGCTACCAAGAAAACATGCTTTACTCTATTCTTTCCCAATCTTTCTCAGTCTTTCTGTGGATTCAGTTATCCACGTCTGGGTGCCATTTGTAGAAGGAGATGTGGGCAGGCTTGATTTTCATCCCACCCAGCTCCTACATGGTTAGCTTTACACCCAGAAAAACAACACACAAATTGTATTCTTTTAAACACTGTCTGGTCCATTAGTTTCAGCCTCTTATTGGCTAATTCTCACATCTTGCTTAACCCATTTCTAATAATCTGTGTAGCACCATGAAGTAGTGGCTTACTGGAAAAGATTCAGCAGGTCTGACCTGGTGGCTGGCTCCATTGCATCTGTCTCTGCTTCTTTCTTCCAGCATTCTGTTCTGTTTACTACGCCTACCTAATTTTCTGTCCTATCAAAGGGCCAAGGCAGTTTCTTTATTAACCAATGAAAGTAACACGTAACAGAAGATTCTCCCACATCATTTGTGAGTCTGAAATTTACACTTACTGACACTAATTAAATGATAAAATTTGTTCACAAGAAAATAAAAGTAGTTTAGGATCTGGACATTTTTCTAATACAGGACTGCTTTTTAATATCCATGTGAAGTTTAGTAAACAATAAACTTTCCAGAAGAATGTGCAAGCCATTCGTTTAAAACAAAACCAAATGGCACACAAGTTACAATTCAGGTGAATAATGTTGCTTTCATTTTAGCAAATTTACCAAATTTAAAGAGTCAGTCTGAAATTCTTCAACAGACGTTCCCCTAACTACTTTTCAAAATTGAGTTTATCATCAAATGATCTAAATGCTATGATCTCAATAAAATATGATAAAAGGAACCTTTAAAATAACACTGTTAAGTAAATCATCTATGAATCCAGATTGATAGATAATGCCTGTAAAAAATTACTTGATATCCTGAGGCATAAAGTTTTCAAATATGTTTGAGGCCAGAGAGCCCTATTAGTGCTGGTCAGGCCTGTCCAATAACTAACAGAAATACTGTATGAAAGGAAAGACAGTGAATATTATCTAGAAATAAATTTTCATGCAGAAAACTATTTGGAGATATGTTGTTAGCCTTACTTACATCTTCAGGTAATAGTGTTCTTTTCCATGTAAACTTCAGATGACCTAAAATGTACTCTGATTTTGTAGCATAACTCTGTTTGAAGGGTTGATACATTTTTATGTAACGAAAATTGTTCTAGATTTATGTACCTAGGAGTGGCTTAAGTGCCAGCTTGTATGTGCACACTCACAATGCTTTTGTTCAGAGAAAGCTCCCAAATCCCATACTTAAACTTTGCTCTGTGCTTGCCATCTTCTTGCCTATTCCCAATGACATTGGTCTTTGTACATTGGCCATTTGCCCTAAAAAATAAAGAGAAATGATTCTTTATTCTTTATAACATTTGAATTTGTATTAAAGACTTTCAAGTATGAACCTGATGAATAGTTGTACGGAGCTGGAAGAGAAGTACCTATGTTTACCTCACTTCTCCTAATTCTTTTATAGAAAATGTTATTCTGTTTGTAATCATGTACATGACTTCTTTTATTTGGGGCAATTGTAAAAATTTCTATAAAGGCTTTGATGGCTTCCTTATCTGAATTTAACTATTCACTGAGTATGATTGTTAATATGTTTTTTTTCTTATTCTAGTCCAATAATAATAAGTACATTGAATTATATAATTGTGTTTTAAGTGATTTTATTTGTAACCTAAAACTTAAAATTGTGTCTAGAATATAGTAATAATTTAAAGCATTTGAAGTTCTTATGGTATTATACACTATTTCAAAAAAACATTACCATCCAAATGTCAGAGAGATGATCTTTGAATCCAGAGCATCAGAGACATACATATTAAATTTAGTACATATTAAATTTATCTAAGCTGGGTGTAGAAGAGTTTGTTATGACTTCATTAACTGAATAACATAACATGTATGTCTTTGAACCAAATGCTAACACATAGTTTCAAATTACTATAAATGATATTCTTAGAATCTCCTACATAGAATACCTATTAGAGGAAAAGATGAGAAGAAATGGTAAGAACACATGCAAGACCACAAAGAGCAATACAACACCAGTAAAACATAAAGACACTATAACAGCAAGACTTGAACTAACAAATATAGATGAAGCAGAAGAAAATGACCTAAAAATTAACTTCAGGAGAATGTTTGAAACTGTTAAATAGAAAATGAGAGATTCTCTCAAAGAAATGGAGGAAAAGACAAAGAAAAAAATGGAAGACATAAGCAAATCCCTTAAAGAAAACCAACCAAGAAAAAGCAATCAAACATATGAAAAAAAATTTCTCAAGACTTGAAAACTGAAACAGAGACAATAAAGAAAACACAAGCCAAGGGAATTGTAGAAATAGAAATCATGAGAAAAGGATCAGGAACCACAAACACAAGCATGAACAGTAGAATACAAGAGATAGAAGAGATAATCTCAAGCACTGAAGATACAATAGAGGAAATAAACTCATCAGTCAAAAAAATTAAATCTAACAAAAGCTTAAACCAAAATATCAAGGAAATATGGGACACCATGAAAAGGCCAAACATAAGAATAATAGGTACAGAAGAAGGAGAAGTTATTCAACTCAAAAGAACAGAAAATATAGTTAACAAAATCATAGAAGGAAACTTTTCCAACCTAAAGAAAGACATGCCTATGAACATACAAGAAGCTTACAGAATATCAAATAGACTGGACCTGAAAAAGTCCCCTTGCCTCATATAATCAAAACACTAAACATACAGAGTAAAGAAACAATATTAAGAGCTGCAAACAAAAAAGGCCAAGTAATATATAAAGGAAGACCTATCAGAATTACACCTGAGTTTCCATTGGAGACAATGAAAGCCAGAAGGTCATGGTTAAGCATTATGCAGACAATAGGAGACCCTGGATACCAGCCCAGACTACTACCCAGCAAAACTTTCAATCACCATAGAAGGACAAAAAAAGATATTCCATGGCAAAACCATATTTAACCAATAACCAGCAACAGACCCAATCCTAAACAAAATACTAGAAGGAAAACTCCAACCAAAGGAAATTGGCTACATCAACAAAAAGACAGACAACTGGTGGTCTCATAGCAGCAAATCCCATAGAAGGGGAAATGCACAAATTAATATCACCAACGATAAAAACTTAATTAACAGGAGACAGCAATCACTGTTCATTAATATCCCTTAAAATAAATGGACTCAACTCACCTATAAAAAGTCAAAAGATATCAAATGGAAAAAAGAAAGCATATTTAACAAATGGTGCTGGTATAACTAGATATCAATATGTAGAAGAATAAAAATAGAGCCTTATATATCACCATGAACAGAACTCAAGTCCAAATGGATCAAAGAACTCAACATAAAATGAGTCACACTGAACCTTATAGAAAAGAAAGTGAGAAGTACACTTGAATGCATTGGCACAGGAAACTAGTTCCTAAATATAACCCCAGCAGCACAGACACTGAGAGAAATAATCAATGGGACCTCCTGAAACTGAAAAGCTTCCGTAACGCAAAGGACATGGCCAACAAGCAAAGTGACAGCCTACAGAATGGAAAAAGATCTTCACTAACCCCACATCAGACAGAGTTTTGATCTCAAAAATAGAGAAAAAAAACATAAGAAATTGATTGGGCCATTTGAGGCTCTCTCTCCTCAGATGCCCAAAGACCTAGCTGGGGACATCTCTCTGGACCCCTGGGAACCCCTCTAGAGTCAAGACTCTTGCCAACCCTAAAATGGCTCCCTTAATTAAGATATATACTTCCTTGCTCCCATATCCACCCTTCCTTTATTACAACCATCCCATTCCCCCAAGCTCTCATCCTTCCCTTCTCACTTTTTTCTCCACATCTCCCCTATCCCCCATCCCTCCCCACCTCCCAGTTCCCAATTTTTGCCCATCAATCTTGTCTACTTCCAATATCCAGGAGGATAACTATATGTTTTTCTTTGGGTTCACCTTCTTATTTAGCTTCTCTAGGATCACAAATTATAGGCTCAATGTCCTTTATTTATGGCTAGAAACCATTTATGAGTGAGGACATCCCATGTTCATCTTTTTGGGTCTGGGTTACCTCACTCAGGGTAGTGTTTTCTATTTCCATTTATTTGCATGCAAAATTCAAGATGTCATTGTTTTTTTACCGTTGAGTAGTATTCTAATATGTATATATTCCACACTTTCTTCATCCATTCTCCCATTGAAGGGCATCTAGGTTGTTTCCAGGTTCTGGCTAATGAATATCTTGCATATCACCATAGAACCTTCATCTGGTGATGGATGGAGATAGAGACAGAGATCCACATTGGAGCACCTGACTGAACTCTTAAGGTCCAAATGAGGAGCAGACAAAGGGAGAACATGAGCAAGGAAGTCAGGACCGCGAGGGGTGCACCCACCCACTGAGACAGTCAGGCTGATCTAATGGGAGCTCACCAAGGCCAGCTGGACTAAGACTAAAAGCATGGGATAAAACGGGACTCTCTGAACATGGTGGACAATGAGGGCTGCTGAGAAGCCAAGGATAATGGCACTGGGTTTTGATCATATAGCATGTACTGGCTTTGTGGGAGCCTAGCCTGTTTGGATGCTGGCCTTCCTAGACCTGGATAGAGGAGGGAGGACTTTGGACTTCCCACAGGGGAGGGTACCCTGACTGTTCTTTGGACTGGAGAAGGAGGGGGAGGGGAGTGGGGTGGGTAGTGGGGGGAGGGGAGGGAAAAGGGAGGCGGGGAAAGAAAAAGAACAAATAATCCAATAAAAAAATGGAGTACCGGCCTAAAGAGAGTACTCTCAACAGAGGAATCTAAAATGGCTGAAAGACCCTTAAGGAAATGCTCAACATCCTTAGACATCAGAGAAATACAAATCAAAACATCACTCAGATTCTATCTTACATTTGTAAGAATGACCAAGATCAAATACACGGATGACAACTTATGCTGGAAAGGTTGTGCAGTAAGGGTACACTTCTGCAATGTTGGTGGGAATGCAAACTGGTACAACTCTTTTGGATGTCAGTGTGGTGATTTCTCAGAAAATTAGGAAACAACCTTCCTCAGAACCCAGTAATACCACTTTTGGGTATATATCCAAAGATGCTCAATCATGCCACAAATATTGTTCTCATCTCTGTTCTTTGCAGCATTGTTTGTCATAGCCAGAACCTGCAAACAACCTAAATGTCCTTTGACCAAAGAATAAATAAGGAAAATGTGGTACATTTACACAATGGAGAACTACACAGCAGAAAAAAAATCTTGAATTTTGCAGGCTCATGGATGGATCTAGAGAACAGCATTTTGAGTGAGGTAACCCAGACCCAGAAAGATAATTATCATGTGTACTCACTCATAAGTGGTATTTAAACATAAAGCAAAAAAAAGCCCAAAAATCACAATCCCAGAGAACCTAGACAACAATAAGGACCCTAAGAGAGGCATACATAGATCCAATCTACATGGGTAGTATAAAAACACAAGATCTCCTGAGTTAAATTCGGGAGGACTGTAACTTTGGGGGAGGGCCTAAAGGGGGGTAGAGGCAGAGGAAAATGTACAGCTCAACAAAAATTAATAAAAAAAGAAAAAAGAAAGTAATATGTTTAACATTCTGAGTACATGTGTTGTTATGAATAAGGTTATTAAATATCTTCTCAATATATGAACTTTCTATCAACTATTTCTTCAGTGTATCTTTAAGTCACAAACATGTAAATTCTGACAAAGTTCATCTCTATCCCACTCTTTCCCTCTCTCTGTCTCTTTCTCTGTCTCTGTCTGTCTGTCTCTCTTTTGTTCTCTCTCTGTGTTTGTTGTCTGTCTCTCTCTATCTTCTTCATAGGACAATGGAGAATGATGATTTTTGTAAAAACATTTTTTCCTCTGTCCTCTATCTAAGATTTGATAGCTTTAAGTGATAAGTTCTCCTAAATACCTCCCAGCTTTGCTTCTTAAATGTAGTGATCTTGCATTTTCCTATATGTAGCTCTCTGTACTGTGGAAACAACTCAGGAAATTCTGATTATGTATATTCATTTTACTGAACAATTAATGCACTGTAAGGAGTAACTTTTTACTGAAATGTTTATGAAAATTCTTCTGCAAAGAATATCCCCCAGCAATATGCTCCTTGACATTTTTAATGAAACTGTTTGTATTTTACTATTCCCAATTAATAACTATCTTTAGACCCTGATAATTTATAAAAGAGCTGTGCTTTTTGTTTAATACACACCATGGTATAAACATCCCCAAAATGAATCAACCATGATAACTCAGAAAATCAATACTCTTTAAATTTCAGTTGAGTTACAAATAGAATACCTAACTTCAAGCAGTGCCTTTTGTGTAGGAGTCCTATATCATCAAATTCAATTATCATCATTGAGGTTGATGTCAAATTGGAAGTGATTTATTTTATTTTATTTTATTATTAATAATTATCAGTAGCATTTTAATATAAATAAATATAGTTAATAGAATTTATTAGTATTAATAAACTATTAGTGATAATATAAATAATTATTTCTTTATTAAAAGGTTTATTATCAATATTATTTCAGTATTTTCTCCTTCCATCATCATTCATCTTCTTATGTTAGGAACATGTTCTGGATATTTCTAATGCCTTGCTTCAGTAAAAGAATATTCATTCTGTGTTTACTACTTCACCACTATGTCTCATAGTCTCTATGTAGTAGCAGGCCATTTGTTTGTCCCAGCCACCCAGAATCAAAATACTCACACAGAAAATATATTTATTAAATCACTTGTTGGCCCATAGCTCTAGTTTCTTATTGGCTTATTCTTACATATTAATTTAAAACATCTCCATTAATCTGCATATCACCACATGGCTCTGGTTTACCAGGTAATTTTCTCAGCATGTCTTTGGTGGACTACTTGGCTTCTTTCTCAACTCAGCATTCTTTCTCCCGGCATGCCATTTCGTTTTTTCCACCTATCTAAGTTCTGCCCTGCTATAGGTCCAAAGCATTTCATTATTCATTAATTGTAATAACAACATATAGAGGGAAATCTCTAATCATCTCTATTATATAAAGGGTAATAAAATTTGCCTCTCCTCTTCATCTCTTTGGAAATCATAGAATAAAGCATTCATATATTGATGTTTTCAGTAAACGATTTCCCACATACCATTTCCAAGTTCTTAGACTTTAACAAGATATTTCTTCTAAAGTTTCCTCAGATTCCCTTTTTAGTTACAAAAATCTATGTTTCTACTTGACATAGCTCTTGTATTGAGTAAAATGATTCAGAAATTTTTGAAGTTATTTGTTCCTCTCCAAAAATGTGTTTATATTTAATAGGATTTTCCCCTTGTGCTTATCAAGATGCTTCTAAATATACATTGACAACTATCTCCTTATACTTTCCATTATATGGTGTGTTTTTACATTCCCCAATTAATATATACATTTTGGCCCCAATATATTAAAAAAAGACACAAAGTATTTTTAAAAATCATACTGAAGTTTAGAACACAAAGTTGAATCTGCCATGAGGGTCTGAAAAGTAAATATTCTTTATTTTCAGTGGAGTGACAAATCACCTCAGAGTCCACAATATCAACAGTTCCTGCAGCTTTGTTGTCATGTTAATCCTAGGCAATTTGCCTCATCTATTCAGGTTGAGATCAAATCAGAACAGTTTCTAAATATTTCCTTCTTCTTCCATCTCACTGTCCTCTCTGACATTAATGTGCAAGGAAACTACCTATGTCTTTGCGTGAGTATACACATATGCACAAACTAAGTTAAAGGTATCGTTTTCTGGAAAGATTTATAGAACACTAAATAAATTTATTCACTCTATTTCCCTTGCTTTATCTTTACTAATAAAACACTCATGTTATTTCATCAAATTTTCAGAATTTTGATTATGACAACAATTAATTTAAGAGAATTTTTTCCTGAATTATGACAGTGTGGAGGGGGATATTGGATGGTACAGAAGAAAGAAATGTAAGAAGCAATTGGTGTGGCTATAATATATCTTAATTTTAAAGGAATAAAAAAATTAAAATTTAATGTCTGTTATAAATACATCCCTCTATCTGAAACCCATTCTTTAAAATTTCTTTCACATCCTTGAATTTTACTTTATATTCATCTTATGAGTAATGAGTCTTATATTAAGGTTTTGCTCAAAGGAAAAACTCAGGCAATATCTTCCATGGTATATACTACTTTACATACATAAGCTATTTGTCCTTATTTTGTATGTCTGATTCTTAGGTCCACACATCCCACAGAGAAACCAATGTACTTCTCCATAATTTATTTTGTTTCTTCTTGTCTGTCTTTTTCTTTGCAAAAGTAAACTTGTCAGACACTAGAATCAGAAGCTTCAGAATTGAGAAAGGGTTCCTGTTAGGTGTAACTCAATTGAAACTATGTATATATGGAAATGCCTTATACTTCAAGATGTGTAATGATATATAAAAGTAGTCAACAAAGGGGAAAATAACATAGTTAACAATAAGAAGATTCAAATGAATCACAGTCCCGATACAAAACATATGAAGTTCAGTGCTCTGTTATATTAGTAAAATAATCCAAACTCAAATGTCAATGTGTTCTTTACATATCAGTAGCTATTCTATTACATTTTTTGTCTTCAGTTGTGATTAACTTACATCATTTTCCTTCTTTTCCGTCAAGTCTCTCACAGCTACCCAAACTTAAACATCTGTTTTGCACTCACACACTCAACATCAGACCCATTTACTTAAATTATTACTGATATACATACACACACACACACACAAAACCTGATGAGTGCGATTTCTTGAATATATATATGGTTTCAGGACTTACTACTCTGCATTGAACAATCAATCACAGTCCCTGGGTGAATCTAATTCTCCTCATTCAAACACTCACTAGATAATTGTGGTTATTTTTCAGTGCTGAAACTCTGCATAAATTTATACTTTTGTATAACATTGCCATTGATATTGATATTTTCTCATTGTTAATCCTACAATGTCTTACAATGAATATGGCACAGCAGAATTCTTGTAATTCTGGCTTTTAGTATCATTATACACCCTCTTCAGAGATGTTCCCTGATCCCTAGATGCTGAAGCTGAGATGTAAATTAATCCATTGTGTCCTGGCTTCCACAATTTGTTGTTGTCTACCTCGTGTCCAGGTATAGGTTTCTGGGATGGTTTCCATTTGAAGTAAAGAGATATGAGAGACT
This sequence comes from Neodon shergylaensis, assembly GCA_025134845.1. NCBI lineage: Eukaryota > Metazoa > Chordata > Mammalia > Rodentia > Cricetidae > Neodon > Neodon shergylaensis. The sequence continues at coordinate 73,749 of JABTXL010019492.1, forward strand.
TTACTCAATAGGGAGATCTACTTATACTTATCTCTGGTTATAAAGATAAAGGAGGGTATTGTGCTGGTCTAGCAAAGTTGTTGTAGTAGATAATTTCCTTAACTCTATGACCTCACTAATCCTGGGCACTTGAGAAAGTGTCCAGTGCCAGGAATGATTTGCCTCCGTTTGTGCAGTCCTTGAGTCCTAACAGACAACTTTTGGTTGTCACATAAAAGAGTCACTTCTTGTACCATTTTGCTTATCTTGAAATGCTTCTATTGTCATTATTCATAGGTGATTCATCTGGGAAGAGTCATTTGTTTTTCCTCCTTGGCGTTCTAAATAGTACTTTCTGGAAAAAGGGGAGAGAAATGACAAGAAATAAAATTTAGGATCTTTGGTGCAGTTAGATTATGTGTACCATGTGTCCTAACTCTATGGTAACTTACAGCCATATGGACCAACCCACAACCCCTGAGATGCAACCAAGCTCAGAATACAAAACTTATATTGTTCTGGCAGTAACACTCTCAGACTGATACATCATTCAAAAGAAGTTTTGTTATTCTGGATATTACCTATTTCTTAGTCTATCATTCCAGTGGGAAGTCTATCAGCCCAAGAGGCTTAGCTTCTTTTAATATACAAATTTTTATGCACATGTACATATATAATCTTAAATTGACATGCATATAAAGTATAGCTTTAGGTAAATATAAAATACAAATACAAAATTTAAAAATAAATCTATTTTATTTTTATTGAAAAAAATTAAAAAAAGAAATCATTAAAAAATTTATTTTATTTTATTTTATTTTTTTGTTTTAAGAAAAACCTTTATTTTATTTTATTTTTTACTTTATTGAAAAAAAATCCCTGCTTCCTCCCAGCCTCCCATTTCCCTCCCCCTCCTCCCGCCCCTCTCCCCCTCCCCCCACTCCTCTCCCCCTCCCTCTACAGTCTGAAGAGCAGTCAGGGTTCCCTGCCCTGTGGAAAGTCCAGGGTCTTCTCCCCTCCATCCAGGTCTAGGAAGGTGAACATCCAAACTGGCTAGGCTCCCACAAAGCCAGAACATGAAGTAGTATGATTTCTTGAGGATTCACCAAATGTCTTTGTTCTTATTTCCAGTACCATTCCACTGTTGTATTAAATTATCTCCTTCATCCCCACTTGAAACCTTGGCCCTATGATTCTGTTTTCATCTTTATATATCCTTTATTTATCATTAACTTCCCAGTCAGCAGGCCTAACCTGCATTATGTTCCTTTACACTGTCCTGATGTTTTTATTTACTCAACAATGTACACTCAGATCTATAAATTTATAGCTGGGAAATCCAGATGAAAAAGAAAATGTGATGTTTGTGGTGTCTTGGCCTGGCTTTTCTCAATCAATATGGACTTTCTTGCTTCATTTCATTTACCTGTAAATTTCAAGACCCATTTTTATTTAAAGCTGAATTGTGTTCTATATTACATGGTAAACACATTCGTTATCCATTCTTTACTAGAAGAGTATTTATGTGATTTACATTTTTCAGCTATTGTGAAATAAGCAATAGTTAACGTGACCTAAAACATGTCCTTGAATAAGAAGTCAATTTCTTTGGGCATGTGACATGCAATGGTATAGTTGTTTCATATGCTAGATGTACTGTCAACCTCTTGACAATAATCCACACTGGCTTGTTGAGTGGTAAAATTTAGCAAACCCACCAAGAGTTAATGAGTACTGCCTTTTCCCTTCACCCCTTCTTGCTTTTCCTGTTTGTTGCCTTTGCCCTTCTTACTTGAGTTTGAAGAAATTTTAACAGTGCTTTGATAAGGATTTCTAAATGATCACAAATTATATGCTCAATGTCCTTTATTTATGGCTAGAAACCAATTATGAGTGAGTACATCCCATGTTCATCTTTTTGGGTCTGGGATATCTCACTCAGGATAGTGTTTTCTATTTCCATCCATTTGCATGCAAAATTCGCGAAGTCATTGTTTTTTACCGCTGAGTAGTACTCTAATATGTATATATTCCACACTTTCTTCATCCATTCTTCCATTGAAGGGCATCTAGGTTGTTTCCAGGTTCTGGCTATTACAAATAGTGCTGCTATAAACATAGTTGAACAAATGCTTTTGTCATATGATAGGGCTTCTCTTGGGTATATTCCCAAGAGTGGTATATACTGGATTTTGGGGTAGGTTGATCCCAAATTTCCTGAGAAATCGCCACACTGATTTCCAAAGTGGTTGCACAAGTTTGCATTCCCACCAGCAATGGATGAGTGTGCCCTTTACTCCACAACCTCTCCAGCAAAGGCTATCATTGGTGATTTTGATTTTAGCCATTCTGACAGGTGTAAGATGGTATCTCAAAGTTGTTTTAATTTGCATTTCCCTGATCACCAAGGAGGATGAGCATGACCTTAAGTGTCTTTTGGCCATTTGAATTTCTTCTGTTGAGAATTCTCTGTTCAGTTCAGTGCCCCATTTTTTAATTGGGTTAATTAGCTTTTTAAAGTCTCGTTTCTTGAGTTCTTTATATATTTTGGAGATCAGGCCTTTGTCTGTTATAGGGTTGGTGAAGATCTTCTCCCAGTCAGTGGGTTGCTTTTTTGTCTTAGTGACAGTGTCCTTTGCTTTACCGAAGCTTCTCAGTTTCAGGAGGTCCCATTTATTCAATGTTGTCCTTAAAGTCTGTGCTGCTGGGGATATATGTAGGAAGTGATCTCCTGTGCCCATATGTTGTAGAGTACTTCCTACTTTCTCTTCTATCATGTTCAGTTTGTTCAGCCTGATATTGAGGTCTAATTGACTAGTACAGACAGACAATTTTATGATACATTTTGAGCAATTTTCCTCTCTCTCTCATTTAAAAAATATGTAAGTTACAAGCTCTTGAATGGAGTTTAGTATCTGCCTCTATTTTTGGAGTTCTTTATATATTCTGGACTTCAATCTTGCCAATGGTAGAGCTAGCAAAGATTCACTCCATTTTTGGGCTTCCTCTTCACACAGTTTATTGTTTCTTTTACTATATTTTTTTTCTTTTATGAAGTCATACTTGTAAATTTCTAACCTTAATTCATGTGCCATATAGTTGCCTGCAATGAGACTTAACTAGACATTGTGTATATTTTGGGAGATCTGAATTAAGAGCTCACTTATGTGTTTTACCATTCCATACTAAACTATGGGCCATTGAAAATTTTTTTTCCGATGAGAGACATTGTCTTCAATATTTTATCTATTGGAGAGGACTCAGGAGTCCCACTGTTTTCCAAAGCTACCTATAGTCACACTGATAAGATAAATTCTTAAAAATAAAAAAAAATGGATTGCTAAAAAGAGCCTCTTAGTTAGGGGAGCTTTGAAGTTCTCAGACCATAAAGATCTGAGAAATGTGAGATAAGAGTAAGCAGAATAAAAATATTCTGGTGTGTGTGTGTGTGTTTGTCCATACACACATGCATACACACACTTCAAATTTTGGAAGAATAATTGTATTTAATCAATACATGGTACTGGGGATATACATGGCATACTGCTTACTTGAACAAATAAGAAAATAATTGTAGAGTCAAAAATAAAGTATGAAATATTGATAAATTCTATGATTTCAGATTCAGGGAAATGGCACAAGACTCATACAGAGACCTTGAACTCCTTCCATCCTGCCCAAAGAATATAACCTAAGGTTTGTGAAACTCTTGATATTTGTGTGTTCTAAAACTTATGAAATAATTAGTGGAAGTTTGAATAATTTTAATATTTGATCATGTAGCCTAGTTTTCTGCCTTGTGGCTCTGATGTTTCTTGAAAGAATGACTTTCATCTACCCGTGAGCAATAAGGAGGATTTTAAAAACCAAGTTGACATTAGATTAATAACTGATGGATGTATTTTTATGCTTGTTGACCTTTTAAAGGAAAAGGGAGAATCAGTCACTACTTGTTCTCAACAACTGTGAGGATATGTTTCTTGGCTTGGTATTCAGGTTTAGTACTGTAATAAGAGGGCAGTTTTAAAACATTGAATTAATGCATTAACTCATTGGTATTTTCTCTAAAGAAAATGACCCAGCAATACCACTCTTGGGAATATACCCAAGAGATGCCCTATCATAAAACAAAAGTATATGCTCAACTATGTTCATAGCAGCATTGTTTGTAATAGCCAGAACCTGGAAACAGCCGAGATGCCCTTCAATGGAATATATACATATTAGAGTACCTCTCAGCAGTAAAAAACAATGACTTCTTGAATTTTGCATGCAAATGGATGGAAATAAAAAACACTATCCTGAGTGAGGTAAGCCAGACTCAAAAAGAGGAACATGGGATGTACTCACTCATATTTGGTTTTTAGCCATAAATAAAGGACATTGAGCCTATAATTCATGATCCTCGAGAAGCTAAATAAGAAGGTGAACCCAAAGAAAAACATATAGTCATCCTCCTGAATATTAACCTTCATCAGGTAATGAAAGGAGACAGAGACAGAGACCCACATTGGAGCACCAGACTGAAATCTCAAGGTCCAAATCAGGAACAGATGGAGAGAGAGAGCACGAGCAAGGAACTCAGAACGGCGAGGGGTGCACCCACACTCTGAGACAATGGGGATGTTCTATCGGGAACTCACCAAGGCCAGCTGGCCCGGGTCTGAAAAAGCATGGGATAAAACCGGACTCACTGAACATAGTGGACAATGAGGACTACTGAGAACTCAAGAACAATGGCAATGGGTTTTTGATCCTACTGCACGTACTGGCTTTGTGGGAGCCTAGACAGTTTGGATGCTCACCTTACTAGACCTGGATGGAGGTGGGTGGTCCTTGGACTTCCCACAGGGGAGGGAACCCTGATTGCTCTTTGGGCTGGGGAGGGGGAGGGAAATGGTAGGCGGTGGAGGAGAGGAGGCAGAAATATTTAATAAATAAAAAAATAAAAATAAAATAAAATAAAATAAAAAAGAAAAGTTTTCTTCTCTCCACTGTTCAAATTCTTAAATTTTAGTGTGACCATTCACACTAAAGATTCTCGAAATTTCTTCTTAAACATTTAGATCTATGGCATGCCTGTACCCTACCCTCGAATAGCTTTTCTTATAGATCTTCAATTTACCAGAAAAAAAAGCCTACAACAATAGCAGAAAACAGCAATCCTTGTTGCAAAGAATAAGATTTTATTGAGCTAATATACAGGAAAATTCTTCTTCATAGAATATCCCCTGACAAGATACTTCTTTAGATGTCCATTAAAGCAGAGTGATTTTCCTGTTCACAAATTTACTTTGACACTTTAAGCACTGTTGCATTATGAAAGAAATATGAATTCTATTTTACAAAAATAATAAATAAAAATAAACGGCAACAAGATAAATCAATCATGACAACTCAAGGAAGTAAATACATATTTTCATTTCATTTAAATGACAAATCTCCTCAGAGTCTCCAAACTCAAGCAGTGCCTTTGGCTTTGATTTCTTCCACATTCCAAGACAAATTGTCTCATAAATTCAGATTGAAGTTGAATTAGAACAGGTTTCTTTTATCATTTACTTCATGGTTCTTCTTACTCTTCTAAATGACAGGAATACCTCATGGGCATTCCCTCTGTCCTTGCTGGAGTAAAAACATATGCACCAGCTAAGAAGAAGGAGAGAAATTAAATTAAAAATTCCTTTTCTTTGAAGTTGTTCAGGAACACTGAAATAGTCTTTCATTTATTGATTTCCTTGGGTTTCTATGTATCACAAAACATTGATAGTAGCTCGTCAAGTATTCACAGCATTTAAATAAAAGTGAAAGGTGTGTTCTATTATTACATCTGTTTGTTTTAAATATTAAAATGCAATGAGGTTCTAATTCCTTCAAATTCCTTCATATTTTTATCATGGTTTATACTAATCTTAACAGTAAAGAACCTAAAGCATTTATTTTTATCTAATTTACAGGAGTCAACTAGTAAAAATAACTATAAATTATGAGTTCAGTGAGTGAAAATACCAAGAATATTGTACCTGAGATTCCTTCTTTCTGATACTTATATCCTATCCTAATCTTGTTGTGCTGTCCTTCCCCTCTTCCTAGCCCATCCTTTTACCTCCTTTTTCTTCCCCTTGCCCCGTCTACTACCCCTCACGTTTTTTTTTTCTCAGATACAGTCCAGCACATGCTGGATATCAGCCAGCCAATGTATATCAAGTTGGACTATTACCAGTCAATCTCTCCTTCAGCCAAGTTAGTTGAGCCAATCCAGCAAGAGGAATAGGTCCCCAAATTAGACAACAGAGTGACATCTTCTGTTCTCACTGGTAGGAGATCCACATGAAGACAAAGTTACACTACTGTAACATATATGCATAGGTCCCATGAGGTTCTCTGGTTTTCAGTTCAGCCTCTATTAGTCCCTAGAGCCCAGGTTTGATATTTCTGTGGGTTTTCAGGTGGTACTCTTGATACCACTGTGCCGTCCAATATTTCCTCTTTTCTCTGGCATAATTCTCCAGGCTTAATCTAATGTTTGCCTGTGGGTCTCTGCATCTGTTTCCATTGTTGCTGGGAGAAGTCTCTCTGATAAAGGTTAGGCTATGCATCAATTAGTTCTGGGTGGTGTAGCCTACTTCTGAGTGGCTTAAGTACTTTAGGGTTGGTGGCAAAGCCCAACAGAAAGGCCAGATCTGGTAGGGACATCCTAGGCCTGGAGCAGGGGCCCAGAAAACAGAAACTAGAGATGGGTGCAGTTCTATTGTCAAGTAGGTCACTCATGTTTGGTGTGGCATGATCCTAAGTCCCAGAAGTCTACTGAGGTTGAGGGAAGGACCCAGCATCTAGGACAGGGATAATCTGGGATGACATAGCACCCGATGTTATTTTTGTTTTGTTTTAGTTTTTGTTTATTTTGATTTTGTTTTTTGGTGTTATTTAGACAGGGTTTCTCTGTGTAGCTTAGAGTTTGTCCTGGAACTCACTCTGTAGACCATGCTGACAAATTCTTTTTCTCGTAACCAGTAGTCACCACCATTTATAAATATGGGTGGAAAGCTGCAAACTTTTCTCCATGTTAACATGTCCATTTATATTGTCATTGTTCTAGTGTTTGCTATACAGCTATTTCTAGAAGACATTGTTAAACAGCTACCAGTGTTGTTTACTTGCTCTAAAAAACTTTCTGCACCCCTCTTTGCTGTGTTCCTTGAGCCATTGTTGGAAGAACTGTGCTGTGGTTGTATCCATCGTTACTAGAAAATACCTGCCAAGGTATCTTCAATAATGCAATAGTGGCTCTTCTAATCTCTAGTAACCAACAAGTCTCTATTGAATTTGTATGTTCTTATTGAAGATAGGAAATTTTCACAGTGTGCTAAATGGTATTTAACCAGCCTTTCTAGGAGAGATTTAAATACCATTGTAATTTGCCAATATTTTCAGGTTAGCCTGCATACATAAAATGTTTCAAAAAGGATGATTTAAATTTAATTCTGTCAGCATAATCAAAAAAAAATCAAAATTAAATTTTGCCACAGACAGTGAGTTTTAGACAAAGATAACTGACTGTGTTGTCTCTTCTTTTCCCTAAAACCTACACATTTTCTTTATCCTAATCAATATTGAGCTTAAGTGGAATACACTTGGAGGACAAAGTTCATCCTCCTAGGCTAATTTTAGGAGCCAAACAGCTGCTTGTTCAGATATGCTCTTTCATTGCACTGAAGCTTATCAAATATCTTAGTTTATCAGTTTACTGTCGCCCAGGGATCCTCTTGTTACCATTTCCTCACTTCAAGATGAACAAGTATACAACCCACATCCAGCATATTATATAGATCATGCAATGAACTTAGATCTTCAGGCTTACCCCTGAACACACTTTGTTGAATGGGGTATCTCAAATGAATCTAAAATATGAAAAATTTTTGAGACAGAATCTCCATATGTAGCACAGTTTTGTGTATCTCTGCAACAACCATGATCAGCAGGGTAATGATTCACAGATGGCAAGTAAGTGGTTTGGTTCAAAATGACTAAATAATCTTTGTTAGTCTGGCACCAAGTAGTTTATTCTAGCAATATTTAGGCATCACACAATTTGGTAAAAAAATTTGGCCTGGTGTTTATTAACTCAATGCCATGTACACAATAAATCACAAAGTAATCTAAACCAGACTCTCTGAACATAGCCAACAATGAGGGCTGATGAGAAGCCAAGGACAATGGCACTGGGTTTTGATCCTACTGCATGTACTGGCTTTGTGGGAACCTAGCCTGTTTGGATGCACACCTTCCTAGACCTGGATGGAGAGGGGAGGACCTTGGACTTCCCACAGGGCAGAGAACCCTGACTGCTCTTTGGACAGGAGAGGGGCGGGGAGAAGAGTGGGGGGAGGGGGAGGGAAATGGGAGGAGGGGAGGAGGTGGACATTTTTTCAATAAAAAAAATCAAAAAAAAAGATTGTAAACCCCATTGATGTATTGGATATTGAAGTTGTTAGTACAGAATCATTATAAAGACAAAAAAAGATAAATTAGATAAGAAATTTTAGACAAAGATAGGATAGATACTAGAAGATTTTTTAATTTTGCCAAATGCAAATGTACTAAATGTTGTAACTATAATTTTTGTTTGATAACTGTTTTGTTATATGTAATTTTACTATGGTAAAGCTAAAATTTTCCTTTTTTAATTAGACAGGAAAGGGGAAAAAAAGAAAAGACCCCACATGTATGCATCAAAACTCTTTACAAAGTACATGAGACACATTCCTGGTGAGGGAGAATTGTCTGTATTCTGTCAATTATGATTTAAATAAATGCTGATTGGCCAGGCAGGAAGTATAGGTGGGAAAAGCAGACAGGAAGTAAAAATGATACAATGAGAACAGGAGAATTCTGGGAAGGAGGAAGCTGATTCCTCCCACATCTGCCCATACTGTCGAAGCAACAGAATGTAATCTGCCCCACTGAAAAAGGTACTGAGCCACATGGCTAACATAGATCAGAAAAATGGGATAACCAAGATGTGAGAATTAGCCAGTGAGAGGCTAGAGCTAATGGGCCAATCAGCTTATAATTTATGGAGACCTATGTGTGATCTTCCTTGGAGCTAAACAGCTGTGGGGTACCGGGCAGAACAAAAACCTCAACAAACAAGCAGGCCCAGCCCGTCCATGTTACACATTCCATAATAATGAGTGTTATAGAATGACTGCATACAACACCTTTCATTAATTCAGGTTCTGCGGACTGCTGAGATAATCCAGATCACAATAAGGGTCTAGGAGAGGCTCTGGTCTAGTCTCTGTCATACAGATAGTACAAAGGGCACCCAAGTCCCAAGCCTTGTGGACTGATAACAGGTTATGCATTACTATCTTTGTTGGTTTTTTTTTTTGGAAAACTCTTTTAGATAACTCCTCACAAGTGTGCCAAGAGGCTTGTCTCCGAGGTTATTCCAGATCCTTTTTTTTAAAACTTGTATCTTTTATGCATTTACTTTCTTTTTTTATTTTATTTTTTTTATTAAAGATTTCTGTCTCTTCCCCACCTCTGCCTCCCCTTTCCCTCCCCCTCCCCCAATCAAGTCCCCCATCCCTAGTAAGCCCAAAGAGCAGTGAGGGTTGCCTACCTGATTTTCGATAAAGGAGCTGAAAGTATACAATGGAAAAAAGAGAGCATCTTCAACAAATTGTGCTGGCAAAACTGGATGTCAATCTGTAGAAGAATGAAAATAGACCCATATCTATCACCATGCACAAAACTCAAGTCCAAGTGGATTAAAGACCTCAATATCAGTCCGAACACACTGAACCTGATAGAAGAGAAAGTGGGAAGTACTCTACAACACGTGGGCACAGGAGGCCACTTCCTACGTATAACCCCAGCAGCACAGACAGTAAGGGCCTCATTGAATAAATGGGACCTCCTGAGACTGAGAAGCTTCTGTAAAGCAAAGGACACTGTAGCTAAGACAGAAAGGCAACCCACTGACTGGGAGAAAATCATCACCAACACCGCAATGGACAAAAGGTCTGATCTCCAAAATATATAAAGAACTCAAGAAACTAGACCGTAAAAGGCTAATCAATCCAATCAGAAAATGGGGCACTGAGCTGAACAGAGATCTCTCAACAGAAGAAGTTCAAATGGCCAAAAGACACCTAAGGTCATGCTCAACTTCCTTGGCAATCAGGGAAATGCAAATCAAGACAACTTTAAGATATCATCTTACACCTGTCAGAATGGCTAAAATCAAAAACACCAATGATAGCCTTTGCTGGAGAGGTTGTGGAGAAAGGGGTACACTCATCCATTGCTGGTGGGAATGCAAACTTGTGCAACCACTCTGGTAAGCAGTGTGGAGGTTTCTCAGGAAATTCGGGATCAACCTACCCCTGGACCCAGCAATACCACTCTTGGGAATATACCCAAGAGAGGCCTTATCATACAACAAAAGTATATGCTCTACTATGTTCATAGCAGCATTGTTTGTAATAGCCAGAACCTGGAAACAACCTAGATGCCCTTCAATTGAAGAATGGATGAAGAAAGTATGGAATATATACATATTAGAGTATTACTCCGCATTACTATCTTTGAAGGGACAACCCCATGACATGTGGCTAACATCCCAGATCTCAAGTACTTTTCTTTGAGCATAAGCTCCTCAGTTCTTTCTACATTGCTAGACATTGAAATTATCATTAAGCCTTGCATGATATCATCCATTGTATTATTAAAGAAAGTAGTAAAAGATCCAATGGAAATGAAAATGGCCATATGACCTATTATCCAGCAGGTGGCGCTGTTTCCAAGTCGTGACTAGAACCAATGCAAAGGTGACAGACACAGGGTCCTGTTTCAGTGTCTGCCTTAGTATTTATTAAAGACTGGGAAATATGAGTTGCTCAACAAAGTAAATGTAATTAAATTGATCCTATACACAGAACCAGAAACCCAGAATCCAGGCACAGAGAACAGCAACCCAGAAGCTGCATATGCCTCCATGTGACAAACAGTTTCCCTGAGGGGTTGCAGCGTTTGGCAACTGCTTGCTCTCTGACTCACGCTGCAAGGGGGATTTAAAAACCTCTCAGAAAGAGAGCAAACCAGGTGGGCAGAGACTGTCCAGGCCCATGAAGCCTGGGAAGCATGGAGTTTAAATCCAAATGAGAAGGCAATGAGACAGTGTGTGGGGACTTGAAGCAGATCCGAGGCGTGTAAAGAGAAATATAAAGAATTGCAGTAGGAAAAGCCACTGTGCGATATTCTATATTGAACTGCTGGCTCCATGCACAGGCTGCGGTTGAGGTCGGGCTGGTACCAAGCTGAGTTGGTGGCAGGCAGCCTGCACATTCTATTACCAAACGTTGGGTGCCAGATGAAGGCATAAGTCACAAAACAATCCCATACCAGTTTGGAATTATGATTAGTAAAAGGGTTATTTATTTAAAGGGAAAAACTTACAGATCGCCGTCCTAGACAACAGCCCTCTGCATGACCAGAAAAGGAGTCTAGTAGCCAGAAGTGGAGCTGGAAGCAATAGAGTGAGTGCATGGCTACCACTGCTTTTTAAAGCAAAAGAGACCATGCCCAAGTGGGGTGCTATCTTAAAGGCTATTGGCTGAAGGAGGGGAAGGAGCTCCTGCAGCAGATATTTACGTGGTTTTGAATGAGATACCATTCACATGGTCTTTATCGCTTCTTGCAACACTTCAATCAATCATTTAAAAAGTAACAAGAGCTCATAAATTATGAGAAGGGAAAGAAAAGGCAAGTGAGAAATTTAGTATGTGGTATCCTGACTTCACAGGAGAGGGGATAATTCATTTAAAAGAAATGGAGATTTATATGTGATGTTGTTGTCATGGTGAAAAGGATATGATGCATAATTCCATTACCCCTTTTATCTCTGCTGACATTAAAACATGGTTTAACAAATGGGAAAGATTTTGTTTTTGAGAGGGCATGAATATAAAATTCACAATCTGTACCTCTGAGGGAGTAGTCAGGAACCAGATATCTCTGTAGGTCCAGTCATGAGTCTGGGAGTCCAGAGGGAGAAGGCCTGTGTCAGGACATCTGTGGGTCCAGGTGCTGGTCTGGGACATCAAAGGGAATAGGCAGGAACTAGAAACCTCTGTGGGCACAAGTGTGAGTTGGAACATCTGAGGGAGGAAGCCTGAGCCAGGTCCTCTGTAGTTCTGGGTGCACCTGAGCCTGGGAACTCCGAGGGAGAAGTCTGGAGCCTCACAAAGTCCAAGCCAAGGACCTCTGCAGGAGGGGATCCAGACTAGGATTTACAGAAACAGGTAGGTCAGTAACCTAGGCCAAAGTAGGCCTGAAACAGCAAACTCCAAGTGATTAGAGAAAAGCACAGGAACACAGAGTAACCAAAAGGTAACTAAAACTGTGGCACTAACTGTAACAGGAGGAACAACTATCTGAGCCTTGGATTCACTGGCAACTAGACGATTAATCAACAGAATCACCGACAGCACCAAACACACCTATTAGAGGAAAAGATGAGTAAAAAACGTAAGAACACATGCAACAACACAAAGAGCAACAAAACATGACTAAAACCTAAAAACCCTCAAACAGAAAGACTTGAACAACCAAATATAGATGAGGCAGAAGAAAATGACCTAAAAATAACTTCAGGAGAATATTTGAAACTCTTAGAGAATAAATGAGAAATTCCCTCAAAGCAATGGAGGAAAAGGCAGACAAAAATTTGGAAGACATCAGCAAACCCATAAAGAAAACCAAGAAAAAGCAATCAAACATATGAAAGAAACTATTCAAGACATGAAAACTGAAATAGAGACAATAAAAAAAAAGCCAAGGGAATCATCGAAACAGAAATCATGAGCCAACAATACGGAAACACAAACACAAGCATGAATGGCAGAATACAAGAAATGGAAGACAGAATCTCAAGCGCTGAAGATTCAATAAAGGAAATAGACTGATCAGTCAAAGTAAACATTAAATCTAACAAAAGCATAACCCAAAATATCCAGGAAAAATAGGACACCATGAAAAGGCCAAACATAAGAATAATAGGTGTAGAAGGAGAAGTTCAACTCAAAAGCACAGAAAATATATTTAACAAAATCATAGAAGAAAACTTTCCCAATCTAAAGAAAGACATGCCTATGAAGATACAAGAAGCTTACAGAATGTCAAGTAGACTGAATCGAAAAAAAAGTCCCCTTACCATATAATAATCAAAACACTAAACATACGGAATAAAGAAAGAATATTAAGAGTTGCAAAGGAAAAAGGCCAAGTAACATAGAAAGGTAGACCTATCAGAATTATGCCTGAATTTTCATTGGAGAAAATAAAAACCAGAAAGTCATGGCCAAGCGCTATGTAGACATTAAGAGACTATGAATGCTATCCCAGACTACCAACCCAGCAAAACTTTCGATCACCATAGAAAGACAAAAAAAAATATATTCCATGACAAAAACTGATTTATCCAATACTTACCCACAAACCCAGCCCTACACAAATTACTAGAAGTAAAACTCCAACCCAAGGAACTTGGCTTCACCAACAAAAACACAGACAATTGATGGTCTCATAGCAGTAAATCACAAAGAAGGAAAAACACACAAATTAACATCACCAATGATGAAAACTAAATTAATAGGAGATAGCAATCACTGGTCATTAATATTCCTTAATATAATGGACTCAACTAACCTATAAAAAGGCACAGGCTAACAGATTGGATATGAAAACAGAATCCATTCTTCTTATGCATACAAGAAACACATCTTAACCTCAAAGACAGACATTATCTCAGAGTAAAGGGTTTAGAAAATTTTTGCAATCAAACGGACCTAAGAAATAAGCAGGTGCAGCTATCCTAATATCTAACAAAATAGACAACAAGCTAAAATAAATCAAAAGAGATAAAGAAGGGTATTTTATATTAGTCACAGGAAAAATCCATCAAGATGAAATCTCAATGCTGAACATCTATGCTCCAAATAAAAGGGCAACCTCATATGTAAAAGAAACACTTCTAAAGCATAAACCATACATTATATCCCACACACTAATAGTGGGAGATGATGTGGGAGTGTCATATATCAATCTGTTGATTTCATTGGTTAAGTAATAAAGGAACTGCTTGGCCCTCATAGGTTAAAACATAGGTGGGAGGAGTAAACAGAATGTAATGCTGGGAGGAAGAGGAAGTGAGCTCAGAGACGCCATGCTCCGTGCTCCCAGGTAGACGTGATAGCTCCTCTCTGAGACACATGCAATGAAGCTCCGACTCAGGATGGACGTAGGCTAGAATCTTCCTGGTAAGCGCACCTTGGGGTGCTTATACACATTATTAGAAATGGGCTAGTCCAGGTGCGAGAGTTAGCCGAGAAGGGGCTAGATAGAATGGGCCAAGCAGTGCTTAAATGAATACAGTTTGTGTGTTGTTATTTCGGAGCATAAGCTAGCCAGGCAGCCGGGGTTTTGGGGACACAGCCCCACCGCTCATATTACAACAGGGAGACTTCAACACTCCCCTCTCACCACTGGACAGGTCAGTCAGAAAAAAAGTGAACAGAGAAATAAGGGAACTAACAGATGTTATGACTAAAATGGACTTAACAGATATCTATAAAATATTCCATCCAAACAGAAGGGAATATATCTTCTTCTCACTACCTCATTGAACCTTCTCAAAAATTTTCCACATACTTGGTAACAAAACAAACCTCAACAAATACAAAAAAATGGAATAACCCAATGTATCTTATCAGATCACCATGGTTTAAAACTAGAAGTCTACAGCAAAACTAATTTCAAAAAGCCCACAAAAACATGGAAATTAAACAATGCTCACTTGAATCATTAATGGTTTAAGGAAGAAATAAAGGGAGAAATTAAAGACTTTCTAAAATTCAAGGAAAATGACTACCCAACAGACCCAAATTTTTGGGATATAATGAAAGCATTGTTAAGAAGAATGTTCATTGCACTAAATGCCTACATAAAGAAGCTGGAAAAAACCCCACACTAGTGAATTAATAGAACATTTGGAAAATTTAGAACAAAAAGAACCAAATTTACCTAAGAAAACTGGTGTGAGGGAATGGTCTGTATTCTGTCAATTATATTTTAAATAAACACTGATTGCCCAGTGGCCAGGCAGGAAGTATAGGCAGGACAACCAGACAGGAAGTAGAGGTGGGTAATGAGAAAAGGAGAATTCTGGGAAGAAGGAAGCCTATTCCTCTGCAGTCATTGCCCAACCACAGAAAAAGCAAGATGTGACTGCCTCACTGAAAAAGGTACCGAGTCATGTGGTTAGCATAGACAAGAATAATGGGCTAATATAAGTTATAAGAGTTGATAAGAAGCCTGAGCTAATGGGACAATCAGTTTATAAGGAATGTAGACCTCTGTGTGATTTCTTTGGGACTTAAAAACTGTAGGAACCAGGCATGACAGAAAACCTTAGATGGCAGGAAATAATAAAATTGAGAGCTGAAATCAACAATATAGAAACAAAGAAAATAATACAAATAATCAATGAGACAAAGAGTTGGTTCTTCGAGAAAATCAAAATAGACAAACCTTTATCCAAACTATCCAAAAGGTAGAGAGACAGTATCCATATTTAAAAAACAATTGAAATAAAAAGAGTGGCATAAAAACAAATATGGAAGAAATACAGAGAATCATCAAGTCATATTTCAAAAACATATATTCTGCAAAATTGGAAAACTTAAAGGTAATAGACAACTTTCTGGATAAATATCACTTAGCAAAATTAAATAAAGATGAGACAACAAATTAAATAGACCTATAATGGCTGAAGAAAAGAAACAGTCATCAAATGTCTCCCAACCGATAAAAGTTCAGGTTTCAACTCAGAATTCTACAAGATTTTCAAAGAAGAACTAATACCAATACTCCTCAAATAATTTCACACAATTGAAACTGAAGGAACTTTGCAAAACTCTTTTATGAGGTTACAAATACCATGATACTGAAACCACAGAAAGATATTACTAAGAAAGAGAATTACAGACCAATCTCATTCATGAACATTAACTCTAAAATACTCAATAAAATACTCGAAAGTTGAATCCAAAAACACATCAGAACCATCATCCAACATGATCAAGTTGGCTACATACTAGAGACTAGAGATGCAGGGATGGTTCAACATATGAAAATCTATCAAAATAATCCACCATATCAACAAACTAAAAAATAAAAACCACATTATTATCTTATTAGATGCCATAAAAGCTTTTGAAAAAATATAACATCCCTTTGTGATAAAGGTTTTGAAGATCTCAGGGATACAAGGAGCATACCTAAACATAATGAAGGCAATATACAGCAAGCCAACAGGCAACACCAAACTAAATGGAGAGAAACTCCCAGTGATCTCACTTAAATCAGGAACACAACAAGGTAGTCCACTCTCTCCATATCTATTCAATATAGTTCTTGATGTCCTAGCTAGAGCAATAACACATCAAAAGGAGATGAAAGGGATACAAATCAGAAAGAAGAATTCAAACTCTCTCACTGCTTGCTGATGATATCATAGTTTACATAAATAATCCCCAAAATTCTACCAAGGAACTACTACAACTCATAAACACTTTCAGTTATGTAGCAGGATACAAGATCAACTCAAATAAAATCAGTAGCCCTCCTGTACACAGATGATAAAAGGGGTGGTAAAGAAATCAGAGAAACAACACCCTTCACAAAAGCAACCAATAGCATAAATATCTCAGAGTAACCTTAACCAAACGAGTAGAAGATTTGTATGACTAGAACTTTAAATCTTTGAAGAAAGAAATCAAAGAAGACACCAGAAAGTGGAAAGATCTCCCATGCTCTTGGGTAGGTAGAATTAACATACTAAAAGAGCAATCTCAATGAAAGCAATCTACATAGTCAACGCAATGCCCAGCAAAATTCCAGCAAAATTCTCCACAGACCTCGAAAGAATGGTACTGACCTTCATATGGAAAATTAAAAAAACTCAGGATAGCCAAAACAATCCTGTACAATAAAACAACTTCTGGAAGCATCACAATCCCTGACGTCAAACACTATTATAGAGCTACAGTACAGAAAACATCCTGATATTGGCATAAAAACAGACAGGAGGACCAATGGAACTTGGATATTCCAAGTGGATATTAATCCACACACCTTAGAACACCTGATTTTTAACAAAGAAGCAAAAAAAAAAAGAATGAAAAAAAAGATAGTGTATTTAACAAATGGTGCTGGCATAACTAGACATCAACATGTGGAAGAATGAAAATAGACCCATATTTATCACCATGAACAAAACTCAAGTCCAAATGGATCAAAGCCCTCAAGATAAAGCCAGCCACACTAAACCTTATAGAAGAGAAGGTTGGATGTACACTTGAACACATTGGTACAGGAGACCACTTCCTAACTATAATCCCAGCAGCATAGACACTGAGAGAAACAGTCAATAAATGGCACCTCATGGAACTGAACAGCTTCTGGACATGGACAGCAAGACAAAATGACAGCCTATAGCATGTGAAAAGATCTTCACTAAGCCCACATCAGACAGAGGTCTGATCTCCAAAATATACAAAGAAAGAACTGAAAAAAATGGTAATTAAAGGAACAAGTAATCCAATAAAAAATGGAATACAGACCTAAACAAAGAACTTGCAACAGAGGAATCTAAAATGGCTGAAAGATTCTTAAGGGAATGGTCAATGTCCTTATTCATCAGAGAAAGGGAAATCAAAACAACCCTGAGATTCCATGTTTCGCCTGCAAGAATGGCCAAGATCAAAAGCACTAATGACAACTTATACTGGAGAGGTTGTGGGGTAAAGGGAACACTTTTGCATTGCTGGTGGGAATGTAAGCTGGTTCAGCCCATTTGGATATCAGTGTGGCTATTTCTCAGAAAATTAGGAAACAACCTTCCTCAAGACCCAGTAATACCACTTTTGGATATATATCCAAAGGATGCACAAGAACATGTGCTCAACTATGTTTATTGCAGGATTTTTGTCATAGCCAGAACCTGGAAACAATCTAAATGCCCCTAGACTGAAGAGTGGATAAGAAAAATGTGGTACATTTATGCAATGTGTTACTACACAGCAGAAAAATACATCTTGAATTTTGCAGGAAAACGTATGGTGTTAGGAGTCATCATTTTGAGTGAGGTAACACAAACACAGAAAAACAGTTATCACATGTACCCACTCATAAATGGTTTTTAAACATAAAGCAAAGAAACCTAGACTACAAATCACAATCCCAGAGAACTTAGACAACAATGAGTACTCTAAGAGAGACATGCATAGATCTAATCTACATGGGAAATAGAAAAAGACAAGATCTCCTGAATAAATTGGGAACATGGGGACCTTAGGGGAGGGTTGAAGAGGAGGGGAAAGGCAGGGAGAGGAGCAGAGAAAAATGTAGAGCTTAATAGTAACCAATGAAACAATGTTTATTTAAAATAAATAAATAAAAAATTCTATCCTTCATTTCTATAACTGTAAGACTTTCTGTTTTATGAGACAGATAATATCCCATTTCAAAATTTCCATAATTTTTTTTTGTTTTTTTTTTTATTGAGAAAAAGAAAAAAGTTTCCGCCTCCCCCCAGCCTCCCATTTCCCTCCCCCTCCTCCCACCCTTCTCCCCCTCCCCCCATTCCTCTCACCCTCCCTCTCCAGTCCAAAGATTAGTCAGGGTTCCCTTCCCTGTGGAAAGTCCAAGGTCCTCCCCCCTCCGTCCATGTCTAGGAAGGTGAACATCCAAACTGGCTAGGCTCCCACAAAGCCAGAACTTGAAGTAGGATCAAAACCCAGGGCCATTGTCCTTGGCTTCTCATCAGCCCCCATTGTTCGCCATGTTTATTTTTCCCTGGTGGCATTGTTATCTCTAATTTTTTATGTAGTAAGAACAAATCCATTCAAATATCAAAATGGGTATGCACAGCTTGTTTCTACTCACCTACAGAAGGTTATTATTTAGGATAAGTATCTGACAAAGAACATAAGTAGGGTAAATAGTGACATAAATATTCTCATAAGAATATGAGAGCAGTTCCCCAAGGCTTATTGCTGGAAATAGCACCTGAAAGATAGCATATGACTAATATATAATCTGAATCAGGGATCTTACTGAGTAGGGATAGATAGATAGATAGATAGATAGATAGATAGATAGATAGATAGATAGATAGATGGATGGATGGATGGATGGATGGATGGATGGATGGATGGATGGATAGATAGATAGATAGATAGATAGATAGATAGATAGATAGATAGATAGATAGATAGATAGTTGGGTGGATGGATAGTGAGATAGATAGATAGATAGATAGATAGATAGATAGATAGATAGACAGATGATAGATAGATAGATAGATAGATAGATAGATAGATAGATAGATGATAGGTAGGTAGGTAGATAGATAGATAGATAGATAGATAGATAGATAGATAGATGATAGATAGATAGATAGACAGACAGACAGAGAGATGATAGATAGATAGATAGATAGATAGATAGATAGATAGATAGACAGATGATAGATAGATAGATGGATAGTGAGATAGATAGATAGATAGATGATAGGTAGATAAGTAGATAGATAGATGATACGTAGATAGATAGATAGATAGATAGATAGATAGATAGATAGATAGATAAATAGATAGATAGACAAACTCTGTATGTATATATTCAAAAAGGTTACCTGTATCCAGAACATCTCAAATGTCTTCTGGTGGAATGTTCTTTTACTCAGCAAATTCCTCAAGTTTTTCATATTGTTCGGTAGTCAAGGGTTGACCTTTTCCCACAATGCATGAATGGTAATGTCAGAGACTTGTTCAGTAGAATTCTGCAGAATTAACATTGCTTCTTTAGTGTCCCTCCATCATACACAATGGAAAAATGCCAACTACTCCAATTTTCTCTACCTTGGGAAGGTCAATACAGACAATAATAAATTTTCCCCGAGTTCCATGGACATATTTAATGAAGTTTATATGGCTGTATGACATCACTTTTCAGTGTTTCATGATGCATCAAAAAATAAAAACTTCTCTAGAGAATTCACTCATCTCAATCCTAGCCACTTTCAAAAACATAACACAAGAGAACCATGAAAGCCTATGAATGGAACCTTTACATTTCTCCTGTCTATACTCTAGAGTTCTTGTTTTAATTTAGTACAAACTTGATCAAAGGACACTCAAAATGGTCGGAACAGAAGAGACATAATATGCCACATTTGTCTTTTTAGAACTGGGTTAGCTCACTGAGCAGGATATTTTTATAGTGCCTGCCATTTGCCTGCAAATGTCATGATTTGAATTTTCTTTACAGTGAAATAGTTATTACATGGTGTACCTGTATCACTATTTCATTATCTATTAGAAGCTGTAGAACATTTAGGTTGTTTCTATTTCCTAACTGTTGTGATTAGAGTAGCAATGAACATGAATGAGAAAATACTTATGGAATAGTATATTAAGTCATTAAGCCATATTCCAAGAAGCAGTATAACTGAGTCACAAGGTACATATTTATTTTCAGAAAACTATTCCCAGAGTTGTTATACAATTTTGCAAAATCAACAAATGATGTCTCTGATCTCCTTGATCAATCTGTTTCTCTCTCTCTCTCTCTTTCTTTCTTTCCCTCACCCACTTTGATGAACTGTCATTTTTCTGAAAGTTCGTGCTTTAAACTTGTCACGTATTTTGGATATCCATTCTCAACTCACATGTTTGCTTACACTAGACATAAACTTGCAATTTCCAGGGTCTTAGACATTATGAAAGATGGCATGTTTTATGGGCTTAAACATTTCACTTCTAAACTATGGTTCAATGAAAGAATGGGTTAAGAAGGATATTGTCCAGCCCTATTCTTTCTCCTTGTGAATCCATTAGGGACTAGGCATCAGTTCCAAAGCAAAGGGAATACATATAGACCTGATTAAATTCATTAGGCCACAAATAAAACTAAAATACATAATTCTGTGAAAAGCAACTGCTGGGTGGGGGGAAACTTGGCAAGATAGAGAAGACATCAGTGAGAAGAATTTTTAGAATGTTTTACATATGTGGGACATTGTTAACAATTTCTTTAAAAGCATGCTGCTGTCCACCCCACCCCTGCTCCCAACTTTACCTGATCATCTTGTCAACTTCCAATATCCAGGAGGATAAATATATGCTTTTCTTTGGGTTCACCTTCTTATTTAGCTTCTCTAGGATCATGAACTATAGGATCAATGTCCTTTGTTTATGGAGAGAATCCACTTATGAGTGAGTACATATCATATTCCTCTTTTTGGGTCTGGGTTATCTCACTCAGTAAAGCGTTTTCTATTTCCATCCATTTGCATGCAAAGTTCAAAATATCATTGTTTTTTTTACTGCTGAGTAGAACTCTAAAGTATATAAAGAAGTCACACTTTCTTTATCCATTCTTCTATGGAGGGGCACCTAGGTTGTTTCCAGGTTCTGGCTATTACAAATAGTATATTGGGGGAAGTGGAGATGGGGAGAGAGAAGGGAGAAGGGGAGGATGGGGGAGAGCTTGGGGGAATGGGAAAACTGACATGGAGGAAGGGTGGATATGGGAGCAGGGAAGAAGTTATCCTAACCAAGGGAGCCATTTTAGGTTTGGCTAGAGTCTTGGCTCTAAAGCGGTTCCCAGGTGTCCAATGGGATTTCCCCAACTAGTTCCATGAGCAGCAGAGGAGAGGGTGCCTGAACTGTCCTTATCCTATAGCCACACTAATGAACATCTTATATATCACCATAAAACCTTCATCTGGTGATGGATGGAGATAGAGACAGAGACCCACACTGGAGCACTGGACTGAGCTCCCAAAGTCCAAATGAGGAGTAGAAGGAGAGAGAACATGAGCAAGGAAGTCAGGAATGCGAGGGGTGCATCCACCCACTGAGAAAATGGGACTGATCTAATGGGAGCTCACCAAGGCCAGCTGGACTGGGACTGATGGAGCATGTGATCAAACTTGACTCTCTGAATGTGGCTGACAATGAGGGCTGACTGAGAAGCCAAGGACAATGACACTGAATTTTCATTCTACTGCATGGACTGGCCTTGTGGGAGCCTAGTCTGTTGGGATGCTTGTAGTGATGAGGTGAGCAGGCCTGCTTTTCATCCCGCCCAGCTCCCTCATGGCTAGCTTAGCCCAGGAAATAATAACTCGAAATTTGCATTCATTTAAATACTGCCTGGCGCAATATTTCTAGCCTCTTATTGGCTAACTCTCACATCTTGATTAAGCCATGTGTAATAATCTGTGTAGCACCACAAAGTGGTAGCTTAATGGTAAGATTCTAACCTGTGTCCGTTTTGGGTAGGAGAAGCTGGTGTCTGCCCGATTCTGCTTTCCTTCTCCCAGCATTCTGTTCAGTCTACTCCACCTACCTATGTTATGACCTATCAGGCCAAGCAGTTTTCTTTATTAATTAACCAATGAAAGCAACAGATAGATAGAAGACCCTCCTACATCATTTCCCCTTTTTCTGTTTAAGCAAAAAGAAAGGCTTTAACTTTAACACAGTAAAATTACACATAGCAAAATAGTTATAAAGCAAGAATTACTGTTACAATATTTATATCTATTTTATCTTTTATCATAACAATGAAAAACTATAACTATCTATCTATTCTTCAACTTCATCAAAGACTCAGAAGGATAAAATATTACCTAAGTAAACAAGAAGTAAGCGACTGTTCAGTCAGTTCTGCCTACCTATGTTCTGACATATCAGGCCAAGCAGTTTTCTTTATTAATTAACCAATGAAAGCAACAGATAGAGAGAAGACTCTCCTACATCAGATGCTCACCTTCCTAGACATGGATAGAAAGGGGAGGACCTTGGACTTCCTACAGGGCAGGAAACCCTGACTGCTCTTAGGACTGAAGAGGGAGGGGTAGGGGGAGGAAAATGAGAGGAGGTGGAAAATTTTAATAAATAAATAAATAAATAAATAAATAAATAAATAAAGCATGCTGCTGGAGATATCCATGAAAAACCATCTTTTAGAAAAATGAAAAAGAAATAATTGTGGAGTTTGGGATGAAATGTGAAATACTGACATTCTGTAGATTCACGTTCAGAGACCTGGGCCCTTGAGATACATAGACTCTTCAATGAAATCATTCCTACTGTCCCCAAGACCCACTCTTCTGTTTAGTGACACTCATAGAATGTACATTTTCTCCAAATTCTAGAAATATACAAACAACAGTACAATGAACAGCATTTCTCATTCTTTCTTTGTGTGATTTTTGTTTTCTGATACCATTCAGTAAGAATGCGTGAAGAAACCACTTTATAATCCAATTACAGACTGATGATATGCTCCTCTGTTTGTTGAGTTTTTCAAACGAAGTAGGTGTTTGACTAACTACTGTTTTGCAAGAGTCTAGCTATTGTATTTCTTGGCTTGATGTTCAGGATTAATATGAAAAGAGGAAGGCACCTATTTCACTATTACCTCCACCATTTTGCCAATGCTCAACCACTAGGCACAGATACATTGTAATCCAGTTTTATGCCTTCCAATGGGAGTATTATTTTATATTTTCAGAAGAAATAAAGTGACTTGTTAAATAATTGCTCCATTTCATTATTTTCTATAGTCCTCTGAACCAAATCCTTACTCATTTAAAATTAGCTGTATATTTTACTAATGATATCAGGGATCTCATTATATATTTTGAATACATATGTTGTTATAAACAATGTGTTTAATATTCTGAATACATGTATTGTTATAAATAATGTATTTATAGATTTTATCAATATATGAACCTTCTATCAACTATTTCTTAAATTTATCTCAAAGCCCCAAATATCTAAATTTTGATGAAGTTCTCCTTGATCCCTCTGCCTCTCTCTCTCTCTTTCTCTTTCACTCTCGCTCTTGCTCTTTCTCTCTCCCTCTCTTTCTGCATCAAAGGGCAATGCAGAATAATAATTTTTCTAAAACATTTTTTCTCTATTCTATATCCAAAATTTTAAAGCTTACTTGTAAAGTTCTCCTAAATCCAATCTGCAAATAACATCCACCAGCAATATGCTCCTTAATATTTTTAATGAAACAGTTGTTTTTGATTCCAAAATTAATAACCATATTTGAACCCTGATAATTTATAAAAGTGATTTTTTGCTTATACACTCTGTTATAAACATCCCCAAAATAAATAAACCATGATGACTCAGAAAATCAATACTTTTTAAATTTCAGTGAAATGACAAATAGAATACCCAACCTCAAGCAGTGCTTTTAGCTTAGGATTCTTGTATCATCAAATTCAATTATTACCATCAAGTTAACAAAAAATTGGAAGAGATTTATTTCATTAGTTTCTCCTTTCTTTGTCTTTCCTCTTCTGTATGGCAGAAGCATGCCCTGGACATTTATACTGCCCGTGATGTATATTGTATGTATATGTATGATGAAAATCATATTCATTATGTATTTACTACTTCACCACTTAGCCTCAAAGCCCCTAATACATAAAGGTTAATAAAATTTACTTCTCTGTTGCGGGAGGTCCTTCCGCTCCTCCAACCAATAGCTGCTGAGATACCAGCCCATTGGGGTGTGGTCTCTTTCCCTTTAAAAAAAAGTGGCTACTTCCCTCCGCTCTCTCTCTTCACTTCCTGCTCCGCCGGTGACTAGACTCCCTTCCTGGTTGCACAGAGGGCTGTTCTCTGGGACGGTGATTTGTAAGTTTTTTCCTCTTTAAATAAATACCACCCTATTAATCATAATTACAAACTGGTGTGGCATTGTTCATGACTTATGCCTTCACTTCTCTCTCCACCTCTTTGGACATCTTAGAATAAAATATTCATTCAATGATGCTTTCTCTAAAAGATTTCCTAGGTTCAATTTCCAAGTTCTTAGACTTTAACATGATCAGTTCTGTATGTATTCAGATTCCCTTGTGTAATTACAAAGATCTATGGTTCAACTGGAATAGCTCAAGTGTATTTGGAAAAATGACTCTGGAAATTTTGATTATAGTTATTTATTTCCACTCAAAAATGTGTTTATGATTTCCTTGTGCTTTTCAAGATCTTTCTAGGTATGCATTGACAATTGTGTCATTTACACTTACCATTATACATTTTTAAATTCACAAATTGATATCCATATTTTGGGCTTAATGAGTTATAAAAAAGACACAGATTATTTTATAAAATTATACTAAAATTTAGAGTACAAAGTTGAATCAACCACGAGAGTCTTAAAATAAATATTCTTTATTTTCAGTTGAATGAAAAATCCCCCCAGAGTCCCCAACACCAATAGTTTCCTGTGTCTTTGGTGTCATGTCCAATCCTAGGCAATTTTCCTTGTCTGTTCAGGTTGAGATCAAATCAGGATAGTTTTTAAATATTGGTCTTACTTTCTCTGTCTTACTCTCCTCTCTGTCATTAATGTGCCAGGAAACTGACTGTGTCTTTGATTATACACATATGCACAAGCATAGATAAGGGTTTCATTTTCTGAATGGCTGTATAGAACACTAAACAAATTCATTCACTCCAATTCCCTTGCTTTAATCTATGCTCACAAAACAGTCATATTAGTTCATCAAATTATCCCAATTTTGAATATGACAACAATTACTTTAAAATAAGTCCTAAATAATGACAGAGAAAGGAGGGACTACAGAATTGTTTAGAAGGAATAAATGTAAGGTGCATTTGGTGTGGTTAATATAGTATCTTAAATTAAAAAAAACAAGATTGTACAATTTATATGAATGTCTGATAAATATATTTCTCTGTTTAATTTGAACACTGTGAAATCCATTTTTTTACTTCTTTCACATTCTACTCAATTTTATTTTATGTTAATCTTATGGGTGATGATCCTTAACATCTTATTTTGATCATTATTCAGTTCCATGGTCACAGACTAAAGCACCCAGGATGTTTACATATAAAATCTTTATCTAAGAACACAAGGCATTCTTAGAGCCTTCTCTCCCCCTGATGACAGACTGTATACTAAGGTTTTGATAAAAGGAGAAAATTCAGGCAATATCTTCTATGGCAAATACAACTTTACACACATGAAACAATATTCATTTATTTTTCAAGTTGGATCTTAGATCCAAATATCCCACAGATAAAACAATGTATTTCTCCAAACTTTCTTCTGTTTCTTCTTGCATCTATTTTTCTTTGCAAAAGTAAATGTGGCAGACACTAGATTCACAAGCCATAACTTTGAAAAAAAGGCTGCATTGGGGGAGTTACTCTAGTGAAACTCTGTATATATGGAAATACCCTAAACAATCTTTAAGACATGTAATGAAAATTAAAAAGTAAATAGTCCTCAACAAAGACAAAAATAACATAGTTAATATTTAGAAGACTCAAATAAATCATAGTCAATTATCATATTGCCCTGATACAAAATATATGAAGTTCAGTGTTCTGTGATATTAGAAAGAAAATCCAAACTCAAATGTCAATGTGTTCTTCATATGTCAGGTGCTGTTTTAATACATTTTGTTGTTTTCAGTTTTCCTCAACTTACATCATTTTTCTTCCTTGAGCCCTTCACACCTACATTTCTTAAAATATCTTGTATGATTATAAACATCTACTTTGATTATTATTGATACATACATATGTATGTGAATGTACACACACAAGCTGATGAGTATCATTTCTCTTTAAGTTTATATGGCTTCAGGGCTTACTACTCTGCATTGGACAACCAACCACAGAGCCACTCTGCCCTGGGTGAGGCTAATTCTTATTCTCACACTAATTAAATGTTTGTGGATATTGTCCAGGGCTGGGACTCTGCATAAATTTCCCCTTCCATATTAACATTGCCATTGATATTGACATTTTCCCATCTTTAATTCTACAATTTCTAGCAGAGAAAGTGTCGCATCAGAATTTTTGGTATTCTGCCTTTTGGTGTCTTTCTACACCCTCTTTAGAATTGTTCCCTGATCCCTAGATGCAGAAACTGAGATACATTGGGACCTGGCTCCCATCATCAGTTTGTGTCCTTGTGTCCAGGTGTGGAGTTCTGTGATGGTTTTCATTTGCTGTAAAAAGAAGATTTTCTCAGAATGGGGATCTACCTACACTTATCTCTGGTTATAAAGATAAAGAAGGAAATTGTGCTGCTCTAGCAAAGTTGCAGTAGTAGAAACTTTTCTAAAATCTGTGATCTCAGTAACCCTGGGCACTTGACAATGTTTCTAGTAATAGAAATATTTTCTCTCCTGTTTAGTGGTCATGGTTCTTGAGTCCTACCAGACAATTATTGGTTGCTATCAACACATGAGAGTCACTTCTTGTACCTTTTTTATTTTGAAATACTTCTATTTATCATTTTTCTCCTCATTAGCATCCTAAATAATATTTTATGGAACAGGGGAGAGAAGTAACAAGAAAGAAAATTTAGGATCTTGGATCCAGTTAGATTATATGAGTCCTGTGTGCTAACTCTAGACTAACTTCAGCCATACAGACTCACCCACAACAACTGAGACACAACCAAGCTCAGAATAGAGAATTTATATTGCTTTGACAGTGACATTGGCAACCTGATAAATCATGCAAAAGAAGTTTTCTCATTCTCGATATTACCTATTTCTTAGTCTATCATTCCTGTGGGGAGTCTATCAGCCCAAGTAGCTTAGTAGCTTAGGTTCTTTTAAGGTACTAATTTCTATGTTCATATATATATATATATATATATATATATATATATATATATATTCATAAGCTTTGAGTATAACTTTAGGTAAATATAATATATAAATACAAAATAAAATTTAGAATGAATGAATTTAATTATTGTTACCTGAGGATTCATCAAATGTTTTTGCTCTTATTTCATCCTCCTTTCCTCTTCTCTATTGTATTATCCTTTGTATTAAATTTTCTCCCACATCCCCACTTGGAACCTTGGCCCTCAAATTCTGTTTTCATCTTTATAGAACCATAATTCTACATGGACTTCCTAATCCTCAGGCCCACCCTGGTTATGGTCTCTTTACACTGTCCTGATGTCTTTGTTTACTCAATAATGTATACTCAGATCTGTGTATTTAGAGTTAAGAACTCCAGAGGAGAAAGGAAATGTGATGTTTCAGCTGTCTTGGCCTGGGTTATCTCATTCAACATGATCTTTCTTGCTTCACTTCATTTACCTGCAAATTTCAAGATTACATTTTTATTTACACCTGAATCATATTCCATAGTACACGTTAAACACACTTTTGTTATTCATTGCTCAGTTGAAGAGTATTAAGGTGATTTACATTTTGTAGCTACTGTAAATGGAGCAACAGAAAACATGACTTAGAAAATGTTGTTGAATAAGAAGTCAACTCCTTTGAGTATGTGACAAGCAGCAGTACAGTTACTTCATATGCTAGATTTACTGTCAGCTTTTTGATAATTATCTACACTGTTTTGCAGAGTTGTATAATTTAGTAAACCTACCAAGAGTGAATGAGTGTTGTCTTTTCTCTTCACCCCTTCTGACATTTCCTGTTTGTTTTCTTTTTGATGTTTGTCCCTCTGTCAGGGGTAAGAAGAAATCTAAGTAGTGCTTTGATGTTCATTTTCCAAATGACTAGTGCAGAAAAGACATTTTCATGATACTTTTGTGAAATTTCCCTCTCTTTCTCTCCTTTTAAAAAATACTTCAGGAAAATCTCTTGAATAGAGTATTTAGGTTCTGCCTCTTTTTTGAATTCTTTATACATTCTGGATATTATTCCTATCAGCTAGCAAAGATTTCTTCCCATTTTGTGGGCTTCCTCTTCATTTTTGTTCGATTATTTATTTGTTTAACTATACATTTTATTTAATTTATAAAGCCCTACTTGTAAACTTATAACCTTAATTTACATATTATATGTTTGACTGCACTGAGCCTGTAATAGACATTGTCTATTCATTGGGAATTCTGCTTGAAGAGTTCACTTATGTTGTTTTACCCTTCCATTCTGAACTATGGGAAATGAAAGATTTTTCTGTGTAGAGAAACAATACCTTCACTATTTTACCAAACTGCAGAGGCTCCTGGAGTTTCATTGTTTTTCAAAGCTATCTATAATCACACTGATAGGATAAATTTACAAAGTTAGAGAAGAAAAAAATTAAAAAAAATGAAAGAAAACATGGATCTGTGAAAGAAATTTCTTGTTTGGGGAATCTTTGGCATAATTATCTGAGAAGTGTGAATTAAGAAAAAACAGAATAAGAATACTCTCTCTGTGTTTGTGTGTATATGTGTGTGTGTGTGTTTTAAACTTTCAAAGAACAATTTTATTTAATAAATACGTGTTACTGGGCATATGTATGGCAAAGCACCTATTTTAACAAATAAAATAATTGTAAGGTCCTGAATAAAGCATGAAACATTGAGATATTCTATACTTTTAGATTCAGGGAAATGGCACATGACTCACAGAGTCCTTGAACTCCCTCCACCCTGTCCAAAGAACATATTCTAAAAGTTTTGTGAAACTCTTGATATTTGTGTGTCCCAAAACTTACAATATCATTAGTGGAAGGATTACTAATTTCAATATTTGATTATGTAGCCTAGCTTTCTGCCTTTTGGCTCTGATGTTCTTTGAAAGAATAACTTCCATCTACCAGTGACAAATAATGAGTGATTCAAATGCCAAGTTGTTATTAGATTGCAGCCCTTGTTGCACAAAATAAGATTTTATTGAGCTCATACTTAGAAAAATCCTTATTCATAGGATATCCCCTGACAGCATCTGTTTTTAATGTTCCATTAAAGCAGAGTAATGTTACTAATTACAAATTCATTTCTACATTTTGAACATTGTTACATTAAGAAAGAGATAAGAATTCTGTATTACAAAAATAAGATTTAAACAAGTTGAATCAAGCATGACAACTCAAGAAAGAAAATATACTTTTATTTCATTTGGGTGACAAATCTCCTCAGAGTCTCCAATTTCAACCAGTCTTTGGATTTGGCTTCCTCTGCAGTCCAGCGCAAATTGTCTCATTAATTAAGATTGATGTTAAGTCAGAACAGGTTTCATCATTTTCTTTGTGCTTCTTACTCTTCTGAATGACTTCAGGGCCATTCCCTCTATCCTTTCTGCAGTAAAAGCAAATGCACAAACTAAATGCAGAGGAAGGTGGGGAGACAGCAGTTGAGTTGTAAGAATAAACAAACATTCCAAGTGAAACATAACTTTATATATCTAAAGAAACTTGCCTATTGCCCTAATAGTGCATGTTTTGTTTTTAGATTTGTACTTTCCTGTACATTATTCAACATGCTTCTCCATATCCATTTCTGCTTCTGCTTTTCTTTTATTCCTTTCACACAGAAAACTGCTGACAGACACTTTTCTCAAGGAGCAGGAAATTTGAAAGAGGAGGTGGTAGGAAGATACTGAATTAAAATTATGCTTTAAAATATAATACAGAATCCTGAAATTATTAAATAAAAATAATAATGAATAAACTCATCAAAAAGAAAAAATTATTATAATGTAAAAAGGCAATAATAAAAAGTAATCATCCAAAAGTAACACATTTTCCTAAAGGTAAAATGAGGTATATCTAGTGCTGTATTTTGTTAGAAACAGTATTTCAACATAAATGTAATTGTTGAATTGTGTTCTTAATGTATCAGGTGCCGCTTTAACAAACTTTTATGTTGTAAATTGAAATAGGACCATATCCATCCCTTTCCCCAGTCACACAATATATATTATCTCTAAGTACTTTCATATACCTACACACTCTCAAGATAATAGCCTCTATTTCCTTGGTTATTATTGCCAAATACACCAAACATCTATGTGTGTGTATGTAGGTTTGCATATGTGTATGAATATATAGATGGAACCACAGTCCATCTGTTTTTGATGTGTACATGGTTTCAAGGCCAATCTTTCTGCATTGGACAACTAAAATGTCAGATCATGCTTGGGAGAGGTTAATTCTCCTTCTGCTAGCCATCTTTAGTTACCTGTAGTTTATAACTAAAGATGAAATCTTCAAACTTTTCTCTTTTCCATGTTAACATGTCCACTAGTATTGTCATTGTTCTAGTGTTTGTTATACAGTTATTTCTAGGAGACATTGTTTCACAGCCATCATGTTATTTACTAACTCTAAGAAAACCCTCTTTTGCTGTGTTCCTTAAACCACTGATGGAGGAGCTGTGCTGTGGTTGTATTCATCGTTACTAGCCAAGACCTGCCAAGGTATCCTCAATACTACAAAAGTGGCTCTTCTAATAGGTGATAACCAACAACACTCCATTGAAATTATATGTACCAATTCCATATAGAGAATTTTTGCAGTGTACTAAATGATAATGTGTTAATCAACACTTTGAGAGGAAGTTAAAATCCAAGTCTTCTATTCAATTCCATTGGTCCACTTCTCTATTTGTATGCCAATACCAAGCTGTTTTCAATACTGTAGCTCTGTAATAGAGTTTGAAGTCAGGAATGGTAATGCCTCCAGAAGTTCCTTTATTGCATAAGATTGTTTTGGCTATCCTGGGTTTTTTGTTTTTCCATATAAGGTTGATTATTGTTCTCTCAAGATCTGTGAAAAATTTGATGGGACCTTGAGGGTATTGCATTGAATCTATAAATTGCCCTTGGTAGAATTGCCATTTTTACTATGTTGATCCTCCCAATCCAAGAGCATGGGAGATACTTTCATTTTCTGGTATCTTCCTCAATTTTTTTCTTCAATGACTTAAAGTTCTTGTCAAATAGATCCTTCACTTCCTTGGTTAGAGTTACCCCAAGATATTTTATGCTATTTGTGGCTATCATGAAAGGTGATGCTTCTCTGACTTCCTTCTCTACTTCATTATCCTTTGTGTATCGGAGGGCAACTGACTTTTTGGAGTTGATCTTGTATCCTGCCACGCTACTAAAGGTGTTTATCAGCTGTAGAAGTTATTTGATGGAGTTTTTGGGTTCGTTTATGTACACTATCATATCATCTGCAATTAATGAAAGTTTAACTTCTTCCTTTCCAATTCAAATCCCCTTGATCCCCTTATGTTGTCTTATTGTTATTGCTAGAACTTCAAGCACTATATTGAAGAGGTATGGAGAGAGTGGACAGCCTTGTCGTGTTTCTGATTTTAGTGGGATGGCTTTGAGTTTCTCTCCATTTAATTTGATGTTAGCTGTCGGCTTACTGTAAAGAGCTTTTATTATATTTGGGTATGACCCTTGTATCCCTAATCTCTCCAAGACCTTTATCATAAAGGGATGTTGAATTTTGTCAAATGCTTTTTCAGCGTCTAATGAAATATGTTTTTTTTCTTTCAGTTTATATATGATGAACTACAGTGATAGATTTTCGTATGATGAACCAGCCCTGCATCTCTGGGATGAAGCCTACTTGATCATAATGGATAATTTTTCTAATGTGTTCTTGGATTCAGTTTGCTAGCATTTTATTGAGGATTTTCGCATCCATGTTCATGAGTGAGATTGGCCTGCAATTCTCTTTCTTGTTTGAGTCTTTGTGTGGTTTTGGTATCAGGGTAACTGTAGTTTCAGAAAAGGAATTTGGCAATGACTCTTTTGTTTCTAAATTGTGAAATACATTAAGGAGTATAGGTATTAGGTCTTCTTGGAAGTTCTAGTAGAATTCTGCATTGAAACCGTCTGAATTTGGGCTTTTTTTTTTGGTAGGGAGGTTTTTTTATAACAACTTCTAATTCTTTGTGACTAACAGGTCTATTTAGATTGTTCACCTGGTCCTGGTTTAACTTTGGTATATGGCACTTATCTAAAAAATGTCCATTTCTTTTACATTTTCCAATTTTGTGACATACAGGCTTTTATAGTAAGATCTAATGATTCTCTGAATTTCCTCTGTGTCTGTGGCTATGCCCCCCTTTCATTTCTGATCTTGTTAATTTGCGTATTCTCTCTTCTCCGTTTGATTAGTTTGGATAGGGGTTCATCAATCTTGTTGATTTTCTCCAAGAACCAGCTTTTTGTTTCATTGATTCTTTGGATTGTTTTCTGTGTTTCTATTTTGTTGATTTCAGCCCTCAGTTTGATTATTTCGAGTCTTCTACTCCTTCTAGGTGAGTCTGCTTTTCTTTTTTAGAGCTTTCAGGTGGGCTGTTAATTCTCCAATGTGTACTTTATCCATTTTCTTTAAGTGGGCACTTAGTGCTATGAACTTTCCTCTTAGCACTGCTTTCATAGTGTCCCATAGGTTTGAGTATGTTGAGTCTTTATTTTCATTGAATTAAAAAAAGACTTTAATTTCTCTCTTTATTTCTTCCTTGATCCAGGTGTGGTTCAGTAGTTGTCTGTTCAGTTTCCATGAGTTTGTCGGCTTTCTGGGGGTATCATTGTTGTTGAATTTTAACTTTAATTTATGGTGATCCTATAAGACACAGGTGGTTACTAATATTTTTTTGTAATTGTGGATGTTTGCTTTGTAACCAAGTATGTGGTCAATTTTCAAGAAGGTTCCATGAGCTGCAGAGAAGAAGGTATATTCTTTCCTATTTAAGTGGAATGTTCTATAGATGTCTGTTAACTCCATTTGATTCATTACCTCCATTAATCCTCGTACTTCTCTGTTAGGTTTCTGTCTGATTGACCTGTCCATTGGTGAGAGAGGAGTGTTGAAGTCTCCTACTATTAGTGTGTGCAGTTTGATGACTGCCTTGTGTTTTAGTAATATTTCTTTTACATAAGTGTGTGCTTTTATATTAGGGGCATAGATATTCAGGACTGAGACTTCATCCTGATGAATTGTTCCTGTTATGAGTATAAAATGTCCATCTTGATCTCTTCTGATTGATTTTAGTTTGAAGTCAGTTTTGTTAGAAATTAATATGGCCACACCTGCTTGTTTCTTAGGTCCATTTGCTTGATAAACCTTTCCCCAGCCCTTTACTCTGAGTAGATGTCTGTCTTTGTGGTTGAGGTGTGCTTCTTGCAAACATCAGAATGTTGGATCCTGTTTTTGTATCCAATCTCTTAGCCTGTGCCTTTTTATAGGTGAATTGAGTCCATTGATATTAAGTGATATTAATGACCAGTGGTTGTTAACGCTGGTTATTTTTCTGGTGGTAGAGTTTGTGTGTTTCCCTTCTTTGAGTTGTCCTTGAGAGGAAGTTTAAATAGCATGATAATTTGTCAGTATTTTCAAGTTGGCCTACTTACATAAAGTGTTTCAAAAAGCATGTTTCAATTTTAATTCTGTAAGCAAAAACATAACAAGATAAATTTAAATTTGCCACAAACAGTGAGTTTTAGACAAGCAAAGTTAACTATGTTGTCTTTTTTTTATTCCCAAGGTCTATACATTTTTTAAAGCCTTATAAATATTGTGTTTGAGAGGCATGCATTTAAAAGGAAAAGTTTATCCTCTTATGTCCATGCTGAGATGCCAACATGATGCTTTTTAAATGTTTTTCATTGTATTGAAGCTTCTCAAATATTTTAGTTTAAAGTTTCTCCCAGGATTCTCCTGTTTCCATTTCCCTACCACTAGATTGACAAGTATATAGGCCACATCCAGAACATTATATAGAACATGTGAATGAACTTAGTTCTACATGCTTACCCTGAAAACACATTATTGAATGAGGCATCTCCCATGAAACAAACATGTTAAAAAAATTTGAGACAGAATCCCCATATGTAGCACAGTTTTGTGTATCTCTGCAACCACTATGGTCAGCAGGTTAATGATCTATAGAAGGCAAGAAAGTAGTTTGGTTGAAAATGACTAAATAATATTTGTTAGTTTGGCACCAAGTAGTTTATTCTAGCAATATTTAGGCACCACAAAATTTGGTGAAAACTGGCCTGGTGTTTATTAGCTCAATGACATGTACACAATAAATCACAAAGTAACCTAAAGAAAAGACCTAATGTGTATGCATCAAATTTCTTTACAAAATACACATGACACATTCCATAAAGATGGGTTCTATAAATTAACTACATGAGACACATTCCATAATGATGGGTGTTATAGAATGACTGCATGCAACACCTTCCATTAAGTTAGCTTCTATACACTGATGAGATAAACAAGATCACAATAAGTGTCTAGGAGAAGCTCTGGTCTGGTCTCTGTCACACAGATATTACAAAGGTCACCCAAACTCCAAGATGTCTGGGCTAATAACAGGTTATACACTACTATTTTTGAAGGAACAACCCCATGTTCCAGTTCCCCAGAACTTTTCTCGGATCACAATAATCTCAGTTCCTTCTACAGTGTCAGATCTTAAAATTCATAACACCTTGTGCTGTGCAAATCCATCCAGACTTGTGAGTATGTGCCATTTCAGGGCAGATGGTCCAGAACGGAGCTCAGCACCCCACCAACTCCTGCTGCAGGGGCTTCTTTGTTCCACATGCCCCTGCCTCCCCCAAGCTTGCCCTATTGTCTGTGAAGTCCTTGGCCCAAGAAGAGTTCCTGCTCTTGCACTGAGGTTATCCACCCAGAGTTGAGTGTCTGCCCGCCCAGCTGGAAGATCCAAGAAGGGAGTGCAGGGACTTCTTTGTTCCACCGACCCTGTCCTCCCTCCAAGTTCATCGTTTTGTCTAAAAGGTCCTTGGACTACGAGGAGTCCCAGCTGATGTGCTAAGGAGATCCACCCAGAGGGATGAGTGTGTGCCATCCCAGGGCAGATAGTCTGGAACAGAGCACAGGGCCCCTCTAGCCCCTGCTGTAGGAGCTTCTTTTTTCCACACGACCCTGCCTCTCCAAATCCTGCACTATTATTTGCTAGGTCCTTGGCCCAGGAACAGTTTCTGCTCCTGCACTGAGGAGATCTACCCAGAGAGTCAGTCACAGCAAAGATTAAACCAAGATGCCAAGACTCTCCTGGCTGCATTTGAAGGAAGAGATGGGCAGGCACCAATGCAAGAATTCCTTCTACAACCCGAAAGGCAATATGACAACACCAGAATCTAGTTATCACACAACAAGAAGACTTGAACACCCTATTCCAGAAGAAATAGAAGAAATCGACTTTACACGGAACATTATGAAAATAATAGAGGATCTTAAACAGAATGTGAAAAACTGCTTTAAGGAAACAGAGAAGACAAACAAAAAGGTAGAAGAAATGAATAAATCTCTCAAAGATACCCAAGAAACCAAGAAAAATCAAACAGGTAAGGGAAACAGTTGAGGACTTGAAAAATGAAATGGAGGTAATAAATAAAAACAAAAACCAAGGGAAGATTGGCTATGGAAAATCTGGGCAAATGAACAGAAACTACAGAAACAAGTATAACCAACAGAATAAAAGAGATAGAAGAAAAAATCTCAGACACCGAAGATATTCTAGAAGAAATAAACTCATTGATTAAAGAAAATAACAAATCCAACAAATTATTAACACAAAACATCCAGGAAAAGTAGGACACAGTGAAAAGACCAAACCTACAAATAATAAGGGTAGAAGAAGGAGAAGAATTACAGCTCAAAGGCTCAGAAAATATATTAAACAATATTATAGAAGAAAATTTTCCCAACCTAAAGAAGGGTATTCCTATGAAAGTACAAGAAGCATACAGAGCACCAAACAGACTGGTTAAAAAAAAAGGATCCCATCACCATATAATAATCAAAACACAAAACATACAGAATAAAGAACGAATATTAAGAGCTGAGCAGGAAAAAGGTCAAGTAACATATAAAGGGAAACCTATTAGAATTACACCTGACTTCTCAATGGAAGCCATGAAAGCAAGAAGATCTTCAATAGATGTGCTGCAGACACTAAAGAGACCATGGATGCAAGCCCAGACAGTTATACTCAGCAAAGCTTGCACTTACCATCCATGGAGAACACAAGATACTCCAGGACAGAAACAGACTTAAACAATACATAGCCAAAAACCCAGCCTTACAGAAAGTACTAGAAGGAAAACCACAAACCAAGGAAGCCAACAACACCCATAATAACACAAGCATTTCCATAACCAGGAGGATAGCTATATGTTTTTCTTAGAATGCCAGGCAAAAAATGGGGATCTTGGGGGTGAGGTGGGAGGGGTATAAGGGGAGATGGGGAGAGAAAAGTGAGAAGGGGAGGATGGGGGGAACTTTTGGAAACGGGATGATTGGGATAAAGGAAGGTTGGATAGGGGAGCAGGGAAGTACATATCTTAATTAAGGGAGCCAGCTTAGGGTTGGCAAGAGACTTGGACCTAGAGTGGCTCCCAGGTGCCCAAAGCGATGTCCCCAGTTAGTTCCTGGGGCAGCTGAGGATAGGGAACCTGAAATGACACTATCCTATAGCCATACTGATGAATATCTTGTATATCACCATAGAACCTTCATCTGGCGATGGATGGAGACTGAGACAGAGACCCACACTGGAGCACTGGACTGAGCTCCCAATGTCCCAATGAGGAGCAGAAGGAGGGAGAATATGAGCAAAGAAGTCAGGACCACAAGGGGTGCACCATGCACGGAGACAGTGGGGCTGATCTATTGGGAGCTCACCAAGGCCAGCTGGACTGTGACTGAAAAAAGCATGGGATAAAACCGGACTCTCTGAATATGGCGGAAAATGAGGGCTGCTGAGTAGCCAAAGACAATGGCACTGGGTTTTGATCCTACTTCATGCTCTGGCTTTGTGGGAGCCTAGCCAGTTTGGGTGTTCACCTTCCTAGACCAGGATGGAGGTGGGAGGACTTTGGACTTTCCACAGGGCAGGGAACCCTGACTGCTCTTCAGACTGAACAGGGAGGGGGAGAGGAGTGGGGGGAGGGGGAGAGGAGTGGGGGGAGGGGGAGAAAAATGGGAGGTGGGGAGGAGGCGGAAATTTTTTTTCAATAAAATAAAAAAAATAAAAAATAAAAAAATAACACAAGCATTTGACAACAATCCACCAGCACAACTCAAAGAAGGGAAACACAAACACTACCACCAGAAAAAAAAATAACCAGAGTTAACAACCACTGGTCATTAATATCACTTAATATAAATAGACTCAATTCACCTATAAAAAGGCACAGGTTTAGAGAATGGATATGAAAACCGCATCCAACACTCTGCTGTTTACAAGAAACATAGGTCAACCACAAAGACTGACATTTCCTCAGCGTAAAGGGTTGGGAAAAGGTTTTTTTAATCAAATGGACCAAAGAAACAAGTCAGTGTGCCTATACTAATATCTAACAAAATTGATTTCAAACTAAAATCAATCAGAAGAGATGGAGAAGGACACTTTATACTTATAACAGAAACAATTAATTTGGAAGAAGTCTCAATCCTGAATATCCATGCCCCTAATATAAAAGCATCCACATATGTAAAAGAAACATTACTAGAACTCAAAGCATACACCAAAACCCACACTCTAATAGTAAGAGATTTCCACACTCCTCTCTCTCCAATGGACAGGTAAACCAGACAGAAACTTAACAAAGCAATAAGAGGACTAACAGATGCAATTAACGAAATCGACTTAACAGATATCTTTAGAACATTTCACCCATACAGAAAAGAATATACCTTCTCAGCATCTCATAGAACCTTCTCAAAAATTGATCACAAACAAAGCAAATATCCACAGATACAAAGAATTTGTAGTAACACCACCTGTGTACTATCTGATCAACAAGGAATTAAGTTAAAATTCAACAACAGTTCCACCCGCAGAAAGCCTACAAACTCATGGAAACTGGAAAGTCAACTACTGAACCATCACTAGGTCAAGGATGAAATAAAGAAATAAATTAAAGTCTTCCTTGAATTCAATGAAAATACACAACATACCCAAACCTATGGGACACTATGAAAGCAGTGCTAAGAGGAAAGCTGATAGCTCTAAGTGCCCACATAAATAAAACAGAGAAAGCTCACATTAGAGACTTAATGGCATACCTGAAATCTCTAGAGAAAAAAAGAATCAGACTCACCAAGGAGAAGTAGAAGATGGGAAATAAACAAACTGATGGCTGAAATCAATAAAATAGAGACACAGAAAACAATCCAAAGAATCAATGAAACAAAGAGCTGGTTCTTGGAGAAAATCGACAAGATTGACAAACCTATACCCAACTTAATCAAATGGCAGAAAGAGAACACACAAATTAACAAGAGCCGAAATGAAAAGGGGGACATAACCACAGACAGAGAGGAAATTCAGAGAATCATTAGATCTTACTACAAAAGTCTGTATGCCAAAAAATTGGAAAATGTGAAAGAAATGGACTTTTTTTACATAAGTACCATATACCAAAATTAAATAAGGACCAGGTGAACAATTTAAATAGACCTGTAAGTCACGAGGAATTAGAAGCTGTAATCAAAAACCTCCCTACCAAAAAAAGCCCACGACCAGATGATTTCAATGCAGAATTCTAGTAGAACTTCCAAGAAGAGCTAATACCTATACTCCTTAATGTATTGCACAAAATCAAACCAGAAGAGTTATTGACAAACTCCTTTTATGAAGCTACAGTTACACTGATACCAAAACCACACAAAGACTCAATCAAGAAAGAGAATTACAGACCAGTCTCACTCATGAACATCAATGCAAAAATTCTCAATAAAAAATAGTGGTAAACTGAATACAAGAACACATCCAAGAAATTATCTGTTATGATCAAGTAGGCTTCATCCCAGATATGCAAGGCTGGTTCAACATATGAAAATCTATCAATGTAATCCATCATATAAATAAACTTAAAAAAAGCATATGACCATTTCATTAGATGCTGAAAAAACATTTGACAAAATTCAATACCACTTCATGATAAAGGTCTTGGAGAGATTAGGGATACAATGTTCATACCTAAATATAATAAAAGCAATATACAGCAAGCTGACAGCTAACATCAAACTAAATGGAGAGAAACTTAAAGTCATTCCAGGAACAAGACAAGGCTATCTACTCTCTCCATACCTCTTCAATATAGTGCTTGAAGTTCTATCAATAGCAATAAGAAAAAACAAGGAGATCAAGGGGATTTAAATTGGATAGAAAGATGTCGAACTTTCGTTATTTGCAGATGATATGATAGTGTACATAAGCGACCCCAAAAACTCCACCAAAGAACTCCTACAGCTGATAAACACCTTTAGTAATTTGGCAGGATACAAGATCAACTCCAAAAATTCAGTTGCCCTCCTATACACAAAGACAAAAAGCAGAGAGGGAAATCAGAGAAACATCACCTTTCATGATAGCCACAAACAGCATAAAATATTTTGCAGTAACTCTAACCAAGGAAATGAAAGATCTATTTGACAAGAACTTTAAGTCTTTGAGGAAAGAAATTGAAGAGGTTACCAGAAAGTGAAAGGATCTCTCATCATCTTGGATTGGGAGTATTAATACAGTAAAAATGGCAATTCTAGCCGGGCGGTGGTGGCACACTCCTGTAATCCCAGCACTTGGGCGGCAGAGGCAGGTGGATCTCTGTGAGTTCGAGGCCAGCCTGGTCTACAAAGGGAGTTCCAGGACAGGCTCCAAAGCTACAGAGAAACCCTGTCTCTAAAAACCAAAAATATTTGGCAATTATACCAAAGCAATCTATAGATTCAATGCAATCCCCATCAAAATCCCAACAAAATTCTTCACAGAACTTGAGAGAACAATAATCAAAATTATATGGAAAAACAAAAAATCTAGAATAGACAAAACAATCCTATACAATAAAAGTACTTCTGGGGGCATTATCACCACTGACTTCAAACTCTATTACAGAGCTACACTAAAGAAAACAATTTGATATTGGCATAAAAATAGAGATGTTGACCAATGGAATCGAATCAAAGACCTGGATATTAATCCACAAACCTATGAACACCTGATTTTCGATAAAGGAGCTAAAATTATACAATGGAAGAGAGCAAGCATCTTTAAGAAATGGTGTTGGCATAACTGGATGTCAACCTGTAGAAGAATGAAAATAGATCCGTATCTGTCACCATACACAAAACTCAAGTCAAATTGCATTAATGATCTCAATATAAATCTCACCACACTGAACCTGATAGAACAGAACGTTGGAAATAATCTGCAACACATGGGCACAGGAGACCACTTCCTACGTATAAGCCCGGAAGCACAGACAATAAGAGCAACATTGAATAAATGGGACCTCCTGAAACTGAGAAGCTTATGTAATGCAAAGGACTCTGTAATTAAAACAAAAAGGCATACTACTGAATGGAAGAAGATCTTCAACAACCCTACATCAGACAAAGGTCTGATCTCTAAAATATATAAAGAACTCAATAAACTAGACAATAAAACTCAAATTAACCCAATTAAAAAATGAGGCATTGAACTGAACAGAGAATTCTCAACAGAAGAAATTCAAATGGCCAAAAGACACTTAAGGTCATGCTCAACCTCCTTAGTGATCAGGGAAATGCAAATCAAAACACCTTTGAGATACCATCTTACCCCTGCCACAATGGCTAAAATCAAAAACACCAATGATAGCCTATGCTGGAGGAGATGTGGAGTAAGGGGAATACTCATCCATTGTTGGTGGGAATGCAAACTTGTACAACCACTTTGGAAAGCACTGTGGCTGTTTCTCAGGAAACTGGGAGGCAACCTACATTAGGATCCAGCATTTTCACTCTTGGGAATATACCCAAGATATGCCCAATCATACTACAAAAACATTTGTTCAACTATGTTCATAGTAGAAGTATTTGTAATAGCCAGAACCTGGATACAACCTAGGTGCCTCTTAATAGAAGGATGGATAAAGAAGGTGTGGCAATATACACTTTAGAGATATACTCAGCCGTTAAAAAAATGACATCTTAAATTTTGCATGCAAATGTATGGAATTAGAAAACACTTTACCAAGTGAGACAATCCAGACCCCAAAAGATGAATATGTTATGTACTCACCCATAAGTGGATTTTTGCCAAAATAAAGGACATTGAGTCTATAATTCATGATCCTAGAGAAGCTAAATAAGAAGGTAAACCCAAAGAAAAACATATATTTATCCTCCTGGATATTGGAAGTAGAAAAAATCACCGGGCAAAACTTTGGTGTCTGGCGGTGGGGGTGGGTTGGGGGGGAAGGGGTGATGGGAAGAGATAAGGGAGTTGGG
Source organism: Neodon shergylaensis (assembly GCA_025134845.1). NCBI lineage: Eukaryota > Metazoa > Chordata > Mammalia > Rodentia > Cricetidae > Neodon > Neodon shergylaensis. The sequence goes on from JABTXL010019492.1 coordinate 115,916, forward strand.
GAGGATTGGGGAGAGCTTGGGGTAACGAGATGGTTGATTTGGAGGAAGGATGCATATGAGAGCAGGGAAGAAGATATCTTAATTAAGAGATCTATTGTAGGGTTTGCAAGAGACTTGGCTCTGGAGGGGTTTCCAGGTGTCCAATGAGATCTCCCCAGATAGGTCCTTGGGCAGCAGAGGAGAGGGTGCCTGAACTGTCCTTATCCCATAGCCACACTGATGAATATCTTGCATATCACCATAGAACCTTCATCTGGCGATGGATAGAGATAGAGACAGAGACTCACATTGACAGAGACCCACATTGGAGCACTGGACTGAGCTCCCATGGTCCAGATGAAGAGCAAAAGGAGGGAGAACATGAGCAGGGAAGTCAGGACCGTGAGGGTTGTGTCCAACCAAGGAGACGGTGGGACTGATCTAATGAGAGCTCACCAAGGACAGCTGGACTAGGACTGAACAAGCATGTGATCAAATGGACTATCTGAATGTGGCTGACCATGAGAGCTGACTGAGAAGCCAGTAACAATGACACTGGGTTTTGATTCTACTGCATGTACCGGCTTTTTGGGAGCCTAGTTTGTTTGGATGCACACCTTCATAGACCTGGATGGTCGGGGGTGGGCCTTGGACTTTCCACAGGGCAAGGCACCCTGACTTTTTTTAGTACTGGAGTGGGAGGGGAAGGGGAGTGGGGAGAGTGGGAGGGAAATGGGAGGAAGTGGAAATTTTTAATAAATATATAAATTAGGACAGGAACCAAAAGCAACAGAGAAACCATGTCTCAAAAAATCAAATAAATAAATATATATATATATATAAATTAAAAAATAAAAAAGTAAAAAGAAAATATTCCCGTCACCACTCACCATGTCTTAGAATCAGAGAAGTTAACCACACCATAGAGAGATTTAGTAGTACTAGTAAAAGAGATTTTTCTATAAGTGATAAAATATAACATAATCAGTTGTGTATGTAATTTTGCTTTCTATAATGTTTGGATTCTTATTATTTTGAAATAATGTAGTTAATTATAAAAACAAAATATATACTTAATTATATTAATTTAAATTATGTAATAAAACATTACTGAAATATAAAATTTATTTATAATTTTTACATAGAAAAATATGAAGATATGGTTATTACTTGTGTTTAAGTGACTGGATCATTATTCACACTCAAATATATTCTTATCTTCAAATTTAGAAAAACATAAGTCATACAATTCATATAAGACATTTACACAATGAAGTATTACATACCAGAAAAATATAACAACATCTTGAATTTTGTAGGAAAATGGATGGAACTAGAAAACATTATTTTGAGTGAGGTAACCCATACACAGAAAGACAATAATCACATGTACTTACTCATAAATGATTTTTAAACATAAAGAAAAGAAAACCAGCCTACAAACCACAATCTCAAAGAACTTATGCAACAATGAGGACACTAAAAAAGACTTACATAGATATAATTTACATGAAAAGTAGAAAAAGACAAGATTTCCTTAGTAAATTGGGAGCATGGGGACCTTTGGGGAGCGTTGAAGTGAGAGAGTCCAGGAAGGCAGGGGAGCAGAGGAAAATGTAGTGCTCAATTAAAATCAATAAAAGAGTATTTCTAAAAAAATTGTTGAATATTAGTAAAGTATTAGCAGAATGTTAATTCACTTTTAGTCTTCATGCAGTTTTTTTCCTGTTATAAGTGAATTAAAGTAAGTAAAGAATTCCATTTACGTTCTTTATTCAAACTGATGATATTGTTTTTTGTTTGTTGACCTTTCCAAACCAAATGACTAACTCATTTACTACTGTTTTCTCAAGAACTCTTCTACAGTCTTCACTGACATGATGGTCAGGATCAATACTGACAGAAGAAAAAATGTGTTAGATATATCTTTGCCGAATAATTTCTGCCATTTCATTGATATCTATCCATACCATACATTATTTACATGGCAGTATAGAAGACTTTTACTTTTTTGATGGTACATTTGTCAATACTTGCCTCTATTCCTTGACAAATGGAATCCTGTTTAAAAAATACTAACACCTATAACTCGTAAGATATTGCCTATATTTTCTTCCAATGTTTCCACTGTTTCAGGATTCACATAGCAGTCTTGATCCTCATGTAAATAATTTTTGTGAAAAATGATAGATTGGATTCAATTTCATTGTACTGCAAGTAGATACCCAGTTTTCTCCACATCAATCCTTGAAGATGCAGTCTTTTCTCCATTGTAGAAGTTTTGACTTATTATTATTATTATTACAAATTTTTACCTCCTTCCCTCCTCTCATTTCCCTCCTCCTCCCCCCATTCTCCTTTCCCCTCCAGTCCAAAGAGCAGTCAGGATTTCCTGCCCTGTGGGCAGTCCAAGGTCCTCCCCGCTCCATCCAGGTCTAGGAAGGTGAGCATCCAAATAGACTAGGTTCCCACAAAGCCAGTACACGCAGTAGAATTAAAACCCAGTGCCATTGTCCTTGGATTTTCAGTCAGCCCTCCTTGTCAGCCACATTCAGAGAGCCCGGTTTGATCACATGCTCCATCAGTCCCAGTCCAGCTGGCCTTGGTTAGTTCCCATTAGATCAGCCCCACCATCACAGTGGGTGGGCACACCCATCAGGGTCCTGACTTCCTTGCTCATGTCCTCCCTCCTTCTGCTCCTCATTTAGACCTTGGGAGCTCAGTCCAGTGCTCCAATGTGGGTCTCTGTCTCTATCTCCATCCGTCGCCAGATGAAGGTTCTGTGGTGATATGCAAGATATTCATCAGTGTGGCTATAGGATAAGGCCAGTTCAGGTGCCCTCTCCTCAGCTGCTCAAGGAACAAGCTGGGGACATCTCCTTGGACACCTGGGAACCCTTGTATAGTCCAGTCTTTTGCCAACCCTAAAATGGCTCCTGTAATTAAGATATATACTTTCCTGCTCCCATATCTACTCTTCCTCCATCCCAACCATCCCTTTCCTCCAAGCTTTCCCCACCCTCCCCTTCTCACTTTTTTCTCCCCATCTCCCCTTACACCCACCCCACCCCCACCCCCAAGCTCTCAATTTTTGCCTGGCAATATTGTTTACTTCCAGTATCCAGGAGGATAACTACATGTTTTTTTTTGGGGGGGGGTTCACCTTCCTATTTAGCTTCTCTAGGATCATGAATTATAGGCTCATTGTCCTTTATTTATGGCTAGAATCCAGTAATGAGTGAATACATACCATATTCACCTTTTTGGATTAAAGACTTCAATATCAATCTGAATACACTGAACCTGATAGAACAGAAAGTGGGAACTAGTCTACAATATATGGGCACAGGAGACCACTTCCTACATATAACCCCAGTAGCATAGACAATAAGGGCAACATTGAATAAATGGGACCTCCTAAAACTGAGAAGCTTATGTAAAACAAAGGATACTGTCCTTAAGACAAAAAGGCAACCTACTGATTGGGAGATGATCTTCACCAACCCCGCAACAGACAAAGGTCTGATCTCCAAAATATATAAAGAACTCAAGAAACTAGACTTTAAAATGCTAATCAACCCAATTAAAAATGGGGTACTGAACTGAACAGAATTCTCAGCTGAAGAAATTCAAATCACTGGATGAAGGTTCTATGGTGATATGCAAGATATTCATCAGTGTGGTTATGGGATAAGCCAGTTCAGGCACCCTCTCCTCTGCTGCCCACGGACCTAGCTGGGGAAATCCCCTTCGACAACTGAGAACCCCTCTAGAGCCAAGTCTCTTGCCAACCCTAAAATGGCTCCCTTAATTAAGATATCTTCTTCCCTGCTCCCATATCCAACCTTCCTCCATATCAACGATCCCATTCACCCAAGCTCTCCCCATCCTCCCATTCTCCCTACTCTCTCCTCATCTACCCCTTCCCCCAACAACCCCCACCCCCATCCTCCCAACTTTTGCCTGGTGATCTTTTCTACTTCCAATATCCAGGAGGCTAAATATTTGTTTTTCTTTGGGTTCACCTTCTTATTTAGCTTCTCTAGGATCATGAACTATAGGCTCAATTTCTTTTGTTTATGGATAACATCCACTTATGAGTGAGTACATATCATATTCCTTTTTTGTGTCTGGGTTATCTCACTTGGTAAAGTGATTTCTATTTCCATACATTGGCATGCCAAATTCAAGATCTCATTGTTTTTTTACCACTGAGTAGAATTCTAAAGTGTACATTGCCAAACCTTCTTTATCCATTCTTCTATTGAGGGCCACCTAGGTTGTTTCTAGATTCTGGCTATAACAAATAGTGCTGTTATGAAAATAGTTGAACAAATGCTTTTGTAGTATGATTGGGCATCTCTTGCATATATATCCAAGAGTAGAATTACTGGATGCTGAGATAGGTTGACTCCCAATTTCCTAAGAAACAGCCACACTAATTTCCAAAGTGGTTGCACGAGTTTGCATTCCCACCAACAATGGATGAGTATTCCCCTCACTCCATATCCTCTCCAACATAGGCTATCATTGGTGTTTTTGATTTTAGCTATTCTGACAGGTGTAAGGTAGTATCTCAAGGTTGATTTTATTTGCATTTCCCTGATCACTAAGGAGGTTGAGCATGACTTTAAGTGTCTTTTGGCCATTTGAACTTCTGTTGAGAATTCTTTGTTTAGTTAGGTACCCCATTTTTAATTGGGTTAATTAGAGTTTTAATGTCTAGGTTCCTAAATTCTTTATATATTTTGGAGATCAGACCTTTGTCTGATGTGGGGTTGGTAAAAATCTTCTCCCATTCAGTAGGTTGACTTTATACCTTAATGATAGTGATCTTTGTATAACAGAGCTTCTCAGTTTCAGGAGGTCCCATTTATTCATTGATGCTCTTATTGTCTGTGCTTCTGTGGTTATACATAGGAAGTGGTCTCCTGTGCCCATGTGTTGCAGACTACTTACCACTTTCTCTTCTGTCAGGTTCAGTGTAGCCATATTTATATTGAGGTCTTTAATCCATTTGGACTTGAGTTTTTTGCAGGGTGACAGATATGGATCTATTTTCATTCTTCTACAGCTTGACATTCAGTTATGCCAGCACCATTTCTTAAAGATGTTTTCTTTCTTCCATTGTATACTTTTAACTCCTTTGTTCAAAATCAGGAGTTCATAAGTTTGTGGATTAATATCCTGGTCTTTGATTCAATTCCATTGGTTAACATCTCTGCTTTTTGTGCCCATACCAAGCTGTTTTCGTTACTGTAGCTCTGTAATACAGCTTGAAGTAAGGGATGGTAATGCCTCCAGAAAAAAACTTTTATTGTATAGGATTATTTTGTCTATCCTGGGTTTTTTGTTTTTCCATATAAAGTTGATTATTGTTCTCTCAAGATCTGTGAAGAATTTTGTTGGGATTTTGATAGGGATTACATGGAATCTATAGATTGCTTTTGGTAGAATTTCCATTTTTACTATGTTGATTTTACCAATCCAAGAGCATGGGAGATCCTTCGATTTCCTGGTATCCTCTTCAATTTCTTTCTTGAAAGACTTAAAGTTCTTGTCAAATAGATCTTTCACTTCCTTGGTTAGAGTTACCCCAAGATATTTTATGCTATTTGCGGCTATCATGAGAGGTGATGTTTCTCTGATTTCCCTCTCTGCTTCTTTGTTCTTTGTGTATAGGGGGGCAACTGATTTTTTTGGAGTTGATCTTGTATCCTACCAAGTTACTAAAGGTGTTTATCAGCTGTAGGAATTCTTTGGTAGGGTTTTTGGGCTCGCTTGTGTACACTATCATATCATCTGCAAAAAAAAAAAATTTGGCTTCTTCCTTTCCAATTAGAATCCCCCTTTCTCCTTATGTTGTCTTATTGCTATTGGTAGAAATTCAAACACTATATTGAAGAGGTATGGAGAGAGTGGACAGCCTTGTCTTGTTCCTGATTTTAGTGCAATGGCTTTGAGTTTCTCTCCATTTATTTGATGTTAGCTGTCAGCTTGCTGTATATTGCTTTTATTACATTTAGGAATGAACAATGTATCCCTATTCTCTCCAATACCTTTAACATGAAGTGGTGTTGAATTATGTCAAATGCTTTTACAGCACCTAAAGAAATGATCATATGGTTTTTTTTCAGTTTATTTATATGATGAATTACATTGATAGATTAGCATATGTTGAATCATCCCTGCATCTCTGGGATGAAGCCTACATGATCATAATGTATAATTTTTTGATGTATTCTTGAATTCGGTTTGCCAGTATTTTATTGAAATTTTTGCATAGATGTTCATGAGTGAGATTGGTCTGTAATTCTCTTTCTTGGTTGAGACTTTGTGTGGTTTTGGTATCAGTGTAACTGTAGCTTCATAAAAGGAGTTTGGCAATGACTCTTCTGATTCTATTTTGTGAAACACATTAAAGAGTATAGGTAATAGCTCTTCTTGGAAGTTCTGGTAGAATTCTGCATTGGAACTATCTGATCCAAAGCTTTATTTTTTGGTAGGGAGGCTTTTGATGACAGCTTCTAATACCTCACAACTTACAGGTCTATTTAAATTATTCATCTAGTCTTGATTTAATTTTGGTATATGGTATTTTTCTTTAAAAATTGTCCATTCTTTCACGTTTTCCAATTTTGTGGCATGCAGCCTTTTGTAGTAAGATCTAATGATTCTCTGAATTTCCTCTGTGTCTGTGCTTATGTCCCCCATTTCATTTCTGATCTTGTTAATTTGTGTGTTCTCTCTCTGCCATTTGATTATTTTGGATATGTGTTTGTCAATCTTGTTGATTTTCTCCAAAAACCATCTTTTTGTTTCATTGATTCTTTGGATTGTTTTCTGTGTTTCTATTTTCTTTATTTCAGCCCTCAGTTTGATTATTTCCCATCTTCTACTCCTCCTGGGTGAATCTGTTTTTTTTCTAGAGATTGCAGGTATGTTGTTAAGTCTCTAACGTGAGCTTTCTCTGTTTTCTTTATGTGGGCACTTAGTGATATGAACTTTCCTCTTAGCATTGCTTTCATAGTGTCCCATAGGTTTGGGTATGTTGTGTCTTTATTTTCATTGAATTTAAGGAAGACTTTAATTTCTTTCTTTATTTCTTCCTTGACTCAGCGGGCACCTTCAGCTTGTTCTCCAGGGTCTCTGTGCTCTACTAGACCCTGCCTGCCACATTCCTCCTTTTGTCCCCGACTCATTGGGCTACCAGCTGTCCCTGTTTAGGTGCTGAGGAACTCCATCTGGACGGGTGAGTGTGTGCTATCCAGGGGCGCAGTGTCCCGGAAGAGAGCACAAAACCCCCTCCCCCAGCTCCTTCTGCAGGGCTGTCTTTCTTACACACGACCCCCCTCCCCCAAGCCTGCATGGTCTGCAAGGGCCTTTGATCAGGGACAGTTTTCTGCTCCTACACTAAGGCTACCCACCCAGAGCAGTGAGTGCCTGCCTACTGGGCGGGCCTCAAGGACCCCCAAAGGGAGTGCAGCCACTTTCAGCTTGCACGGCAGGGTCTCCTGTGTTCTACTAGACCCCACTCTGCCCCCCAAGTTCGCCCTTTTGCCCGCGGGGCATTGGACTATCAGGTGTCCATGCTTTGGTGCTGAGGAGTTTCATCTGGACGGGAATGTGATCAATTTTTGAGAAGGTTCCATGAAATGCTGAGAAGAAGGTATATTCTTTTCTGTATGGGTGGAATGTTTTATAGATGTTTGTTATATCCATTTGGTTCATTACATCTGTTAGTTTTCTTATTTCTATGTTAAGTTTCTCTCTGGTTGACCTGTCCATTGGTGAGAGAGGAGTGTTGAAATCCCCTACTATTAGAGTTTGGGTTTTGATGTATGCTTTGAGTTCTAGTAATGTTTCTTTTACATATGTGGATGCTTTTATATTAGGAGAGTTTATATTCAAGATTGAGACTTCCTCCTGATGAATTGTTCCTGTTATGAGTAAGTGTCCTTTTCCATCTCTTCTGATTTATTTCAGTTTGAAATCAATTTTGTTAAATATTAGTATAGCCACACCCGCTTGTTTTTTTCAGTCCATTTGTTTGGAACACCTTTCCCAATAGTTTACTCTGAGGTAATTTCAGTCTCTGTGGTTGACCTGTGTTTCTTGTAAACAGCAGAGTGATGGATGTGGTTTTCATATCCAGGTTCTTAACCTGTGCCTTTTCATAGGTGAATTGAGTCTATTTATATTAAGTGATATTAATGACCAGTGGTTGTTAACTCTGGTTATTTTTTTCTGGTGGTAGTGTTTGTGTTTCTCTTCTTTGAGTTGTGCTGGTGAGGGGTTTTCAAATGCTTGTGTTATTATGGGTATTGTTGGCTTCCTTTGTTTGTGGTTTTCCTTCTAGTACTTTCTGTAAGGCTGGGTTTTTGGCTATGTATTGTTTAATCTGTTTCTGTCGTTGAATATCTTGTGTTTTCCATGAATGGTAAATGCAAGCTTTGCTGGGTATAGTAGTCTGGGCTTGCATACTTGGTCTCTTAGTGTCTGCAACACATCTATCGAAGACCTTGCTTTCATGGCTTCCATTGAGAAGTCAGGTGTAATTCTGATAGGTTTCCCTTTATATGTTACTTGACCTTTTTCCTTCTCAGCTCTTAATATTCGTTCTTTATTCTGTATGTTTTGTGTTTTGATTATTATATGGTGATGGGATGCTTTTTTTGATCCTGTCTGTTTGGTGTTCTGTATGCTTCTTGTACCTTCATAGGAATATCCTTCTTTAGGTTGGGAAAGTTTTCTTCTATAATTTTGTTTAATATATTTTCTGAGCCTTTGAGCTGTAATTCTTCTTCTTCTACCCCTTTTATTCTTAGGTTTGGTCTTTTCACAGTGTCCCAGTTTTCTTGGATGTTTTGTGTTAAGAATTTGTTGGGTTTGTTATTTTCCTTAATCAACAAGTTTATTTCCTCTAGAGTATCTTTGGTGTCTGATGTTCTTTCTTCTATCTCTTGTATTCTGTTGGTTATACTTGTCTCTGTAGTTCCTGTTCATTTACCCCGATTTTCCACATCCAGCCTTCCTTTGGTTTGTGTTTTCTTCATTACCTCCATTTCATTTTTCAAGTCTTGAACTGTTTCCATTACCTGTTTGATTGCTTTATCTTGGTTTTCTTGGGTATCTTTGGGAGATTTATTTTTTACTTATACCTTTTCATTTGTCTTCTCCATTTCTTTAAAGAAGTTTTTCACATCCTGTTTAAGATCTACTATTATATTCATAATGATACATTTAATGTCAATTTCTTCTACTTCTTCTGGAATAGGTTGTTCATGTATTCTTGTTGCATGATCTTTGGATTCTGGTGTTGTCATGTTGCCTTTCAGGTTGTTGAAGGAATTCTTGCATTGTTACCTGCCCATCTCTTCCTTCAAATGCAGCCAGGAGAGTCTTGGCATTTTGTTCCAATCTATGTTGTGACTGACTCTCTGGGTGAATCTCCTCAGTGCAGGAGCAGAAACTGTTCCTGGGCCAAGGACCTAGCAGACAATAGGACAGGATTGGGGGAGGCAGGATCATGTGGAACAAAGAAGCCCCTGCAGCAGAAGCTGGAGGGGCCCTGTGCTCTGTTCTTGGACTGTCTGCCCTGGGATGGAACCCACTCATCCATCTGGATTGATCTCTTCAGCACAGGAATAGGGACCTCTGGTAGTCCAAGGACCCTGAAGACAAAAAGGTGAACTTGGGGGGAGGGCAGGGTCATGTGGAACAAAGAAGCCCCAGCAGCAGGAGGTGCTGTGCACTCCCTTCCAGGGATCTTTTGCCCGGCAGGTAGACACTCACACCTCTGAGTGGAAATCCTCAGTGTAGGAGCAGGAAATGTTCCTGGGCCAAGGATCTCACAGACAATAGGGCAGGCTTGAGGGAGGCAGGGTCATGTGGAACAAAGAAGCCTCTGAAGCACAAGCTGGAGGGGCTCTGTGCCTCTTTCCCGGACTGTCCACTCTGGGATGGCACACACCAGTCTGGATGGATCTTCTCAGCATAGGAACAGGGACTCCTGTTAGTCCAAGGACCCCAAAGAAAAAAGGGCTAACTTGGGGCGATATTTTTCATTTTTATGTGGTTTATAATTTTTACTCCTTTTAATCTACGACTATCTGTAATCTATCTCTTTAAAGACTTTACTTTTTTTTGAAGCAGATGTGCAATGAGTGTACTTAAGACACAGACATAGCCACCACCAACATGGTAGGGATACACATATACACAACATGTCAGGTCATCTTCCCACATTTCAGGCCACATTTTGGCAATACCTTTAAATGTACCATGGAATATTAATGTGGGATTCCCCTCTGTATGCTATGAGTACCATTTGTTAATAAAGAAACTGGCTTGGCTTGGTAGAGTAGGACAGAGCTAGATGGGGAAAACTGAACTTGATGCTGCAAGAAAGAAAGGAGGAGTAAGTGGGAAGCCATGGAGCTGCTTCCAGAAACAGACAGTATCTACTGGTAGCTAGGCTTATCCCAAAACTCTAGACCAAAATCTGCAAAGGAGGCTTGTCAGTCTGAAGATCCACTCCTTCACTTCAGCAGAGCTGTGGATGGTGTCAGCAAAGTGTGGAATCAAGCAGTAATATGAGGGAAAGGGAAAAACACAGAATAATTCACTGTCAAGAGTTCTACCGAGCCATTTTGTTTCTCCTGTCTAAAAGTTGCATTGAAAATTTTTATATACATTACTCCTGCATATTTTGTAGATAATAATAAAAGAAAAAAGTTTGGAGACTGCTCAGTGGATAAGAGCACTTGCTATTCTTGCTGATGATCAGAGTTTGTTTCCCAGCACTTTCCTTGAGCTACTCATATTCCACCTCCAGGGAATATGATGCCCTCTTCTTGCCTCCAAGGGCATGGCATCTACATGCATATCCCCTACTCATAAATCTATAATATAAGGAAACAAAATAAAACTTTTTAAAGTGATTATTTTATGTTTTGGGGTGTTTTACTTGCATGTATGTATACATACCACTTGTGTGCCTGGTGTCTGAGGAGTCTAGAACAGAGTAGTGTCTGACACTGCTATTGGAGTTACAGCTGGTTTTGAGCCACTATGTTGGTGCTGAAAACTGAACTCCAAACCTCTCACAGATGAGCCAGTGAAGTCATTTGTATCAATGACATATAAGTGACTTATTTATACATGCAACAAGATATGTTCATCTTAAGTTTGAAAGATGAACACAAAACTAACTTCAGGGGGACAAGTTATCTATCCAATTGGCTTTGGTAGTCACTGACATTCTTATTTGTATATTTGTTAAATTTATAAAACTTTTGGTAAAGAACGCAAGTCTTGAACAATTAAAATCATAATGGGTATATACTTGAAGGTGTATTTAAATAAATGAACTTGGGGAATAGAGTTAGATGGTATATTCCTATCATCAATAAAACACCTACACACCCACACAGACACACACACACACACACACAGAGAGAGAGAGAGAGAGAGAGAGAGAGAGAGAGAGAGAGAGAGAGAGAGAGTACATGAAACATAAATTATGGCAGACTTTGAGAATTTCTTTTTTCCTTATCTCTTGTTCTGATTTCTTCCTTTGAATAACCAAATTCATTTCATTAATATGAAAAGTATGTTTAAAAATTTTACATGATCAAATATTTTCTGTGAAGCAAAATTCCACTTTTAATTGATCCTATGAACCATGTTATCAGGATGTCTTATCAGTTTAAGTCCTTGTGTGCAATTGAAAATGATCAGATGGAAAATTATGCCCCAGAGATCTCAGCTGGGATGATTGCAGAACGGTAAAAGATGTAGTCTTTTCCTCCATAAAAATGTGAACTGTGTCAGTGACTACACATGAAGAAGCCTTCAGGGAACCTATAAACTGTATTTCCTTGCCCAGAAACACTTTCTCTCATATACACACGGTGTTCTAACTGAGTAAAGGCACAGATGTCCTACTCAAAAAGTTATACCAAGATGGATTTGGAATTGATAGCCAGCTTGGATAACACACTGTCTATAGAAGAGCACTGAGGGAGAGTGGATCAAGATTCAGATCGTTGAAGACTTGGTTGTTTCTACAATTGATATATGTGGTGTGGGTGTATGTTTAACTTCAGAACAACTTAGAAGGTCACAGTGCAAGTTTCTTTTTAGAAAATACCTCTGCAAGTTATACTCAAATTTATACATTTCAAAGATGGATCCAGATGGTCTCAGTTACTTAGTAGTAACAAGAAATGTTGAACTGGGGAGGAAATTATGGGAAAAAGTGAAGACCTGAAAAAAAGAAAGGAAAAAGTAAAAGAGAAAAGTGAAAATCCTCACCCATTCCTGGAACACAGGCCCCTCTCATAATCCAGTTTTCTAGATTTGCATAAGGGTTTGTAAGCACATATCCAATAGCAAAATCTTCAGTCCTGCAAGCCCCCATGCCTGACTAAGATGCCAACTCTAACCCAGTGGAAAAATTCTTTTTCTCCAAAGGAGTCTCACTGGAAATACCAACTAGTCTTTAGGACAGGCCCCATGCCCAGCAGTAGATGGCAACACAAAATGAACCTTCTTTGGAGGTCCCTTTTCTCATGATGATTTGTGTGGGATTCCTTTCTTTCTTCCATCCTTCCTTTCATTCTTTCCTTCTTTCTTTCTTTCTTTCTTTCTTTCTTTTTATTTATTAAAAATTAACCCTTACATGTCTTTTTTGCTTTCCAGTGTTCTGCTTTTGTTGGATTTCTACATGTATTTTTTGACTCTTTCTTCTGGTAGTTTGTTTGTTTCATCCTAATTTTATATTTTTATCATCTTGAAATATCCATGTGTATTTCTCTTTGAGAGAGAATGGGTGTGCATTTGAAGAGAGGAGGAATCAAGAAGGATCTGGGAAGTGCTGGGAGAGGGGGATCCATAACCAAGATGTATTGTATGAAAAATATTTTTCAAAAAATATTTCAAGCCTCATGAAAGTTAAATAATAGGCACACAGCTATGATATACACAGGTGTCATGGATTCTGACTATCATGGGAAATCAAGATTATGGCATCTGTTCAACAAGGGAATGTGGCCATTCCTCAAGGTACTAATATAGCTCAATTAGTACTAATTCCTTATCTAAATTTCAAGAATACAATTAGTAGACAGGGTTGTGGCAACCTAGGATTTGGTTCCTCAGGGCCAGCTTCCTTTTGGATTGCTCAATTGAATGAGCCAACCCAGCACAAAATGAATATAGAAGAGAAAAAATTTTGAGGGTATTTTGGATTCTGGAGCAGATATGTCAGTGTTATCTATGAAATTTTGGCCTAAGGCTTGGCCCCTGAATGACAATGCTGCACAAATACATGGAATAGATCAATCAGTTCCTCAGAAAAGTTAAAAAATATACAGATGGTATGATATAGAAGGACATAGTTTTTTTTTTTTCAGCCATATGTTCTTTCCATCCTACCTGTCAATCTATGGGGACATGATCTCTTAACAGAGATGGAGGCTGTCTTAACAGCACAACCTATAAAGTTCTCCCAAGAAAAAGTCACCTCTCTGATGAAAACTATTGAATGGTAACCTGGCCAGGGCCTAGGTGATTTGCATCAGGGCTGGACATCACCTTTTATGCCTTAAGAAGTCAAGTGTAATTCTGAGAGGTTTCCTTTTATATGTTACTCGAAGTTTTTTCCTTGTAGCTCTTAATATTCGTTCTTTATTCTCCATGTTTTGTGTTTTTATTATTATATGGCGAGGGGATTTTTTTGATCCAGTTTATTTGGTGTTCTGTATGCCTCTTCTACCTTCATAGGAATATCCTTCTTTAGGTTGGGAAAGTTTTCTTCTATAATTTTGTTGAATATATTTTCTGAGCCTTTGAGCTGTAATTCTTCTCCTTCTTCTACCTCTATTATTCTTAGGTTTGGTCATTTCATGGTGTCCCAGATTTCCTGGATGTCTTGTGGTAAGAATTTGTTGGATTTGTTGTGTTCTTTAATCAATGAGTCTATTTCCTCTATAGTATCTTCAGTTTCTGAGATTCTTTCTTCTATCTCTTGTATTCTGTTGGTTATACTTGTCTCTGTAGTTCCTGTTTGTTTACCCAGGTTTTCCATCTTTATGTGACTTTAATTTATGCTCTATTTATTTTACATTTATTCTTAATTTTTGTTTTTTTGAGACTAGGTTTCTTTGTGTATCTTTGATTGTCCTGGCACTCATCCTGTAGAACATGTTGTCCTTGAACTCACAGAGATACACCTGCCTCTACTTCCCAAATGTTGGGAATAAAGGTGTGTGCTACCACACCTTGAACTCACAGAGATCTTTCTGCTTCTGCATCTCAAGTGTTGGAATTAATGGTGTGTGGCACCATACCCAACTTCTCTCTTTCTTTTCTATTTCCTTTTTATTTCTTCTCACAAGCCTTCAAGTATTTTTTAAAAACACTGTAAATTGTTTAGATTTTTTGTCTGAATTTATCTTTACTGTATATCTCTTTTTTTCTGATCACATGAGTCTTTAATTGCTAAGCAGTATGGCTAGGATTAAAGCTGTGGCATTGAAGGGTGAATCAACCCCATGCCTCAGCTTTCTGTGAGTCTAGCCTCATGGCAGAGTTACCAGATTGAGCCAAGTTTATTGCCACAATTCTATGGACTTTCCATGTTATTGGCACCACAAAGAAGCATGCTCTTGGCTATTCAACACCATGCTATCATGATGTGAATGGTGAGCTTTAAAACTTCCATGTCATTTGAAGGCTTAGCATCTTAGAAACCGACTTATGATAGTTAAAGTAGTAATCATATTCCTGTTATCTCTTAAATGAAACCACTTATAAGTAATAAGTAATTGAAGACCAAGGGGCCAGTACTAAACATGAATACATATTAGAATCACTAAATAGACACTGCTGGACTATAAATTTCTCTGTCAATCTCCTTTCTCTAAATACACACACACACACACACACACACACACATGCACACACATACACACACATTCACACATACTTTCAAATAAATACATATATTCATGGTGAAGTAGGAAAATTTGAAGAAAAGATGGGGGCATAAGCATAGTAAAAATTACTTCAAGAATAGGGTAAAGTGATGTAAATGTGTATTTAATATAGAGAATTTTTATAAAATATTAGTCAAGTATTTTTTATGAATTCACTTTGTTTTAGAAGACACACAGAGAAAGGTTAAATAACAGTTTTTTTCAACAAGAAACTATTTCATTTTTTCTTATTCATATGTATTGCCTATAAGTATTGAATGTACTTCAATTGTGTTATATCTTTAGATGAGAGACTGTGTGTAGCAACACTGTCTAATATCTTTTCTTTATCTTTGTCCAAGCCCTCAAAGAAGATTGCATTACCTTTTCTATTTTGAGAGCTAACTACATTCTAAGGAATCATTGTATTCATAACAGAAAATTGTAATAACTATGTGCATATGTATAGGGATTGGAATATACGGTATATCATTCTCATGAGTTTATTCATCAAGTGAGAATGACTCATATGTACACTGTTTAAGAATATCCTGATCCATTTGTCTACTGAATTCATTTAACAAGAGATAATGTCCTCAGATGGACATTTGAAAACATATATCATCCTTTGTTTTAAAAAATGTGTAATATGGAGGCAGACCCAAAGAGTTTATTATATGAAATCTTTCAAAGTGGTTTTCAGCTGAAGATAAATAAGAACACAACATACAATTCACTTCTGCAGAGTTTGTGTGCCCATGGTTCTCTAGCAATTGTAAACTTTTCCATTATTATAATAAGTTTTAGTAATACAGATATCAATTGTTACAAAAGAGTGGTGATTTTAATTAGTTTAGTCAAAATTCATGTGTTTTTTAAAATGAGATCCTTTACACAGAGTCCTTATTACTTCTGAAAACATTTTATTTAATCATTAAAAAAAAGAACAACTCATAGGTCATAAGCAGAAAAGGAAAGGTAAGTCAGGAATTTGGAATGTGGTATCCTGACTTCACAGGCGAGGGAATACTCATTTAGAAAGAAATGGAGATTTGTATGTGATACTGATTCCATGATCAAGAGAATATGATGCATAATTCTCAGCCTGTTGTGATCTGTGCAGACATAGAAGCAAAAATTGAAATATGGCTGATAAGACAAGAAAGTTTTCACCTTTGAGAATATATGAACACAAAGTTAAATATAACAATATAGAGTGTAGAGAAGGGATTGTACATGAACTGTTCCTTTCCTAGAAATCACCAATATCTTGTGTTTTGGATTCTATAGGACCAATATTGACAGTAAATAATGACATTCTTTAGCCTTACATGACTATTTACATTGAGAGGTTTCAAGGAATATACTGAAAAGATCAACATGCTTGTATCTTATTTGTAACAAATGATATGCCACAATCATAAGTAAAGTAAGATTTTTCAAATATCATGACACAGTTTTATTGATGGAATATACATCAATATAGAAAATATTAGCAATTTTGATTAAGATAAATGCCTTTAAACTGTTTTATAAATAAAAATATGCTATTCTTTTTGTCACAGTAAGATACTCAGTTTTAAAAGACAAATAATAAACTGTCTAGATTTTTTTCATTCATTTTTTTCCTTGGTCACATATTTACCTCTAATTTTTTTTTATGTAATAAGCACAAATCCATTCAAATATCAAGATGGTTAGGCTTGGCTTCTGTTTCTACTCACCTCCAGCAGGTTGTTATTTGGGACAAGTATCTGTAAGAGATCATAAATGGTGTAAGGATTGACAGAAATGTTCTCATACGAATATGAGAACAGCTCCCCAAGTTTTGTTGCTAAATATAACAACTGAAAGATAGCATATGGCTAGATATAATCTGATTCAGGGATCTTACTGAATAGATAGGTAGATACATTGTTGATGGATAGATAGATAGATAGATAGATAGATAGATAGATAGATAGATACATACATACATACATACATACATACATACATACATACATACATAGATACATAGATACATAGACACATAGGCAGAAAGACTCAGTATGTACATATACATGTATTTATGAATGCACAGTTTTATACACACACACACATATATATAAAGGCTATGGATAAAAATTGTTGTAATAGGGGCGGCTGGCTACGTTCCGCCACCCGGCCACCCACATGGCTAGCTTATGCCCCAAAATAATTACACGGAAACTGTATTCTTTTAAACACTGTTTGGCCCATTAGCTCTAGCCTCTTATTGGCTAGCTCTTACATATTAATCTAACCCATTTTCTAATAATCTGTGTAGCCCACGAGGTGGCTTACCAGAGAAGATCTTAACCTGTGTCTGTCTGGAATGAGAGAATCATGGTGACTCCCTGACTCAGCTTCTTTCTCCCAGCATTCTGTTCTGTTTACTCCACCTATCTAAATTCTACCCTATCAGAGGCCAAGCAGTTTCTTTATTACTTAACCAATGAAACAACAGATAGAAAGATGACCCTCCTCCATCAAAAAATATTCATTGAGATTACCTGTAGCTAGAATATCTCAAATGTTTTCTGGTGGAATGCTATGTTCTTCAGCATATGCCTCAAGTTTCTCATGTAGCTCAGGAGTCAAAGGTAACCTTTTCCTACATTGCATGAATGACAATGTCAGAGACACTTTCAGTTTAATTCTGGAGAATTTACATTGTGTCCTTCGTATCCCACCACAATATACATAAAAAAATACCAACTCCTCCAAATTCAACTACTTTGAGTGAGTCAATACAGGCAATAATAATTTTCACAAGTTCCATGGACACATTTAATGAAGTCTAAATGGTGATATGACATCACTTTTTAGGGTTTCATGATGCATCAAAAAATAAAAACAATTTCTCTAGAGAAGTCACTCATCTCAGTCCTATCTACTTTCAAAAACATAACTGGTGTGGGAGAATTGACTGTATTCTGTCAATCATGTTATAAATAAATGCTGATTGGCCAGGCAGGAAGTATAGGTGGGAAAACCAGAGAGGAAGTAGAAATGATGCAATGAGAACAGGAAAATTCTAGGAAGGAGGAAGTTGAATCCTCTCACTCCTGCCCAGATCACAAAGGCAGCAGGATGTGATCTGCCCCATTGAAAAAAGGTACTGAGCCACATGGCTAACATAGATCAGAAAATGGGTTAATCAAGATGTGAGAGTAAGCCAGTGAGAGGCTAGAGCTAATGGACCAATCAGCTTATAATTTATGGAGACCTATGTGTGATTTTCTTTGGGGCCAAACAGTTGTGGGGTACTGGGCGGGACAAAAACCCAAACAAGCAGCCATCCCCTCGTGTTACACATAACACTGGAGAGTCATGATGCCTGTCAGAGGAACCTTCACATTTCTCCTGAATCTATACTTTAGAGTTCATGTTTTAATTTAGTACACACTTGATCAAATGAAACCAAAAATGGTCTGAATTTTTGGAAAATAATATGTACTCTATTCTTCCCAGTAAGGAAACATGAAAATAAACTCTTCCAATACCCCCCCATTTCCCCTATTCTACAATGACCATGCTACTTGAAATGCAATATAATGTAACAGTTGGTCCACAAAACAAACAGATTGACATTTAGTGGACAGGAGTTTGGAAATACCATGACACTGTAGTTGGTGGGTGAATCTTACTTAATTTTTATTTACAGGGTTATACTTTTGTTACTGTTTCAGAGAACCCACTACCATTCTTACCAAGAACAAAAATCAGTTTTGTTTTCCAGCTGTCTCGATCCACATTATTACCAGCAAGGACTATGTTGTCTTCTGTTGCAATCAGAGGTTTAAATATATGATCACCTTCCACTGCAATAAAGACACATTTCAAAACTTAGTGTCACTCATTTTTCTACTTTGTTTGATGTCACCTGTTGACAAAAAAATAATATTGACTCTGACTCTAGCAGTCATCTTGTGTGAGTCAGTCTTTCTGTGTGTGTTTCTGTGTATGTATGCCTCCCTTTCTCGCTCTTTGTCTCTCTCACTATCTCTCTCTCTTTCTGTTGTGTTTGCATGCATGCGTGTGTGTGTGTGTGTGTGTGATATTTCGTGTTATAGACACTGATTGAATGACAAAATGGTTCACAGTAAAATAAATGGATTTAAGTATTTGGTCATTTCTATTATGTGACTGCTTTTAAATATCTATGTAAGGTTAGAAAAGCATTATTTTTGCCAGAAGAATGTACCTTCTCTTCATTTATAATCAACAAAAATTTATGCTATGTATAATTCAGTTGAATAGTGTTGCTATTATTTTAGTATTTTTTTCAAAATTAAGGTAGTCAGTTTGAAATTCTTAAATAGATTTTCTCCTAACTACTTTTCAAAAGTGAATTTTATCATCCAATGTTCTAAATGTTATGATTTTTACAAAATATAGAAAAGGAAACTTTAAAATAGCATTGTTAATTTAAATTTTCTATGACTCCAGGATGATAGATAATCCCTATAATATAAGTACTTGGTAGCCTGAATCATGAAGTTTGCAAAGATGTTCAAGGCCACTGAGACCTATTAGGGAGTGGCATTCCTGTCCAATAACAATCTGAGATACTGTATGAAAGAAAGGACACTGAATATTATCTAGAAGCAAATTTTTGTGAAGGAAACTATTTGGAGATATTTTGTTAGCATTACTCACATCTTTAGTTAATATTGATCTTCTCCATGTAAACATCAGATGACCTACAATATACTCTGACATTTTATTATATCTTAGTTGGTTGGAAGAATTGATAACTTTCCCAGTAATCAAAATTGTTCTAGGTCCATGTACCTATGGGTGGCTGAAGTGTTAGCATGTATGTGCTCACCCACAATGCTTTTCTTCATAGAGGAAGCACGCAGATCCCATACTTACACTGGGTTCTGTAGTTGCTATCTTCTTGCCTAGACCCGGTGATTTTGGTCTGAACTTTGATTATTTGCACTAAAAATAAAACAGAGAAATCATAGTTTTTGTGTTCATCCTTTGAATTCATATTAAGGATCTTCAAGATTTAAAAAGAACTTGAGATACTTTAATATCTATGAACAATGTTCAGAGCTAGAGGAGATGAATCTCTGTTTACCTCATTTTTCATAACTTTTGTTTAGAAAATATCATTCTGTTTATAAGCATATATATGAATTATTTTATTTGTGGAAATTTTCCCAAGTGCTATGAAGACTTCCTTATTTAAATTTCACTATTTACATATTATATTCAATATGTTATTTATCTTTTCTAGTCAAACAATATGTGCACAGGATTTTATGAATGTCTTTTAAGTGCTTTTATGTCTAACCAAAACTATAACTGTGGCTAGAGCAAAGTAATGGTTATAAGTATTTTAAGTTCATACATTCCTCTCTACTCTTTCATTGAATATTGTCATCCAAATGTCAGAAAGAGAATACTTGAAAGTAGAGCACCAGAGACATGTTCCCAGTGACTCAGACCCAAAATAATTGCACAGAAACTCCATTATTTAACTCACTTCTTGGCCAATCACTTATGCATATTGCTATCTCTTATATCTATAATTAACCAATTTCAATTATTTTATATTTACCATGAGGCTCATGGCCTACTGGCAAGATTCCAGCTGGCAACTCACATCTTTCCCCTCTGGTGGCTACATGGCATCTCTTTGACTCTACCTTCTTTCTCCCAGCATTCAGTTTACTTTTTCCCATCTAGCTCTACTGTGACCTACCACAGGCCAAAGTGGCTTCTTTATTCATTGACCAATAAAAGCAACACATATACAGAAGGATTTCCCATACCAAATGTGCATTTGCAAATTAGATTTTTCTGACCTGTTTGTGGAAGAACTTTTTTATGACACCTATGGCTAAATAATATAACGTGTATGACTTTGACCCAAATACTAACCTCTATATTTTGGCTTACTAGAAGTGAGATACTTAGAGTCTTATGATTCTAATGTTAGAGCATAAAATTCAACCACAGGCCTCTAACCACAAGGATTTCTCAGGAAACACTCATAGAATCGGAGACAGATTTTAACTTTCATGTGGTGTCCAGAGATAACCCATCCCCATCATAGAATAACACAATCACATTTCTGAAGATGAGGCTTTACATATCTTACCAGAAAAAGAACATTTGCCTACAAGTTTAACAACATAAAATCTGTGAAATGTAAACAGTCAGCTCAGTTTACATGGTTGACAATTTGCTCACTTGACATAAAATGTGATTTCCATTTTACTACGTGCCTCAGTCCAAATAATTTCACAAACATAGAGTCTCAGTGGTCCTCCTGCCTCTATCTTGTCCACATTGTCAGCAGTGATGGCAACGGTAACCCACTTTCCTTCAATCTGAAAAAACAACAAAGTCCATTGTAATGTGAGTTAGTACTTGCATCTCTTATCCCAATCTTTGGAAATACATAAGCTAACTACAAATATAAATCAATAATAGTTTTCTTATTAGTTCAAAATCATGCTTCAAGAGATAAAGAATAACACCAAGTAATATGACAACTCAATTTATATAACATTTTGAACCTAAGACTTTTTGGAATTATACATATTTTGGTCTCCTATGCTCTGCAAATTCAACCCATTTTTTTTTATTTCATTTGTTTCATCTTTGAGAAATCTGACTAAAAAAGTGTAACTGAATGAAAGTCAGAAAGGTTATTTCATGAATACGTACTTGCACAGACAAACTGAATGACACATCACATCCACAGAACAAAGCTATTGAAGAACATCAAAAGAATTTAGTTCAGCCTGAACATAAGCCACACAAAATGCCAAAGCCAGCAGCAGAAACTTTACCATGGCAGTGCCTGCCTTTGCTCTTCTGTAGAAGCTCAAAATAGGATATTGGTTGTGAAGGAACTGAACTGACAAAGCTTTTTATACAGTTATTTAGAGGAAGTTTCATGGAATCAACCAATGGTTCTGCTCCACAGCATCCTACATCTGTCCAGTATGTTTATGTTGACCCTGATGAACAACATATGATATCATATCCCTAAACTAATAAGATTAGGCTAAAGGTCAGGTGCTGTTGGGATGAATAATTGAGCATTCATGTCAGAAAGAAAAATCTATCCCTGTGAGCCATTTAAGTAGTAAATTTGCTTCCAGAACTATACTGTTGGGTAAGGTCACAATGCATATGTCCTATAGAATTCATTTAAAACCATGGCATATGCTTTAAAATACATCCCAAAACTAAGAATAATACTTTGCAGTTAAATTAATTTAAAACTGTGGCCTTTGCTTTATTATCCAAAGCACCCACCCTGTTAGAAGATAAGGTGGTAAAACTTGAAGAAGATTTCCTATAAGGGTATTGATATATTTTGTGCTACCTTTAAGTCTTCCAATATATTGACTACACTATTCTTTCAGTACACTGAATTCAAAGGCTACAGCAAAGTGCTACAAGAGATTTAACAAAGTTTACAGTATACACAAAGTTTAACAGTATAAACAATAGAAAAAATGCTGCTACATATCCACTGGCAATAAATACAGGTATCATCAATCAAAAGAAAACAAATCAAGTGAAACAGTCTATACAATAATGACATTCAGAAAAACTGTACAATTTGCAAATAGACTCTGCCTTCAAGCTCAAAATATGCTTACAATTCCTAAATCAAGGACCCTACCTGAAAAGTTGACTTTTTTACAAATCAAAACCAAGGTCTGTGTTGTGCTTAGCCATAGGAACTTGTTATCCATTTCTATGAACAATCAAAAATATCAGGACTCTGCAGTACTTATTTATCCTCTGGGGTTTCCCTCTCTGACATGTGGAAAAACCTGCAGTTAGCATTTTGGTATTTTGTTGACAACACATGATTACTAACTAAGCCATTATACAGAATTAGTCAGCCCTTCATGACACTTTCTTAAAATTATATCCTATTATTATGTCTATTTTTAATTTTGAGACTATGGCATAATTACATTAATCCCCATTTTCCTTTCTTCCCTCTAAACCCTCCAATATGCACCCTTTTCATCTCTTCCAATTTTGTGTATTCTTTTTTCACTAAATGTTGTTCCATGCATATGAGTTCCAAGGTAGCAACTGAGTCCAAAACATTTATCTGAAGTTTAGGAACTGGGAATAACAGAAGAGACCTAACATGCCACATTTGTTGTTTGGTCTGGGATTGCTTACTCAATAGGATCTTTCATAGACCCTACCATTTACCTGCAAAACTTGTGATTTTAATTTCCTTTATAATGAAATATTTATAACATGATGTACATGTATCACTATTTCATTATCCATTAGATAGCTGTAGAACATTTAGGGTGTTTCCATTTTTTAGCTGTTGAGAATAGAGAAACAATAAACAATCATGAGAAAGTACCTGAAAGGAGTTTCTGATTACACATATTCACTTTTCCATGGACAATAAATACATTGTAAGGAGAGGTATTTTAACTCAAATGTTGATCTAAATCTTTCTGCAAAGAATATCTACCAGAAATATGTTCCTTAACATTTTTAATGAAACAGTTTGCTTTCAATTATTCCCAAATTAATAACCATCTATGGACCCTGCTTATTTGTAAAAAAATGTGTTTTTTTGTCTATTACACACTCTGTTATAAAAATCTCCAAAATTAATCACCCATAATGACTCAGAAAATCAATACTTTTTAAATTTCTAGTGAGTGACAAATTGTGTACCCAACCTCAAGCAGTGACTTTACCTTAGGATTCCTGTACCATAAATTCAATTATCATTATCTGTTCAATTTGACATCAAATTGGAAGAGATTTATTTCATTATTTTCTCCTTCCATCATCTTTCCTCTTCTGTATAGCAGGAATATGCCACTGCCCTTGTTGCAGTAAAAGCATATTCATTCTGTGTTTACTACTTCACTGCTATGTCTCATTGTCCCTAATATCTAAAGGTTAATAAAATTTGCCTCTTTGGAAATCCTAGAATAAATATTCATTCATTGATGCTTTCTCTAGATAGTTTCCTTAGTTCAATTTCCATGTTCTCAGACTTCAACATGATCAGTTCTAAATTTCTTCAGATTTTCTTTTGTAATTATAAAGATCCATGGTTCCAATGGACATACTCTAGGGTACTAGGGAAAATGAGAATGAAATGTCTATGATTAATAATATTTTCTCTTGTGTTTATCAAGAATCTTCAACACTTGGTCTTAGGCAAAAGACCGAGAAGCAATCTGAACAACAATGAGGAGGCTAAGAGAGATATACATGGATCTAATCTACATGGGAAGTAGTAAAAGATAGGAGGAACTCATGAGTAAATTGGGAGCATGGGGACAATGGTAGAGTATTGAAGGGGAGGGAAGAGGCAGGAGGGGAGCAGAGAAAAATATAGAGCTCAATAAAATCTATAAAAATAGAACCTTCTAGATATTCATTGACAACAGTCTTCTTTATACTTACAATTATACAGTGTATTTTAAATTCCCAAATTAATATATACATTTTGGTTCTAATATATTATAAAAAAACCACAAATTATTTTTAAAAACACACTGACGTTTAGAACACAAAGTTGAATCAACCATGAGAGTTTGAAAAGAAAATATAACCTTTATTTTCAGTTGAGTGACAAATCACCTAAGAGTCCCCAACATCAACATCAACAGTTCCCTTTGGCTTTGGTATGATATTCAGTCCTAGGCAATTTGCCTCATATTTTCAGGTGAAGGTCAAATCAGGGCAGTTTGTAAATATTTCCTTCTTCCTCTGTCTTACTCTAATGTCTGACATTAATGTTCCAGGAAACTGCCTGTGTCTTTGCTTGAGTACACACATATGCACCATCTTAGGTAAGGATTTTGTATTCTGAAAAGCTTTATGGAACACTAAACAAATTCATTCACTGCAAATTCCCTTTCTTCTATCTCTACTCACATAACAGTAATTTTGAATATGACAGCAACTAATTTTGAAAGAAGTCTCAAATAAATGTCAGAGAAAGGGGAAAATATGGAATGCTTCTGAATGAAGAAATGTAAGGAGCAATTGGTTTGTTATAATACAGCATCTTAAAATTAAAGAAATCAAAAGATTTTACAATTTAATTTAATATCTGATATAAATATAATCCTCTATCTGTTTATTTGGAACAGTCTGAAATTCATTTTTTTCATTTTTTCACATTCTGATTATTTTTTTCTATATCAATATTATGAATGTTGAGCCTTAAGGCCTTAATTTGATCTTGTATTCAGGATTCAGCCAAGAATAGTAACTAGTCTATGGTCACAGATTAAAAACACCAAAGTAATTTACACATAAGTTTCTTATCTAAAGACACATGGCCTTCTCAGAGCCTTTTCTCACTCTGATGACAGACCTTATACTAAGGTTTAGCTAGAAAGAGAAAACTCAGGCAATATCTTCAATGGCAAATACAAATTTACACACATGAAGCTATTTGTCCTTTATTTTGAATGTTTGGTTCTTAGGTTCACAAATCCCACAGAGATAACAATGCATTTTCCCATATTTTTCTATTTCTTCTTGTCTCTGTATTTTTCTTTTCACAAAAAAATGGCAGACACTAGAATCACAAGTCATAACTTTGAGGAAAGGGTGCTGTTGGGAGTTACTCAGTTGAAACTATGTATATATGGAAATACCTTAAACAATCTTCAAGACATGTAATGAAAAATAAAAGTAAATAATCCTCAACAGAGAGAAAAATAACATAGTTAATTTTTAGGTGATTCAAATGAATCATAGTCAAGTAATTATTGTCCTAATGCAAAATATATGAAGTTCAGTGCTCTGTGATATTAGAAAGAAAATCCAAACTCAAATGCCAATGGCTTCTTTACATATCAGGTGGTGTTTTATTGCATTTTATTGTTATAAGTTGTCATCAACTTACATCATTTTCCCTCTTTCTTTCCTGCAATAAGTCCCTTTCACCTACCTACCCTCCATGAAACATCTTGTATGTATACACCCAGTCAACTTTATAGCCTTTCATTTTGATTATTGTTGATGCACACACACACACACAGTGTATGTGTGTGTGTGTGTGTGTGTGTGTGTGTGCATATTACACACAACCTGATGAGTATGATTTTCTCTTTAAGTATATATGGTTTCAGCCTTACTACTCTGCATTGAACAACCAATCACAGTGTCACTCTTCCCTACGTGAGGCTAATTCACATTCTTCCCACACTCATTAGATATTTGTGGTCATTGTCCAAAGCTGGGACTCTGCATAAATTTCACCTTCCATATTAATATTGACATTTTCCCATCTTTAATTTCACAATTTTTATCAGAGAAAGTGTCACAGCAGAATTCTTGGCATTATGGCTTTTAGTGTCTTTCTATACCCTCTTCAGAAATGCTCCCTGGTCCCTAGATACAGAAGCTGAAATGTAGATTTACATATTGGTGCCTGGCCCGCACAATCTGTTGTTCTCTACCTTGTGTCCTGTTTGAATTTCTATGATGGTTTTTGTTGCTGTAAAGAGAAACTTTTCTCAGAAAGAGGTTCTACCTACACTTATTTCTGGTTATAAATAAAAGATTTAGAATATAGGAGGAAATTATGTTGATTAAGCAAAGTTCCAGTAGTAGATGCTTTTCTAAAATCCATGATCTCACTTACACTGGGCATTTGAAAAGATTTTAACTACCAGAAATGATTCCCCTCTTGGTGAGTTATTATTTATCCTGTCAAGACAGTTTATTGCTTGCCACCAACATAGGAGTATCACTTTTTGTACCATTTTGCTTATCTTGCCATGCTTCTAACTGCCATTCTTCAGAGTTGTTTCACCTGTTTTTGACTGTTTATATCCCTCTCTCAGCATCCTAAATAGTATTTTATGGAACAAGGAAAGTAAAATCTCAGGAAAAAAAGCTTAGGATCATAGATCCAGTTAGAATTATCTGATTCCTATACCCTAAATGTATAGTAACTTTAGCCATATGTTCCTAACTACAACCTCTGCAATGTAAGCAAGCTCAAAACAGATACTTTATAATTTTTGGCAGTCACACTGACAAGGTGACAAATCATTCCAAAGGAATTTTCTCATTCCCAATACTATCAACTTGTTAGTTTATTGTTCTGGTTGGTAGTTTATCAGTCCAAGAGGCTTAGTTTATTTATGTTATCAATGTCTATTCACTCGCATATGTATATGCCTATATTCACATGTATTGTAGATAAATTTAGGTAAATATAAAATATAAATACAAAATAAAATTATAATAAATTATGTAAATATAAAATATAATTTGATGCTTGCTGAAACAAGTTTGATGTTATTTCACTCCCCTCCCCATGCCTTATTGTATTAAAATATCCCCCTTATTCTTATTTGGAACCTTAACCCTATGATTCTGTTTTCATTTTTAGAGAACCTTTATCTTGTCATTAACCTCCCATTCATCAACCCCCACCCTATACATAGTCTTTTACACATTCTGATATATTTTTTTCAATCAATGTATTATACTTAGATCTGTTAATTTGGAGTTAGGAATTGCAGATGAAAAAGAAAATGTGATGTTTGGGTATTTTTTTTTCTCTTTGGGTCTGGATTACCTCACTCAGTATGATCTTTCCTTCTCCTTTCATTTAATTTTAAAGGTCATGATTCCATTTTTATTTACAGTTAATCTAGTTTCATAGTGCATTTGAAACACATTTTCATTATCCATTTCTCGGTTTGTTTCATTTCCTAGATATTGTGAATAGAGCAGCTAAAAATTACTAAGAAAATATTAATGGGATATGGAGTCAAATTCTTTGGACATGTGACAAGCAGTGGTATAGTTGTTCCATATGCTGGATTTACTGTCATCTTCTTGAGGAATTTTCCACAACAGTTTGCAGAATTTTACAGTTTTGTAATTCCACCGAGTGTGAATGAGTGTTTCACACTCCCAGATTTCTTGTTTGTTTGATCTTTGCTCTTCTGACTGGGTTAAGATGAAATCTCAACAGTGCTCAGATTTGCATTTCCCAAGTGACAAGTGCAAAGGGACGTTTTATAAAACATTTCTGAGCCATTTTCTCTCTTTCTCTCTGTCTCCCTTCATTCTCAGACCCATTTTGAATGTAGTATATGTTTTCCTGACTCTGTATTTTCAGTTTTTCATGCTTTGTGAATATTTATCACCTTTCAGTTGTAAAGTTGGCTAAGACTCCCACAAATTCTGTGTACCATCTCTTCACCCAAATGTTTCCTTATCTGTGCAAATGCTTTTCAGTTTTCTGAAGTCCCATGATTCGACTGTTGAAATTATACACAGCTGTGGTATCTCTTTGCTTGATATTCAGGATCATTATAGACAGAGGAGCACACCTGTATGATGTCACATTTCTCAAATGCCACCACTATTTTTGTGAATACTGAGCCATTGTGCAGAGAAACATTGCAATATGTTTGTTATTGTTTCTATGCCATTTTGTTTTACCTTTTCATAAAAAGTATCATAAAATATATGTTCTATAGTTCTCTGTGCTATTTATTACCCAAGAATATTTGATGTGCTTATTTTTATTAATGATATTAAGAATATCTTCATACATTTTGAATATATGTGCCATTACAGGCAATGTTTAGCTCAATGTCCAAAATATCTACATTTTTATAAAGTTTACCTTTCCTCTTTGCTTCCCTGTCCTATGTAGGACAATGTATTAACTCAACTGTCTTTCCCCTAATATTTTTACACTTCTAGTGTCCAAGTTTTTAAAGTTTCATGGGATAATACTCATACATTTTCTTCAGCTTTTCCTCTTAAATATTTATGTTTGTGATTCACCTCATTATTCTTTTATAGAATTGATTTAGATGATCTGTATTACAGAACTTTATTTTATCAAAAGTGTTATTGTAATGTTTGTCTCATGCTTATCAAAATCCTTTTCCTTAGAATAACTATTGACAACTTGCTACCTTACATTTGCTTAAATCTCTGAATTTTATTATTCCCAAAGTGATATCTACATTTTGGTCTCAATATATCATAAAAAGATATATAAAATTCTTTAATCACAAACTACTATTTACTCGCTATTTAGATCAACTGACTACAAATGTCTGAAAAATAAAAACTATTTTTTTTCAATTGAGTGACATACTTGACAGACTCCTCAACCTTAAAAGTTCCCTGTGGTTTGGCTTCCTGTATAAAACTGGACAACTTGCCTCATTCATTCAGGCTGAGGTCAAAGGAGGACAGATTTTTGTATTATCGCCTTCTTTCTTTTTTCCTATTCTATTTAGTGAAAATGCTACCTGGAAATTTTCCATATTTTTGCTTGAATATAAGCATATGCAAAACCTAAGTTAATAATTTCATTTTCTGAAAGCTTTATGGAACACAAAGCTAACTCAATAATTGATTCACTCTCTCATGCCTCAGAATAATCACAAAATAGTGCTCACAGCATTAAAATTAAAGTCTGTACTACAACTCTACCTCTCTTTATTTTCAACAATAAAAGTCCACATCGTGTTTTCTTTCATTTCTTTCACTTCTTATTATATTTTCATTGTATGCTATACTTATCTAAATGATGAGGTGCATTAAGGACTTATTTCCTTGTTGGACTCAACCAAACACAGAACTAAAAATTTCAAGTTCACTAAATGAAAACATTCAGAATATTGACACAACAGATTGTTTCTAAGTACACATTGTACCCTCAGAGCCTCTTTTCACTGATGCCTAACCTTATACTAAAACTTGTCTAGAAAAAAGGAAACACAAGGAAGTGCCTCCAAATCCAATTATAACTTTATACTCATAAAGAAGCAAAGCTATTGTCATTGTTTTTGCTGTTAGATTTGCAGTTTGCTCAATCTATTCAATGTAGTTCTTATCTGGTTACATTTCTGCTTGTCTTTTAGCTTTTATTTTCACAGTATAACTATTGATAGTAATTACCCATAAACAACAGGGAGATAGAAAAGAAAAAGGGAGTTGGAGGCAATCAATTAAAATATATATGAAAAATGCTTAAAGATTCCTGAAGTCATATAGTGAAATACCAAAATAAATAAAAACAGCAAAGAGAACATGATATGGGAGAGTCTTCTGTTTTGTGTTGATTTCATTGGTTAAATAAAGAGACTGCCTTGGCCCTTTAATAGGACAGAAAATTAGGTAGGCAGAGTAAACAGAACAGAATGCTGGGAGAAAGAAGCCGAGTCAGGCAGTCGCCATGATTCTCCAACCCCAGACGGATGTAGGCTAGAATCCTTCCTGGTAAGACACCATCTCATGGTGCTACACAGATTATTAGAAATGGGTTAATCGAGATGTGAAAATTAGCCAATAAGAGGCTACAGATAACGGGCAAGGCAGTGTTTAAAAGAATACAGTTTCCATGTAATTAGTTCAGGTAAAGCTAGTCATGCGGGATCTGGGTGGCAGGAAGCAGCCCACAGCTCCTTTCAACAAGAACAATCATTTATTTTATTAAAAACAAATCCTAAGAAAAATAATATATTGTCACAAATGTAAAATGTTGATGTGGTATTTCCCTCTGTGTGCTGGCATTACCACTGGTGAATAAAGAAACTGCCTTGGCCTGTTGATAGTGCAGAAATTAGGTAGGTGAGAAAAACTAAACTGAATGCTCAAAGAAAGAAGGCAGAGTTGGAGTAAATTCATGTAGCTCCATCAGAGAAAGATGCCAGAACTTTGTCCCATAAGCCACAAACATGTGGCAATACACAGATTAATGGAAATGCATTAAATTATTATGTAAGAGTTAGCCAATAAGAAATTAGAGCTAATGGCCCAACCAGTAACTTAATTAATACAGCTTCTCTGTGATTATTTTGGGCTAAGCAGTGGAGTGTGAGCAGCTGCGGCTCCAAGGCCAAGGAGCTCCAGGCGGCTCCAAGACCAAGCAGCACTGAGGGTCTGAGAAGCTGCAAACACCGGGACCTGCCTCAGGGCATAGAAGCGCAGCACAACCGCGCTGTAAGATCTGTTGACCTGAACCTCTGTCCTAGCCCAGGGCAAGAGGGCAGGACGGGATCCGCCTCACCCTGCCAAGCCTCCACCTTCCAGCTCGGAAGTCCAGTGCTGAGTCCAAGCATGACTGGAAAATTGCAGTAGATTTAGTAAATACCCGTAAGAATGCAACGTCCACGCTCAGCAGGAAGTAGCCAGAGAGATTGACAACGCCCAAATTCCCTAAAATGGTTTAAGTGGGGACTTTTCAGAGCAGAAGCAGGATTAGCTGAGCTGCTAAGGAAGCCAAAGAGGTGCACAAGGGAGAAGGTGTCTTCCATGCACTCAGCTGACAAGAATAAATGAGCCACGGGGTATGGCAGCTGGGTTATGTTGTTTGGGGGACTGCTGAAGGAACAGTGGTTTCTGACTCCTTCTGGGGTCATGGCAAAGCCACTCCTAATGACCGGAGCAGGCAGAGGAAAGCGGGGGGGGGGGGGAGCCAGATTGCCTCCCCTTCCTCTCCTCTGTGCTGGCCCCTCTGCTACCAGTTCTGATTACCCTTGCTGCTACTGCAAGCACAGCCGCGGCTGTGGCAATTGGCTCAGCTTGGCTGTGAATGGAAGTATCTGGGGCTGTGTGTGATATGAAAAATCTAAAGAATTGTCTAGATATATTTTAAGTAATTGGTCTGGTGAATTCGAACAACAACTGGAAAAGCTGCGAGTGGCGACTGCAAATTCCACAGGCATGGATACCAGCCTGGCAGAAGGACTATCCTCCTGGATCACTCCATGGATCATCTGAAGGAGTGGGCGGGATAAGAGCCCTAACAGGCTTAATGGTGCTTGCCTCCCTGGTATGCCTGTGGTGCATTTGTCACATAAGGGTTTCACAGCATTGCAATGCAGTTATGATCATTCAGGCCTTCATGGTCATTGAAACAGAACAGTCTCCCCAAGTTTGGCTAGAGATGTAAGCGAGCACAGGATGCAAGGCTTGTGCACTGCACTTGAGGTAAGCATACATCAACCTCAAGAAGAGCAAGTCTGATTGCATGTGGGTTGGTGTCTAGCTCCCACCTCTGTAAAAAGGCACCGGACAGGTCTAGTGTTCTCTGAGTGGATGACACCTGGACAAACACTAGTACATGTTCCATTTTTAACAGAGATCAGACCTCTACTCTTACCTGGTGCTTTATAAAATAAAAGGAGGAACTGTAGCGAGCAGCATAGAGCCACACCTGATGGAGATGTATAATCAACTCCTATGGCTAAAGTCTGACCTATGCTATGATCACGCAATGATCATCAGCTGCTTGCATATGCGTGGGCCTATGGGCAGTGCCCACCTGGCAATCCGGGATTGGCAGCCCATGCCTACTTAAGGGCTGGGAGAGGTTTGGCTGAGGAGAGAGAGAGAGGAGAGAGGGAAAGAGAGAGAGAGGAGAGAGAGGAGAGGGGAAGAGAGAGAAAGTGAATAAAGTCCTGGAATAAACTGCAGTGAGAAGAGCTCCGGTGGTCGCGTCTTCCTTGCTGGATGAGGTGGGACACGACACAAAGTTGTAGCATGGTAATGTCCTGCTGTTTGTTCTATTTTTTTAATTTTTTTTATTTAACTTTATTTTATGTGCATTGGTGTGAAAGTGTCAGGTCCCCTGGAACTAGATCTTCAGACAGTTGTGAGCTGCCATGTGGGTGCTGGGAATTAAACCCCGGTCCTCTGGAAGAGCAGTCAGTGCTCTTAACCACTGAGCCATCTCTCCAGCCCCCTGCTCTTTGTTCTTAAAGACAATTTTATCAAATCCCTCCTAGTTTATGGAGGAAGACTGTCAATTTTGAGATTTTGAGGCTGTTTGATCCTATACTCTGCTAGATGTTCACAAAATGACCTGACTAGAGGCAGACCTCTGTTTCCAAAATTCACTCTCTTTACTAGGAGTGATGTAGTTGACATAGTCTGGCAGCAGACATAATTACACTTGAGGACATCCGCAAAGATTGTTTTCAAATAAAATCATGCAGTGACAGAGTGAGATGGCACTCTCTAAAATACAAACGTTGTGGAGAACACAAATAAAAACTAAATAGACTTTAAATGGAGATATATCTCAATGATATTGCTTTCACCTAGCACACAAAAAAACGAGGTTTTACACACACACACATATAACACCCACACACACATATAACACACACACACATATAACACACACACACATATAACACACATACACACACTAGAATAAGACAATTGATTGAATCAAGGTTAAGATTTCAGCTACACTCTGTGGCTCATAATTGTTTATGGAGAAAAATTACAGGCTTGTCAAATATATGAATGATGGTAGAGAGCAGATGCTTAAAAAGGAATCCCATAGAAGCTCAGAACTAAGAAATAGACATGCATTTATTAAGGAGTAAAACTTACAAATCAGGATCCTCTACTTGAACGATGGATGAAGATGAGATCTAAAACAAACCGAACCAGCAAAATGGAGCCCAGTGGGAGGAGAGAAGGGCTGGATGCACATCCACATCCCCAGTAAATATTCTATGAGGCCAAGCCCCAGTAGGCCGGTAGTTACTAGCTATAAACCTTCATGTAGCACCTCCCCCTTTTGTTTAAATAAGAGAGTTCTAAACCTACTACAAAATTATATACAATAAGAGCAAATACCCTATTCTAAGTAGCTTGAGTCTTGTATAATAAATAACTTGTATAATAAATAATTTCCCCAAGTCATCAACCCCATCAAAGATACGAGAAGGGAAATAGTTACTTGAGTAATTAGGAAGTGCAATCAAACAACTTCCAAAAACATGCAACAAATCACAGAGACAACTGGCTACCTGGACAATCACTCAAAGTCACATTTGCAACCTTGAAGCAACCAAATTTGGCTAAAGCTTAGAATAAGTGACAGATAATTTTGAAAAGCAAGAAATTTTTCAAAACTGTCTTACCCTGTCTTGATAAGATTTGACAGTCCTGCTTATCCATTTCTGAATACTATTTATTTTGTCAGTAGAAGAGGTATGGGCAGTTCCTTGCCTAAAGTCCAGTTTTGCCAAGAAGACGACAAGCCCCAAGTGGAGTGTCTTTGGTTTTCAACATTCTCTCGGGAATAGATCAGTGTTGCCAGGAGCGATTGTGTCTCACTATCACAGAAATCTAAGTTATTGAAATGCCATTTTCTACAGCTCTTTGAAGAGGCTGAAGATTATCTATCTATACAGAATAGAATCTCTATATATCTAAAGAACATGATTAGTCTATAAATATGACAAACATAGATGACTATTTATCTTTAATTCTCAATACCTATCTAATTTAATGTCTAAAAAATTAACAACTGTGCAATAAATGAGGACAATGACCTCCAAATGTAAACAATGTATAAGTATCTTGATCTGAGGTATGTATGTTCACTGTAATATGGTAAATATATATATATATCAATGCATAAAAAATGTTTTAAACGGAGGTAGCAGCATGCACACATACAGTATTTAATATAATTTAACGTTGTATCAATATACAAGAATCTATACTAATGTATAATATATAAACAATAACTCACAAATACAAATAATCTATAAACAATAACTCACAAATACCAATGTATTATCCCATTATCTAATTTTCCTTCTTTTTTTAAAAAAAAAAAAAAGAACCCTGAGATTATAAAATTCTTCCCCCAACCCTCAACCATATACCAGTTATAATCAATCCCTAAGCCTGAGGACAAACTTTGTTGGGAGAGTGGGCATCATCTTCTAGAATTACTTCCAGCTGTCATGGGGGTGACATTTTTTCTAGGGGATCCTGTGAAAGTAAAATGATGGTTAAATTTCAAGATTAATGTCTGGTAAGATTGCAAATAGTCTCTGAGTATTTTGTGGAGGTCTAGCCAGAACTTTGTAAAAGATGTGCACCATCTCAGCTAACCAAGTTGGAACCCTCTTGTGCAGCTGGTACCCAAAGCATGACCTCATATCAACCAGGTTGAGTTGTTGTTGTAGGGCCCCATCTTCTTCCTGGAAACATCAAAGATTACTGCAGAAAAATTCCTTTTTCATTGTGGAAAACTTAAACATTATTTATATAGACATATACAAATATATATATATATATTCAATGAAAGGTATGATAAAGACAAAAAGTGTTATGAAGAAAAGTTAAGATGTTTTCTAAATACTTTTTTTTCTGTCCCATACCATGGCTCCTGACATAAGACAGAAACTCTGGGTTTTTCTCTTAAGAAGAGGCTTGGAATTAGAGAGGAACCGAGGCAAAGTCTAACTCAAAAACCAGCTCTACACAATTATGAATAGGAATATATATATTCATATATATAATATATTCATATATATATAATATTTTTACATATATAACCCATTTGATTTTCTTGCGGATCCTTATTGGGTGGTAACTTTTTCCACCTGTCCCTATTCAAAGATCCAGGGTCCCTTGAATTTTTTGAAGATGAATGTTTTCCTGCAGAGAAAAAAACAGAAACTTGTCCCCATCCTATATGTTTTTTTTAGCACCTGTATGATTATCATCATTGTGGATGAATTGTCACTTCTCCTTTCCAAGAAGTTTCTCCTCTTCAAACCAAACCTTTATTAATTTTGAAGGTATCCATAGTTTTTCTTCTCCTGTAGATACAAGACCAAAACCCCTTTCCCTATGCTGCACATCTCCTGGCTTCCATTGCAGGATCAGCGCATCCTTGAAATAAACTAGTTGATTTAATTCAGCAGACTTTTCCATTATCCAATGTCTTTCTGCTGCCTTTGCCCCTTTCTTATTAGCATTAAGAAAATTCAATGTTAATAAGGCATTATGTAATCTATTTCTGGGGGCATTTCCACCCCTTTCTGTTTGTTTAACATATCCTTTATATTTCAGTTTGATCTTTCTATAACTACCTGACCTGTAGGAGTGTCTGATATACCTATAACATGCTTAATAAGAAGCCCAAAATTGTTTCATTTTCCTAGAGACATAAGCTGGACCATTGTCTGTCTTTATTTGTGCAGGTATACCCATGATAGCCATAACTTCTAATAAATGTGTTATTACTGAATCAGCTTTTTCTGAGATTAAAGCAGTTGCCCATTGAAAGCCTGAATAAGTGTCAATGGTGTGGTGCACATATTTTAATTTTCCAAAATCTGCAAAGTGGATCAAATTCATCTGCCAGATTTCATTCCTTTGATGACCCTTTGGGTTAGTCCCTGCAAGTAATGATGTTTGGTTATATAAAGAGCAAGTAGGTTATCTCTAAAGCCCCAGGTAAACCAGTTCTGACAGCCGGTGGTGACATTGCATCCTGTCTTGTGCCTTCTTGCCCTGTTTACCAGCTTCAATAATTCCTCAATCATTTCATTTTTTTATTATTATGTTTTGTAAAGCCTGAATCTCCTGACTTGTTTATATTTCTAGTGATTTTATTGAGGCACCCAGTCTCTGGTCCTCATTCTGTACATGTGATTCCAAGGTCTGAAGTTTCTTCTTTTAGGAAAACATCTCATCCTTGGACATTACTTGAATAGCAGATTGCCATCCTGGAGAGGCATTTTTTTCTGTTAACTTAAAGTTTTTTCATAAATTTTGATTGCCAAACTCAACAGTATGGATTTTTTTCAGATAACTTCTTAGTGCCCTTAGATATGGATTCAATTTTTTCCATAAAATTAATGCTATACCTTTTAATAGTATTATTTTTTTCAGGCAACTTTTGATTTTTGATGATATTAAACTTGTCAACTAGCTGTTCATTGAAACCCAATACCCAATAAATTGAATTATCACCATAAGCATATAAGGCTCACACAATACAATCCATAGTATTATCAAAAAAGTTACTAAAAGTTACAATGTTAATTAAGTCTGCCATATTGGTTTATTAATTACCTGTTAAGTAATCTGGTAAACTGCAGTCATTATTGTTCATCAGATGTGATTGTAGAGTTGTGACTAGAAGCAATGCAACTGGTGGTGACAGGAATGGTCCTGGGCTGCTTTAATTTCTGAGCTGCTTTAGTTTTCCACTTGGTACTGGTTAAATACTGAGAAATATGCTTTTCTTGACAAATTAAAAGCAATTAGATCAATTTCATAACCAAAGCACGAAAACTAGAACTCAGGAGCAGGGAGCAGAACCCAGAAGCTGCACAAGTCACCACATGGCAAGGAACTGCCTTAGGGAATGCAGAGGTCATGCATAGAGGTCATGCATGTGAATGGGAAATTTCCAAGTTCCCAGAAGCAGTAAACTCTGCTGCAGAGACTCTATAAACAACTGCTTAGATAAAAGCAAGCCAAGTGGGCAGGGCCTGTCTGGGCCATGGACAAGCTAGACCATTAGGCTGTCCACCCAATAGGCATGGTGTCCAAATCAATGTGGGTGCCAAATAAAGGCTGTTGATTAAAAGAAATCCCACACTAGCTCAGAATTGAGAAATAGATGGTTATTTATTTTGGGGTAAACTCACAAATCAGAATCCTCTGCTGGAACAGAGATCAGAAGCCATAGTTATGAGTATGTGGCATAGAGTAACCACAGGAACCCAAAAGCTATAAAAGAATTGTAGAATGCTGTGGACAGTGTTTGGAAGTACAATATCAGATTAAAGATAAAATGTTGTTATAAATGGAATAATGGGAATTTTCCTACAAAGGGGTCAATACTCATGGAGAAGGATGGACAAAGTAGATATACCAAGGACTTTTTGATAAGGCCTTGAAAATATCATTAATTTTATATTTACCTAATATTATATATAACACATGGGTATAGATGTGCATCTTCTATCCTCTGTTGTTCTCTCTATCAGCTCTATATGTACTTCCAGATATAATATAAATGTATGTATGCACGTATGTATTTATGGATGTATCTTATAGAAAGCTAAACCATGTGGATGGACCAAGATTCCCACTGGAATTATAAAACAATAATAAAAATAATAGACTATCCAGAATGGAACATCTCCTCTCGAATGATAGGTTAGGTTAAGACAAGTGACTCAACAAATAATATATATTATTGATGTGGCCCTTCATTTTTTCTCATGAATTGAGTGAGGGCTCTTATTACTGAAGACATTGCATAGTAAGAATGCAGGACTTAGATAATTTTAGATAAATATGACACAAAAGCCTATTTCCTGCAGTCTAGTATCAATGTTCCAAGAAAACTGTATTCATACTTGCAGTCTGAGGCAGCTCTTCCTTTTACCAGACACCCAGACCCAAAATAATGACATATAAACTGTGTTATTACAACACTGCTTGGCAAATTAGCTCATGCTTCTTATTGGGTAGCTCTTATATCTTAAATTAACCCATTTTTATTAATCTGTATATTGCCATGCGGTTATGGCCTACAGGTAAGGTTCCATTTAGCATCCAGCATCTTTCTCTTGCAGTAGCTACATGACTTCTCCTTGATTCTGCCTCCTCTCTCCTGTTCTACCTACTTGGAATTCCCAACTTTGCCAATTCTGTACTGAAAGAGGCCCAAAGCAGCTTCTTTATTAACCAATGGAATTCACAGCATACAGAGGGGAATCCCACTTCACCTAACCTTTTCTGTCTAAATAAAAAGGAAGGTGGAGATTCTTGGAACGTGGTAAGAAATCCTGTTCCCATGCTGGGGAGGATGTGGAGAGCCCACCTTTTTGTCTGCAAGGTCCCTGGAACCTGGCAAGAAAACCTGATCCCATGCTGGGGGGATCCAGAGCAGTCCTTGGAGCCCAGCAAGAGGCCCTGCTCCTGTGCTGAGGGTATCCAAAGAGTCTGCCTTTTTGTCTGTGAGGTCCATGGAACCCGGCAAGAAACCCTGCAACCATGCTTGGGGGATCTGGAGAGAAAGAGATGGGTAGGCACCAATGCAAGAAATTACTCCAACATCCTGAAAAGCAACATTATAACACCAGAATCCAGTGAACATACAATAGGAAGACTTCATCATCCTAACTCAGAAGAAGTAAAAGAAATCAACTTTAAATGTAACCTCATCAAAATGATGGAGACCCTTAAACAGGAAGTGAAAAACTCCCTTAGAGAAATAGAAAAGAAGACAAACAATGTTAGAAAAAAATTAAAAAATCCCTCTAAAGCCGGGCAGTGGTGGCACACGCCTTTAATCCCAGCACTCGGGAGACAAAGGCAGGCGGATCTCTGTGAGTTTGAGGCCAGCCTGGTCTACAAGAACTAGTTCCAGGACAGGAACCAAAAAGCTATGGAGAAACCCTGTCTCGAAAATTCAAAAAAAAAAATCCCTCAAAGATACCCAAGAAAATCAAGAAAAAGCAATCAAACAGGTAAAGGAAATAGTTCAAGACTTGAAGAATGACATGGAGGTAATAGAGAAAACACAAACCGAGGGATGGCTGGATATGGAAAATCTGGGTAAATGAACAGGAACTACAGAGACAAGTATGACCAGCAGAATACAAAAGGTAAAAGAAAGCATCTCAGGTGCAGAAGATACCATAAAGGAAATGAACTCATTGATCAAAGAAAACAGTAAATCTAACAAATTCTTAGCACAAAACATCCAGGAAATCTGGGGCACCATGAAAAGACAAAACTGAAGAATAATCAGGGTAGAAGAAGGATAAGAATTTCAGTTCAAAGGCCCCAAAAATATATTCAACAAAATTATAGAAAAAAACTTTCCCAACCTAAAGAAGGATATTCATATGAAGTTACAAGAATCTTACAAAACATCAAGTAGACTGGATCAACAAAAAAAATCCCCTCACCATATAATAATCAAAACACAAAATGTACAGAATAAAGAAAGAATATTAAGACCTGCAAAGGAAAAACATCAAGTAACATATAAAGGTAAACCTATGAGAATTACACCTGACTTCTCAATAGAAACTGTGAAATCCAGAAGGTCTAGGATAGATGTGCTGCAGGCCCTAAGGGACCATGGATGCAAGTCCAGACAACTATACCCAGCAAAGATTTTTTTCACCATCGATGGAAAAAATCAAGATATTCAATGACAAAAACAGATTTAAACAACACTTATCCACAAATCTAGCCATAAAGAAAGTACTAGAAGGAAAACCTCAACCCAAGGAAGCAAAAACACCCACAATAGCACAGATATCTGACAACCTTCCACCAACACAACTCAAAGAATGGACACACACACGAACACTACCATCAAAAAATAACTGGAATAAACAACCACTAGTCATTAATTTTGCTTAATATCAATAGACTCGATTTACCTATAAAAAGTCATAGGTTAAAAGAATGGACATGAAAACAAGATCCAACATTCTAATGTTTACAAGAAGCACACCACAACCTCAAAGACAGACACTACCTTAGAGTAAAGGGTTGGGAAAAGATTTTCCAATCAAACAGACCTAAGAAATAAGCAAGTGTGACTATCCTAATATCTAACAAAATTGATTTCAAAATAAATCAAACAGAAGAGATGGAGAAGGACACTTTATACTCATAACAGGAACAATTCATCAAGATGAAGTCTTGATCTGAATATCTATGCCTCCAATATAAAAGTACCCACATATGTAAAAGAAGCATTACTAGAACTCAAATCACACACCAAACCCCACTCACTAATAGTAGATTTCAACATGCCTCTCTTACCAATGGAGAGATCAAACAGATGGAAACTTAATAGAGAAGTAAGAGACCTAACAGATGTTATGAATAAAATGTACTTAACAGACAGCTATAGAACATTCCACCCAAACAGGGAAGAATATACCTCCTTCTCAGCATCTCATGGAATTTTCTCAAAAATTGATCACATACTCAGTAATAAAGCAAACATACACAGATAAAAAAATTGAAGTAACCACCTGTGTACTATTGGATCACTATGGAATTAAGCTAGAATTTAACAACAATTAGAAAGCCTACAACCCCATGGAAACTGAACAGTCAATGACCTTGACTTCAAACTCTATTACAGAGCTATAGTAATGAAAAAAAGCTTAGTATTGGCATAAAAACTTAGACATTGACAAATGGAATCGAATCAAAGACCCAGATAGTAATCCACAAACCTATGAACACCTGATTTTTGACAAAGAAGATAAAATTATACAATGGAAAAAAGAAAGTATCTTCAACAAATGGTGCTGGCATAACTGGTTGTCAACATGTAGAAGAATGAAAATAGATCCATATCTATCACCATGAACTCAAGTCAAAATGGATTAAAGACCTAAATATAAATCCAACCACAATGAACCTGATAGAAGAAAAAATGCAAAGTACCCTGCAATACATGGGCACAAAAGACCACTTCCTATGTCTAACCCAAGTAGCACAGACAATAAGAGCAACAATGAATAAATGGGAACTTCTAAAAAAGAGAAGCTTCTGTAAAGCAAAGGACACAGTCATTAAGACAAAAAGGCATCCTACTGAATGGGAGAATATCTTCAGCAACCCAGCATCAGACAAAGGACTGATCTGTAAAATATATAAAGAACTCAAGAAACTAGACATTAAAATTCTAAATAACCGAATTTAAAAAAAAATGGAGTACTGAACTGAACAGAGAATTATCAACAGAAGAATTTCAAATGGCCAAAAGATACTTAAGGACATGTTCAACTTCCTAAGCTATCAGAAAATTGCAAATCAAAACAACTTTGAGATACCATCTTACACCTGTCAGAATGGCTAAAATCAAAAACACCAATGATAACCTATGCTGAAGAGAATGAGGAGTAAGGGGTACCCTCATCCTTTGCTGGTGGGAATGCAAACTTGTGCAAAAAACTTTGTAAATCTGTGTGGTGGTTTCTCAGAAAATTGGGAGTCAACCTACCTCAGGATCCAGCAATACCACTCTTGGTAATATCCCCTAAAGATGCCCAATTATACTACAAAATCGTTTGTTCAACTATGTTCATAGTAGCATTATTTGTAATAGCCAGAACCTAGAAACAACCTAGATGCCCCTCAGTGAGAGAATGGATAAACAAAATATGGCACATCAACATATTAGAGTACTACTCAGCGGTAAAAAAAAAACTATGATATCTTGAATTTTGCATGCAAATGGATGGAAAGAGAAAATACTATCCTGAGTTAGATAACCAGACCCAAAAATATGAATATGGTATGTACTCTCTTATTAGTGTATTCTAGCCATAAACAAAGGATATTGAGCCTATAGTTTGCAATTCTAGAGAACCTAAGTAATAAGGTGAACACAAAGGAAGACATATATAAATCTTCCTGAAAATCAGATAAGATTGCCAGGCAAAAGTTAGGAGCATGGGGATGGGAGTGGTGTCAGGGAAGGGAAGAGGGGAGAAAGAAGGGAGAAGGGAAAAGATGGGTAGAGCTTGGGGGATTGGGATAGTTGAGATGGAAAAAGGATGGACATGTGAGCAGGGAAGAAGATACATTAATTAAGGGAGCAATTTGGGAGTTGGAGAAGATTGGCTCTAGAGGGGTTCCAAGGTTTCCATGGGGATGTCCCCAGCTAGGATTCTGGGCTTGGAGGAAAGGGTGTCTGAACTGGCCTTGTTCCATAGTCAGAATGATGGTTATCTTAAATATCACCATAGAACCTTCATCCAGCAATGGATGGAGATAGAGACAGAGATCCACATCAGACCACTGAACTGAGGTCCTAAGGTCCAGTTGAAGAGCAGAATGAGAGAGAATATGAGCAAGGAAGTCAGGACCACGAGGGTTTGGTCCACCCACTGAGACAGTGTGCCTGATCTAATGGGAGCTCACAAAAACCAGCTGGACTGGGACTGAATGAACATGGGATCAAACTAGTCCCTATGAATGTGGCTGACAACTGGGGCAGACTGTAGCATTGAGGCATCCATCTTTAGCCTACAGGCCCGTAGTATCTTGAAGACTTTTCCATGAAGCAGGAAATTTCAAAGACAGTTCCACCTATATTGGCAGCTTGTCAATCATTGTTTTCTATGTCTTGCAGAATGTCTGGAAAACTCTTTTATGAAGCAGGAGCCATGAACGACTGTCTCACTTTTAGGCAAGTTTAGCAGTCATTTTTCTGTAGGTGCTACATGTCCAGTTCATATGGCATAACATCAAGCAGTCCAGGCAAGAGCACTTTCTTGCCTAAATGGCTAGCAAACTCCATAGTCTCTTTGATGCCCACCATCCTCTTCAAGTAGATTGGTGCTGCCAGGAGCAGATGTGTCTCCTTGTTATGAAAAGTCCTGAGTTCTTAAAACATTTTAAAAACCATATTCTCTTACGTCTTTGAAAGGTTTGAAGAATACCTGTCCATCTGAAATATCTCTATACATCAAGAAAACCTAACATGACAACTATAATGATCTCTTTTGTCTCTTTAAAAGGTAAGCCATGCCCACTCCCTCCCCTCCCCCATTTGCTGAGGCAAGCTGATCTTCAGCTTCTAGCCCAAGTTCTTCCCTTTTTCTGTGTCCCTTTTGAAGAGGGAGCTTTCATCTCTCCCTCCTCTACCCATTTCTCCCCTTCCTCCTTCTGTTTCCCCCCCTCTCTCTGTCTCTCTGCTCTTCTCCCCATCTCCCTTTCCCCCCATTAAATAAATATCAAACCTCACTCTGTATGGCTTGCCTACCCATCTGTCTCTGCTGTCTCTCACCTGCTGCCTGGGACCAGCCACCTTCAGAGACCTGGGGTGTGTTCTCATGTGCTAACCCTGCCTGGGACTAGCTGCTCTTGGGATACCGTGCCTCCTATCTGCTCCACTTCAACACCTGCAGCATTATCTCATGGCCCACTTCCAGATGCAGCCACTCAGGAACCTGCTTCCCCTTGACTCTGTCTACCTTCTCCTCTATCTGCTTGGAATACCTGCCTTTTACTCTTCTGTGCTGCAATATGCCCAAAGCAGCTTCTTTATTATCCAATGATATTCACAGCATACAGAGGAGAATTTCACATAACATGCTATTAAATGATGCAAGTAATTATACAGTGTACCCACTATAACACCTATGACTTATCACAATTACCAGCATGAGAAGAGATGCATAAAGAACCAATGAGTGAAATTCACATGTTGGTGGCAACTAACAGCTATCTAATTTGACAAAATGCCCAAAGATCAGGAGGGAAAAAACACAGTACAGGAAAGCTAATCAACCACAATTGGCTATCAAGGTCATTATTCATCGAAAAAAACTACTAGCATCATTTTTATTGACCAGTATAACTCCATAATACATTCTAAATCGCATATTTCCAGCTGCAGATCTGTATATTTGTTACCCCTCACCAAAAAAAGTCTCTTTACAACAAATGGAGGCCAGCACGTAAACCCACGAATGAATTTATTGCAGAAATCAATGAATCATGGTGAACCCAGCCCCATTGGATACATCTATAGCTCAGCTCCTCCATTTATGGCACACAGAAAATTTCAGGTGAGGGAACAGAAAGATTATAAAATCCATAATACCAGAACTTTTTCAGTCATATAGTCTCTCCTAGAAATTTTTTGGAACAATAGCAATATCTACTAACATGTTAATGTGGAAGGGAAAATTTTTTGAGTGGACGCACATATAGAAAATGAGCTATAGGAGACAAATGACTACTGAAAAAGAGAAACAAAAACAAAACAAAACAAAACAAAACAAAACAAAAACTCTTCCAGGAAT
The DNA here is from genome assembly GCA_025134845.1 of Neodon shergylaensis. Classification (NCBI taxonomy): domain Eukaryota; kingdom Metazoa; phylum Chordata; class Mammalia; order Rodentia; family Cricetidae; genus Neodon; species Neodon shergylaensis. Next base: position 160,512 of record JABTXL010019492.1, read on the forward strand.
GAACATCCAGTGCAGAGTGATCAGTCCTATAGGCCAACTGCAGATCCTTACCTCTCTAGTCCTGAAAAACAAACTGTCCTGACTTGACCTCAACCTAAATGAATTAGGCAAATTGCCTAGAATTGAACATAAAGCCAAAACCACAGGGAATTGTTGAGGTTAGGGATTCTGTGGTGATTTGTCACTCAACTGAAAATAAAGAGTATTTACTTTTCAGACTCTCGTTGTTGATTCAACTTGGGACTCTCTATACCTCAGTGTGTTTTTAAGAGTTTATGAATCAAAACGCCGTGCCATTGTTCTTGAGTTCTCAGTAGTCCACATTGTCCACTATGTTCAGCGAGTCTAGTTTTATCCCATGCTTTTTCAGACCCAGGCCAGCTGACCTTGGTGAGTTCCTGATAGAACATCCCCATTGTCTCAGTGTATGGGTGCACCCCTCTTGGTCCTGAGTTCCTTGCTCATGCTCTCTCCCCTTCTGCTCCTGATTTGGACCTTGGGATTTCAGTCCGGTGCTCCAATGTGGGTCTCTGTCTCTGTCTCTTTTCATCGCCTGTTGAAGGTTAACATCCAGGAGGATGACTGTATGTTTTTCTTTGGGTTCACCTTCTTATTTAACTTCTCTAGGATCACGAATTATAGGCTCAATGACCTTTATTTATAACTAGAAACCAATTATGAGTGAGTACATCCCATGTTCCTCTTTTTGGGTCTGGCTTACCTCACTCAGGATAGTGTTTTCTATTTCCGTCCATTTGCATGCAAAATTCAAGAAGTCATTGATTTTTACTGCTGAGTAGTACTCTAATATGTATATATTCCATACTTTCTTCATCCGTTCTTCCATTGAAGGGCATCTAGGTTGTTTCCAGGTTCTGGCTATTACAAACAGTGCTGCTATGAACATAGTTGAGCATATACTTTTGTTGTATGATAGGGCATCTCTTGGTTAAATTCCCAAGAGTGGTATTGCTGGGTCCAGGGGTAGGTTGATCCCGAATTTCCTGAGAAACTGCCACACTGCTTTCCAGAGTGGTTGCACAAGTTTGCATTCCCACCAGCAATGGATGAGTGTACCCCTTACTCCACAACCTCTCCAGCAAAGGCTATCATTTGTGTTTCTGATTTTAGCCATTCTGACAGGTGTTGATCCTACTGCATGTACTGGCTTTGTGGGAGCCTAGGCAGTTTGGATGCTCACCTAACTAGACCTTGAAGGAGGTGGGTGGTCCTTGGACTTCCCACAGAGCAGGGAACCCTGATTGCTCTTCGGGCTGATGACGGAGGGTGACTTGATTGAGGGAGGGGGAGGGAAATGGGAGGCAGTGGTGGGCAGGAGGCAGAAATCTTTAATAAATAAATAAAAAAGAGTTTATGTATCTTTTATAACACAGTGGAAACAAAATATAGATATTAATATGGAGGGTATGTGGAGTAGATTCATTTTTGATGGGATTGCAAACTGGTACAGCGACTACAAAAATCAGTATAAAAATTCTTCAAAAGCTGGAAAAATATCCACCGTATGACGTAGCTATTCCACTCCTTGGCATATCCCCAAAGGACTCAGTATCCTAATCTACAGATTTTTGTTTGGCCTTGTTCATTGCTGCTCTACTCACAATATTGAGGAAATGAAAACTATTTTAATGTCCTACAACTAATTAATGGATAGTGAAAATGTGGTGTACATACACTGTGGAACACTATTCAGCTGTGAAGAAAAATAAAATCAAGAAATGTGGACATAAAAATATGAAACTAGAAATTATCAAACTGAATGAGGTAACCCAGATGCAGAAAGACAAACATCACATGTTTTCTTTCATCTGTCATCTGAGACCTGTAGGTTGTAATCTTCAGATTTAATAAAGGATTTAGTCCTCACTTATAATAAAGGGAAATTCACTTTCCAACAGATAGAGAACATCACAGAAAAAAAAACCAACTGAAATAGGGTTGTGGATCCCTGTTCCAAAGGATACATTTATAACACAGCTTCCATACCTACAGCTCAGGGATCATTAAGAAGATAGTTCAAAGAATTTAAGAGGCAGAGAAACAGAGTTGGCTGTAAGATTGGGTCTCCTAGTAATGTTAGAAGCAATTCCCCAAAAGTCTCACCAACAAGCCTGCCTAATATTCAGATTAGACTGGGAAGTGGTGATGCATGCCTTTAATTCTGTCACTAGGGATGCAGAGGCAGGTGGATCTCTGTGAGTTCAAGGACAACCTAGTCTACAGAAGAAGTGACATGGATGTTACACAGAGAACACCTATCTCAAAAAAAAACTCAGTTTAGATAGGAAAGTGATGGACATGATATGGGGGGAAAAGGACCACAAGGCCTCAATCTTACTCAAGTAATTATAGGCAATTGAGGAACACTGAGAGCAAGATAGTCTTCTCCAGAGAAGAGAAGATCTGATAGTTATACTAGAGCAAGTGACAAACCCTGAGAACATAAACATGTATAACAGTATTCAGACTCAACAAGTTGTATATGTATGTATGCATATGTATATGAATGCATATATACATGAATGCATATATGTATGTGTGTGTGTGCATGTAACAATTAATGAAACAGGCACCATAGCTTTTAGCTTTTAAAGAGAAAAAGAATGGATTTATGGATTGGTTTGTGAGTAGAAAAGGAAAGCAGAAATTATGTAATTTTAATATAAACCCCAAAATATTTAATATTAATAGAAATAGGCCATTGTTTAAAGAAAATATCTTTTAGGACATTCATTTGATGTTAGGTAATGGCATAAGTAGAAACCAGACTTATAAAAGAAAAATAATACAATGCCAAATGTAGGTTATTCCATACGTTGGATAGGGAAGTTCCAAAGGTGGAACAAGTACTACAGGGTCCTGCAATGCTTCTTATTTTCCACCAGAACTGGATGAAAAGACCCTATAGCTGAGGACAAGACACCCTTGAATTTTATATATAATAAATTCAAGCTGAAACTGGGCAGGAAAAGTCTTTGTTCCAAGAATAATAAAGCATAACTTTCAATTTGAATATAGTCTTCACTTCTGTGATAATCAGTTTATATATGTAAACATCATTTTTTGGACTGATTCTATGTACACTGGCTAGGCTTCAACTTTCTATGTAGACCAGATTGAACTCACACTCACAGAGAACCCCATGTGTCTGCATCCCAAATGTTGGGATTAAAGGAGTGTACATCTACACAAACCATACATCATAACCTTTCTACATTTTTGCACTTGGTATATTTGGTCTTTTATTCTATGAAATATTTATTACTACATCAAATCTTTATTTGTACAATTATAGTCCAGTGATTTCTCTTCTGTATCTTTGAATTCATGACAGTTAGAATCACAAATGAAAGAGTAAAGACCTCATTATCTATAAGGGTTTCAACATGTAATAATAAGTATGTGTACATTGTGAAAAAAACACCATAACTATAAACATAGCTTTATCTGAAATTGTGGCATCTGGTTCATGTTGGATAGGCACAGTTATAATTTGGTTTGCCTACAGTATTATGCTAAGGTGAGTTAAAAATATGTCTTCATGGTATAATACATTGAATAGAACATATCTTAATGCATTATTAAGCTTCCTCCACCATTTTTAGCATGGAAAAACCATTGTCACTGGACACTCTCATGGATAATTATTTCACATGGACAGGGACCCTCAATTAATCATCAAAACAAAACCTGATTTTAAGACCAGGTGTATTAGTTCAGGAATAAAATGTCAATCAACATTGATGAGGGCCAAACAGAAAATACTGAAGTAAGTTGTCCTAATGGGGAACAATTAATTTTCTCAAGGGTGAGATCTCTGATGATTTATCCATACCCAAGATGTCATCCTTAAATACACACACTATTAGTAACACTACTTGGTCCTAGTAGGCTGAAATATCTGTCAGTATCTCTGTCTATCAATCCATCATTTATCTATCTCCATGTATCTATCATTTGTGAATCTACCTATTCAGGCACATACACTAACATACATGCATATCATACATGTATAGGCATGTGTGACATGAGGGCAGATCTGAAAGATTTGTTACATGAAATCTCAGTGTTTTAAGACAATTTAACTTATAAAATAATATACAGCTAAAAGTAAATTTGAATCACAATATAAAATTTACTTTCCCAGTGTTCTTGTCCATGAATATCCAGCATTTGTGCCATCTCAAACAGTGAACTATTTTATTTAATCAAATGAGCACTGTAAAGTTAAAATAATAAGCTCCTTTGATTCCTCTACATGTTGATATCCAGTTATGCCAGCACCACTTGTCAAATATGCTTTCTTTTTCCTATTTTATATTGTTTACTTCTTTGGCAAATATCAGGATTTCCTAGGTATGTAGTTTGGTGTTGTGTCTTCAATTCAGTTACATTGGCCCTCCTGTCTGTTTTTATGCTAATACCAGGCTGTTTTCAGTACTGTACCTCTGTAGTAGAGTTTGAAATCCTGGATTGTGATGCCTCCATGAATTTTCTTTATTGCACAGGATTGTTTTGGCTACCCTGGGTTTTTCCTTTTCCATATAAAGTTGAGAATTATTCTTTCCAAGTCTGTGAAGAATTTTGCTGGTATTAATTCTGGCATTACATTGAATCAGTAAATTGCTTTGGTAAGATTGCCATTTTTACTATGTTAATTCTACCTACCACAAAGCATGGAGGATCTTTCCATTTTCTAGTGTCTTCTTCAATATTTTCCTTCAAAGATTTAAAGTTCTTGTAATACAGGTCTTCCATTTGTTTTGTAAGAGTTACCCCAAGATATTTCATGTTATTTGTAGCTATTGTGAACAGTGATGATTCTCTGATTTCTCTTTCAGCCCATTTATCATCATAGTTAAAGAGGTTTACCGATTTTTTTTAGTAAATTTTTTATCCTGCTTCATTACTAAAGGTGTTTATGAGTTATAGGAGTTCCCTGGCAGAATTTTTGGGGTCATTTATGTAAGCTATCATATCATCAGCAATAAGTGAAAACTTGACTTCTTCTTTTCCTTTTCTATCCCCTTGATCTCCTTTTGTGATATTGTCGTTCTAGCTAGGACATCAAGTACTATATTGAAAAGATATGGAGAGAGTGGACAACCTCGCCTTATCCATGATTTCAGTGGGATTGCTTGGAGTTTCTCTCCAGTTAGTTTGACTTTGGTTATGGGCTTGCTGTATATTGCCTTTAATATGTTTAGGTATGTTCTTGTATCCCTGTTCTCTCCAAGACATTTATCATAAAGGGATGTTGTATTTCAGCATCTAGTAAGATGAAAATAGATCTATTGCCTTGCACAAAACTAAAGTCCAAATGGATCAAAGAACTCAACATAAAACCAACCACACTGAACCTCATAGAAGAGAGAGTGACAACTATAATTGAATGTATTGGCACAGGAGACCACATTCTAAATCGTACCCTAGTAGCACAGACACTGAGAGAAACAGTTAAGAAATGGGACCAACTGAAACTGTGAAGCTTCTAGTAGCCTATACAATGGGAAAACATCTTAACCAACCCCACATCGGACAAAGGGCTGATCTCCTAAATATACAAAAATCTTAGAAATTGTTCATCAAAAGAACAAATAATTCAATAAAAAACTGGAGTACATATCTAAACAGAAAACTCTCAACAAGTGAACATAAAAAGTCTGAAAGACACTTAAAGAAATGCTCAACATTCTTAGCCATCAGAGAAATGAAAATCAAAACACACTGAGAATCCATCTAACACTTCTAAGAATGGCCAAGATCAAAAACACTGATGACAGCTTATGCTGGAGAGAATGAGGGGTAAAGGGAACACTCCTCCATTACTGGTGGGAGTGCAAAATGGTATAGCCACTTTGGAAATCAGTATGGTGATTTCTCAGAAAATTAAGAAACAACATACCTCCAGACCCAGCAATACCACTTTTTGATATATACCCAAGAAATGCTCAATCGTATTACCAGTACAAGTGCACAACTACGTTCATGGCAGCATTATATTCTATGACCAGAACCTGAAAACAACCTAAATCCCCCTCAACTGAGGAATGGATAATGAAAATATGGTACATTTACACACTGGATTACTACACAGCAGGAAAAAAATGACATCTTGAAATTTTCTGGCAAATGGATGGATCTAAAAAATATTATATTGAGTGAGTAATCCAGATCCAGAAAGCCAAATATAATTTATACTCATTCATAAGTGGCTTTTTGACATGAAGCAAAGAAAAGCAGCTTACAATTCACAATCTCAGACAACCTAGACAACAATGAGGACCCAAAGAGTAACACACATGGATCTAACCTATGTTGTAAGGAACGGTGGGCCTCTTCCCTGCCGCCCCAGCTCCTGGCCGCCTGGCTAGCTTATGCCCCGAAATAATTACACGGAAACTGTATTCTTTTAAACACTGCCTGGCCCATTATTTCCAGCCTCTTATTGGCTAGCTCTTACATATTGATCTAACCCATTTCTAATAATCTGTGTAACACCACAAGGTGGCTTACTAGAAAAGATCTTAACCTGCGTCTGTGTTGGGTGGGAGAATCATGGCAACTGCCTGACTCGGCTTCTTTCTCCCAGCATTCTGTTCCGTTTTCTCCGCCTACCTAATTTTCTGTCCTATCAAAGGGCCAAGGCAGTCTCTTTATTTAACCAATGAAATTAATACAAAACAAAAGACTCTCCCCCATCATTTTCCCTTTTTCTATTCAAACAAAAAAGAAAGGCTTTCACTTTAACATAGTAAAATTATATATAACAAAATAATTATCAAACAAGAATAACAGTTATAATACTTATATCAACCTTATCTTTTATCATAACTACAGAAAATTATAACTATAATTAACCATTCTTCAACTCCATCAAAGACTCCAGAAGGATATAATATTATCTAAGCAAACAAGAAGTCCAAAGCTCTAGAAATGAATCTCGCTATCTGAACAGTCACCCAAAGTTCTTTTGTACCATTGGGGCATCCATCTTCAGCCTACAGGCCCATAGTATCCAACAGACTTTTTCCATGAAGCAGGAAATTTCAAAGACAGTTCAGTCACTTTCTGTTGTATCCTGCAGAATGTCTCTCAGACTCTCTCATGAATCAGGAACCCCAAAAGACCATCGCACCTTTTGGCAAGTCCAGCAGTCCCTCTCTCTGCGGGTTCTTTGTGTCCAGTTCATGCATCAGTCCAGGCAAGAGCAATTTCTTGCCCAAATGGCTATCAAACTCCATAAGGAGCCTCTTCAATGCCCATCTTCCTCTTGAAGTAGATTGGTGCTGCCAGGAGCAGATGTGTCTCATTGTCATGAAAAGCCCCAAATTATTAAAACATTTAAATGTTATATTCTGTAGCCTTTGAAAGATATGAAGAATGCCTATCTGAAATTTATCTATGCACATCTAGAAAATCTAACATAACTACAAGCTTGACTATTATTGATGATTATCCACTAACAACCTATATTTCCTAATTATACATTACATTTTTAAATGAACTACACAATCACAATACCTTAATCAAGAGCAAAAATACATATACGTATAACAAAATTGACCTTAAAATCCACACCAATGCAAATTATTCATATCTATATCATATCCCCCTTTAAATGTAAAGGAATATTTATAAACAATATTTGGGAACATGGGTGCAGTTATTTCCTTTCAAACTGCTTCAAGCTGAATGGGGGCGCTGTTAATCAGATCGTTTAGGGTGTAACCTGTGTGCCACGTTTTTCTCAGTTGGCAGTTGAGCGAAGTAATTTTTTGAGGGTGTTCACAGCAACCTTTCGGGAGGGCATGGTCTATCATCCCATATTGGGATAGAAGCAATCCACAGGGTCTCATCCTCTGTGAAAACAAAAGAAGACCCTTTCCAAAGCATCATATCCTTAGACCCAAATTCTGAAGTCCTACCCTCATGATATCCGTTCTGGTTCTACTTGGCAGCCCATATAATGAAATGTCTCTCTGTACTTAGCTCCTTCACAGTCAAAAATTTTAAAGAAAACACAATGTACATAATCCAAACTCTCCGTGAATTTTTCATTTTTATGTGGCTTATTTTTCTTTATTTCGTTTAATCTATAACTATCTGTACTCTGTCTCTTTAAAGACTTTATCCCCCTTTTTAAAGGCATTAGCTTTATTCTCTCTATTTTCTCAAGCCTATGTGCACTCATCCAACATTGTGATCCATTTAGTGGTCTGAATCTGTCCTATTGTGAATCTGTAATTTTTTTACTATCCAGGAGCATTTCTTAAAATGTTAAGCACTTCTTAAAAACTTAAGTTGCACCATGTAAGGGTAATATGGTACTGCCTATTTACTGCCAGTCTAAACATTAACTGTGCTGTTGTTATGGTAATTATGATCGTTCCTGCCTGAGGTCAGCACAGTTCAGCATGGAGCAGCAGCTCTTGCCTCATATCCATTTGGTGCCCCTGAGCTGCTCACAGTTCCAGGCACATAGCAAGTCCACATTGGAGCCACAGTCAGCAGTTTAATTCTGAGACTGAGCGTGCAGCACAGAAACTCTTTTCATCCAAGTTATAGCCAAATCTGACACACAGAGCACTGCGCAGCCTGGAAACATGTCTCTGTATGGCGGCAGGAATCCACCATGCTCTCCTGCCTGCCTAAGCCTGATTCTCCTGTCTGTCCATGTGCAGGCTGGGAGCACTGAGCCATTGTCACTCTCAGAGCACTCTCCTCCCATCCCAAGCGGGAACACAAACATCCAGTCCCATAAAAGCTATTGAAATGCTTTAAAGCCGGAGTTTGCAGTGGTGGTACAGTCCCAGTAAGCAGCGAATTTAAAACAGCCCATCTTTTCCTGCTGCTGAGTCAGGACAATTTCTTTGCGGCAGGCAACCCACAAACAGCAAAAAACTGTCTTAAATTCTTTCCCTCTCCTTTTTAAGCCCTCTCAGGTTTTATGTGGAGTTCATTACCACGTTGGGTGCCACTCTGTAGAAGTAGTGGCGGGGCTGTGTCCCGCCATCCGGCTAGCTTTACCCAAAATAATTACATGTAAACTGTATTCTTTTAAACACTGCTTGGCCCATTAGTTTTAACCTCTTATTGGCTAGCTCTTACAAACCTTTATGGAAAGAAAAACTGGCAAAATATCCTTTGTAAATTAAGAACATGGGGATCATGGTACAGGGTACAATGGGAAGGGAGAAAAAAGTAGGGAGTGGAGAAAAATATGTAGCCCAATAAAAACAATTTAAAAAACTAATCTCCTTCGAATCCTTCAAATTCAAAGATATCTGTTACAGTTACTAGAAATTGTGGAGAATCCTTCCAGAGTCACCATACATGATGGAGAAATCTGGTATCCCCTCTTGGTGTTTTAAAATCCATTAATAAATGCATTTATTAGTGCACTCAAAGGAAACTAGGGGGCTATACTGTTAGACTTTTAAAGAAACAGGAAACACAATCTAGTCTCCACAGCTTTTTGAGGACAAAAGATAGAGAAGAGGAAGAGAAAATGACATAGGATTTGCCTTAAGCCAGCTTGAAAGTCTTCCAAATGGTGAATAAGCAGTCATATGATAAGTAGCATTATAAAAAGAATGAAATTATTCAAAAGCCCAGTGAATGCATAACTAGGCTCTGACCAACCAAAAACAAGAAAAAAATTATGGGAAAAGCAAACCAATCCAGTAGAATATTATGGCCACCCTTGAGTGACTGAACACAGTTAGGGAAATCTTTTAAGAAAAATATATATTATCTCATTAAGGGCATGATTATTCTAACTGTTTAGGAAGCACCTTAATGAGTACCTATACACCTTTGGGCTGATTTCATGGCCATAAGATAAATAATTCCTATACAGTAGCCATAATAGTCTATGTTTGTTAATTTAAGTAAAGCCAAGAAGTGATTTAATTAATAAAGTGTCTGTGTTATTATGTGGGGCTAAGTGGCAGGGAACCTACAAATGGCCTCCTTCAAACAGAATGTGAAGCCAAGAATTGTATTATATTAGAAACATATTCCAACTCAAGTATAAAATATCTATGCTCTTTGTATATCACGTCATACTTTAGTCCATTTTTTATTTACATTAAAATATAATTACATCATCCACTTCCTTCTCCGTCCTAAAACTTCTCTCTTGTCTACACACTCAATTCCTCTCAAATTTATGACCTTTTTCTCTATTATTGTTACATGTATAATTATCCCATATATTTAAACATGAATATATAAAAATGACCTCCTGAGTAATTTTTGTGTATCTTGTTTTTCTTTCAATTTTTAGCTGACCACTTAGTATTGGATAATCAGTTCGGGGATACATCCCTGGAAAGAACAATGCTCCTCCTCCCTTCCTTAGTCCTTACTTGATTATAATTTTGTCTGGGGTTATGAACCTATAAGACTGCCCTTTTAATGATAGCATAGTATTTTTCTTGCCATTATTCAAATAATCTTTAAGCAGCCATATTTTTAAATACTTTATGTGCAGATTCCCTATGATTTTAAGAGACACTGTCTCTCAAAAGACTTCCTGATCCTCTTGCTCTTATAATATATCAGCACCCTCTTCTGTAATAGTCACATAGAAATTGCTGTATATTTATGCTATAAGTATCCTCACTGGATCTCTGTGCACAATGATGTGTTGCTGTCTCCATTTTGGCAAACTGTGATTTTCTGTAATATTGTCTGTTACAAAGAAAATGTTCTTCAAGAAAAGGCTAGGGCTATACTTATTTGTGAGTATAATTCTAGTTTTTAATTATGCTGGTCTAGAAAAATCATGGTAATGTGTTCTCTAGGACTCATGACCTCACTATCCCAGTTTACTTTGTGAGTTTCTCTGCATAGTTTGCTACTTTCCTTTTTGCATTATTTACATCTTATGGAGCATGACTTAAATTCAGTTATAGAGATATTGATTACTGCCAGGATATGATTGCCTCTATTGAACCTTTAGGGATATTTTGTCATATTGGTCATTATCATTCCAGCCTAGTTCAGGTGATACTTGACCCTTAAATTTTTGAGATTGTTTGTGTTGTTGGTATACTTGAGCCAGGCATCACACTCCAGCCTGTATTAGCATGGAACTCACGATGGTTGCCACTGATCTTAAATACCTATAAGTATATCAATCCCTGCCTCCTGAGTACTGGGACTTTAGGTGAACAACGTCACTCCTAGCTGAAACCTTTACATTATTTATAATTGATGTTCATTTAGAATTTGTTTGATCCAGAAGACTCGGCCTTATTGGCTACACTGGAAAATCCAATCACATTTTATTTCCTAACACTGGAGTGGATTTTGATCTTGTGATATGTGTTCTGTCTTCAATTCATGTTTCTTCCTTATCTTTGACTTCTGTAGTCTATATTAGGCTGTGGTTTGACTATAGCCAAGTCAATAAATACTACAAAATGAAGGTCGGTAGCAGAAGCCAATGACTTCTTTGATTTTTAGCATGCACCCTTTAAAGTCATCCGCTTCACATATTCAATCTTATAAACTCAAAGCCCACTTCTCTGACTTAGTTTCTGCATCATCAGTGCAAAGCAGAGACCCCTTGAATTGTGGTGAGAATCTGGTGTGGGAAAATGGTCTGTATTCTTTCAATTATATTTTTAAAAAAACTTGATTGGACAGTAGCCAGGCAGGAAGTAAAAGTGGGACAACCAGACAGGAAGTAGAAGCAGGTCAATGAATACAGGAGAATTCTGAAGAGAAAGATGGCCTATTCTGTCAGTCCTGTCCCAGCGTCAGAAGAAGCGAAATGTGACTGCCCTGCCAAATAAGGTACTGAGTCACGTGGCTAACACATATACGAATAGTGAGCTAATAAAGTTGTGGGAGTTAATAAGAAGTCTGAACTAATGGGCAAATGAGTTTATAACTAATGTAAACCTCTGTGTAGTTTCTATGGGACTTAACGACTCTCAAATACTTTAATCAAGCATTTTCCTCAATCTGACTTGATATACTGTGGAAAATGACTCAGGGGTTAGTGATTAAACATTCTCAGTTTTCTGAACAATAAATACTTTGTAAGAAGTGATTTGGCTATTTAAATATTTATGAAAATCCTTCTGCAAAGAATAGCCACCAACAATTTGCTCCTTGACATTTGTCATGAAAATGTTTGTTTTTTTTATTTCCAAATTAATAACCATCTTTGGTCCCTGCTAATCTCTAAAAGAGCTGTGCTATTTGTTTAGTACACACTATGGATTAAGCATCCCTGAAATGAATCTCCCATGATGACTCAGAAAATCAATATTCTTTAAATTTAAGTTGAGTGACATATAGATTGCCCAACTTCAAGCAGTACCTTTTGTGTAGGATTCCTGTATCATCATATTTGACATCAAATTGGAAGTGATTTATTTCATTCTTTTTTCCTTTCATCATCCTTCCTTGTTGAAGGGAGGATGTTTGTTTATTTCCCTGCCACTCAGCCCTGAAATAAGCACACAAAAACTATATTATTTAAAACACTGCTTGGCCCATTAGCACCTAGCTTCTTATTGTTTAATTCTTATATATTAATTTAACCCATTTCTATTAATCTGTGTATCACCACATAGCTGTGGTTTACCAACTAAAGTTCTAGCATCTGTCTCCAGTGAGGCTACAAGACTTGTCTCTGATTTTGCCTCCTTTCTTCCTGCATTCAGCTTAGTTTTCCCCACCTACCTTTGTTCCCCTATAGCTCTCCTATAGGCCCAAAGCAGTTCCTTTATAACCAATGATATTCACAGTATACAGTGGGGAATCCCAAATCATTTCCTCTTCTGTATGGCAGGAACATGCCCTGGACATTCCCACTGCCTTTGCTGCAATAAAGTATATTTATTCTCTATTTGCTACTTCACCACTATGTCTCATAGTCTCTGTAATGTAAATGTTAATAAAATTTACCCCTCTCTCCACCTCTTTGGAAATCCTAGAATAAAACAGTCACTCATTGAGGTTTTTTCTAAATGATTTCTTAAGTTCAATTCACATATTTTTAGACTTTCACATTGTTGGGTCTTCTATTGTTTCTTCAGATTCCCATTTTAATAACAAAGACTTATGGTTTAACTGGACATATTTCTACTGTATTGAAGAAACAATTCTGAAAGTTTTGAATGCAGTTATTTTTCCCCTCCAAAATGTGTTTATGATTAATAACATTTTACATGTGCTAATCAAGATCCTTCTAGATATCCACTGATAATTGTCTTCTTCACACTTCCCATTATGGAGTGTATTTTTAATTTTCCAATTACATATATACATATATTGGTCTCAGTGTGTTATAAAAACATATACAAATTCTTTTTTTTAAACAAGCTGAAATTTAGAGTACAAAGTTGAATCAACCATGAGAGTCTGAAAAGTAAATATTCTTTATTTTCTGTTGAGTGACAAATCACCTAAGACTTCTCTACATCAAAAATTACTTGTGGATTTGTTGTCATGTTCAATCCTAGGCAATTTGCCTCACCTGTTCAGGCTGAGGTCAATTCAGGACAATGTTTAAATGTTTCTTGCTTCCTTCATCTTACTATCTTTTCTGACATTAACATGTCAGGAATCTGCCTATGTCTTTGCTTCTGTCTACACATACTCACAGAGTTAATTAAGGATTTCATTTTCTGAAAAACTTAATGAAACAATAAACAAATTCACTCCATTCCCTTTCTTCTATCTATACTCACAAAACAGTCATATTAGTTAATCAAATTTTTACATTTTTGAATATGACAATAATTAGTTATAAAAGAATTCCCAATAGTGACAGAGAATGGAGAGGGATATGGGAAGGTTCAGAAGAAGTAAGTATAAGAAGCAATTGCTGTGGCTATAATATAATGTCTTAAAATTAAAGGAATAAAAAGTTTTATAATTTAAAATCTGCTATGAATATATTTCTTTATCTGTTTATTTTTAACAGTCTAAAAATTCACTTTTTCATTTCTTTCACATCCCCTTGAATTTTATTTTATATTAATCTTACAAGGGGTGAGCCTTAAAAGTTTACTTCAATCTCATATTCAGTATTCAACCAAGAGCCATAACTATGAATTCCTTGGTCACAAAATAAAAACACACAAGATATTTACACATAAGTTCCTTATCGTAAGACACACTGCATTCTTAGAGCCTTCTCTCCTCTGATGAAAGACCTTATATTAAGGTTTTCTTTGAAGGAAAAAACTCAGGCAATATCTTCAATGGCAAATACAACTTTATGCATACAAGCTATTTATCCTTTAATTGTCATGTATGATTCTTAGGTTAACACATCCCACAGTGAAATCCATGCAACTCTATATTTTCCTCTGTTTCTTCTTATCCCTGTTTTTTTTTCTTTGAACAACATAAATTTGGAACAGACTAGGTTCACAAGTCAAAAGTTTGAGGAAAAAGAAGAGTTGGGAGTTACTCAACTGAAGCTATATCTATATATCTATATCTATCTGTATCTATCTATATATCTATATCTACATCTCTCTATATATAGGTATATATGATAGTGACCTCACAAACTGACCAAGCCACACAACTGTCTGTCAGCCACATTCAGAGGGCCTAGTTTGGTCTTATGAAGCTGTAAGTATGGAGTCACTGAGCTCCTACTTGCTTAGGTCAGCTATATCTGTGGGCTTCCACATCATAGTCTTGGGCTATTTGCTTGTAATATCATGCTTACCTCTCTATGTCTGAACTCTAGGAGTTCTACCTAGTGCTTAGCTGTGCACCTCTGCATCTGCTTCCATCAGATGCTGATAAAGGCCCTATGATGAAATTAAGGTAGTCTGTAGGGATAAGCCCAGCCCATTAGGGGGCGTGTTCACCTCAGGCTAATGCTTACATATGAATCTGGTGAGCATGAGCCCCGCAGGTCTCTTTTTTTGTATTTCATGCTCATCGCTGGATCGCTAGTGTTGTAAGATATCCTTTCATTAAAATTTGCTGTTTCATATTAAGCTAGCCCGGTTATTATGCCGATTACAGATTGGTGCACCATGAGGCTTTACAGATACCTGCCCTGGGTGGTGACCACTGGGAGCCAGCACGCCCCCCTCCAGAGGCCTCTCCCTCCGCGCAGATTGTACCCTCTCAGCACAGCTCCTTGCCGGTTCGTTCTGCCTGACTACGGCGGCAGAAGCAACTGAGATTCTGAGTCACTGAACATCTGCAGTGACTCGATTTTTCCTGGCACTTGCTAGAAAGTCGGCAAACGAGACTCCTGACGGGCAACTTGGCCCCAGCTGTTTGGTGATAGTTGAATCAGCCCCACACGAGTCTGTGTGCCCCGCCCTGCCCGACAGTGGTACAAGCGCCTCTGTATTCAACAACCCCCACCACGCGAGCACCTAGCAGTAAACAGTGTAATCAATACACAATGCCACTCTGCACACGTGACTGCTCTGCGTCCCCTCCCAGTGGGTGGCTTGGTTCGGCCTTGGCTCTTCCCCATTTCCTGGCCCTCCCCCCTGCTGCTTACAGTTAACTTTCAGTTTTGGGTTTTGAGTAGACTTTTCAGACCAGCTCAGGCTCCTACCACATGAACTCACGTGCACTCCGCCACCACAACCATCTGCTGGCAGGAATCGGACATTACAGGTAAAATTTTCTTTTATAAATAAAAATAAATACTGATTTGATTGAAAATGTCTGAAAACATTACCATTCAAGACTTTAACAGCCTTTTTGATTGTACCATGTGGGAGAGTTTACAAGAGGTGTCTGTCACCCCACATCTACGGATCTTTCTGGGATTCATAGTTTTCCTTGGTACTATATGGTTTGATAATAGAAATATGATAAAGTCTTTACGAGACGAATCCAGGATTCTTAAGGCAGAGGTTGAATGCTTAAAAACAATTGAGAATGACAACAATCTTCTCAAGAATCAGTTTGAAGTTCTCCAGGAAGAGAACAGATCTTTGTTTAACATGACTCGATCAACTGAGCAAAATTTAGAAAAGGTACAGGCTGATGTTAAGGAGAAATTCATTACTATGGAAGAGGGAACAGCTGATTTGGATCGTAAGCTTCAGTCCCTTTCTGTAGGAACTGAAACATTAACTGAGAGAATCAAAACTGCTGAATGTGACAATCGGATTTTGTCTAAAGCTTATGACAGATTGGCAGAAAGATTGTCAATACAAGAAGGCACGGTTTATGCCATAAAAATTATGTCCAAAGATGAGATGTTATCTCTAATGGACAAACTTTATACTTTAGAATCCTCAATGAAGGCTTTGGAACATAATTCTGGACAGGAGATTCAGACATTGCAGAAGGCAATGGTGAATAGAATTGAAAAGATTGAGGAATTTCTAAATTCTGATGAAGAGGAGCAAAGGGTAGAAGGGCAAATTTTAACTCCATCTGTGGGTAAATCTCTACGGGACAAGTCCCACAAAGCTCTACCTACAGCTCTACCTGCCTTTCCAGTAATAACAACAGAGAAAGTGGTTGGTTCCAGACACCCTAGGGTCATCAAGGAAGATACATGGGAGCCTGTCCATATGAATGATCTCAAAGAAATCAAACAGGCTGTGATGACTTTTGGGATGCATGCCTCCTTTGTTAAAGAGATGCTAAAATCTTGGGCTGGAACAAACAGGGCCATACCCTTTGACTGGCTAGAATTAGCTTCTGCGATACTTGAGAGTGGACCACAATTGAACTGGAAATGCTTATTCAGGCAAGAGGCTAGACTCTAAGAACAGCAGGAAAGAGCAAAGGGAATTGACATTTCCCTAGATAAAATTCTAGGTGAAGGGCTCTTTTCTGACCCTTAGGAACAAGCTAATTTTGATGAAAACACATTCTCCATGTGTACTACAGCAGCCTTAATGGCTTGGGACAGGGTGCAAGACCCAGGACAGAGAATGGAATCATTTGTCAGAGTTAAACAGGGTCAGAGAGAACCCTTTAGTGGCTTTTTACAAGGACTAACTAAAGCTGTACAAATAGGGATATCTGACCCAGGAGCAAGATGTATAATGATTGAGTCTTTGGCTTATGAAAATGCAAATGTGGAATGCAAAATCGTCTTGGGGCCTTTAAAGCTCAGATCAGTGCCCTTGGAAGAATGGGTCTTGCATACACTGAATGTTGATACATTTGACTATGGCACTGAAACATGGGTAGAAGAAGCAATTTCCAATGGTAAAAGGAGACACCAGAATATCAAATGTTTTATTTGTGGCAAAATGGGTCATATGAAAAGAAATTGTAGACAATGGATTTTCAGAAATAATAATAATGCATCTTCTAGAAATAACAGAAATAGGAGGACTCAGCCTTCAGGTTTATGTAGAAGATGTGGGAAAGGCAGACACTGTACAAATGAATGCATGTCTACAAGAGATAGACAAGGCAACCTGGTACAGATGGGAAACATGAGAGGGTGGGGCTCACAGGTCCCCATGGCAAACATGGTTCAGTCATTTCCAGTTACTGGAGAACATGCCTCATCAGGACATTTAGGAAGCCCCATGCCTACTGTTACAAGCAATACTGGTCAGAAAGATGAGTTTCGTGTGTTTTGGCAAACTTCTATAAGTGATCAAAGACCTAAGCTGAGAGTGTGTGTGAATGGCATTTTTATTACTGGCCTGCTGGACACAGGTGCTGATGTAAGTATCATTACCCCAGAATCTTGGTATCCGTATTGGCCTCTTCAGAATGTAAATGTTCAGCTCCTGGGAATTGGAACCCTATCTCAATTAAGGCAGAGCACAAGATGGGTTGAATGCATAGGGCCAGAGGGACAAATAGGAAAATTAAGGCCATATGTAGCCAATATTGCAGTGAATTTATGGGGTCGTGACCTATTACAACAATGGAATACCCAAATTAACATTCCTGCTACTTCTAAAGCCTATATTTCTGAGAATAATATTAAAAGATATTACAAATGGAGAAAACCAGCCAATCGGGCTGTACAAGAACAAGCAATTGATGTCCCTTCAGAGATACAAACAGCCTTGCCTCTAAAATGGTTGACTGAGAAACCAATATGGACAAAGCAATGGCCTTTAGCTGAGGAAAAGTTACAGGCTTTAGAACAGCTGGTACAAGAGCAATTAGATGCTGGACATATAGAAGAATCTACCAGCCCTTGGAATTCTCCTGTATTTGTGGTTAAGAAAAAATCAGGTAAATGGAGAATGGTGACAGATCTCAGGGTTATCAACAAGGTTATTCAACCTATGGGCCCTCTGCAATCTGGAATTCCTTTGCCCTCTTTATTACCAAAAGGATGGCCTCTCATAGTTATTGATTTAAAGGATTGTTTTTTCACTATGCCTTTACAAAACAAATAGAGAAAAATTTGCCTTCACAGTACCTATTTATAACAATTCTCAACCTTTGAGGAGGTACAACTGGGCCGTCCTCCCCCAGGGTATGTTAACTAGCCCCTCCCTGTGTCAATATTTTGTGAACCAACCATTGCAAATATTACGCAAGAAATTTCCCAAATCTATAGTATACCATTACATGGATGACATTTTGTTATCCGATTCAAACATGGATACCTTGGACAGACTGTTTGAAGAAATAAAGATACTTTTACCTAAATGGGGATTGCAAATTGCTCCTGAAAAGATTCAGAGGGGAGATTCTGTTAATTATTTAGGTTATAAAATAGGTTTGCAAAAAATTAAGACACAAAAGGCACAAATTAGGAGAGATCGCCTACAGACTCTTAATGACTTTCAAAGACTGTTAGCAGACATTTCCAGTCTACGACCAGCTATTGGGACAACACCTGATCTAATAATTTATTTGAACAAAACCTTGGATGGTGATAAAGATTTGAACAGTCCCAGAGAATTAACAGCTGAAGCAGAAAAGGAACTGACAATGATTGAGGAAAAATTACAACAGGCACATGTGGACAGGATGAATCCAGAGCTCTATTGTATTATCGTCATACTACCATCAGAAATTTCTCCTACAGGAATTTTTTTTATTGAGAAAAAGAAAGAAAAAAAATTTCCGCCTCCTCCCAGCCTCCCATTTCCCTCCCCCTCGTCCCACCCTTCTCCCCCTCCCCCCACTCCTCTCCCCCTCCCTCTCCAGTCCAAAGATCAGTCAGGGTTCCCTGCCCTGTGGAAAGTCCAAGGCCCTCCCCCCTCTGTCCATGTCTAGGAAGGTGAACATCCAAGGTGGCTAGGCTCCCACAAAGCCCGAACTTGAAGTAGGATCAAAACCCCGGGCCATTGTCCTTGGCTTCTCATCAGCCCCCATTGTTCGCCTTGTTCAGAGAGTCCTGTTTTATCCCATGCTTCTTCCGTCACAGTCCAGCTGGCCTTGGTGAGCTCCCAATAGATCAGCCACACTGTCTCAGTGGTTGGGTGCACCCCTCGTGGTCCTGACTTCCTTGCTCATGTTCTCCCTCCTTCCACTCCTCATTGGGAACTTGGGAGCTCAGTCCGGTGCTCCAGTGTGGGTCTCTGTGACTCTCTCCATCCATCACCAGATGAAGGTTCTATGCTGATATGCAAGATATTCGTCAGCATTGCTGTAGGATAGGGTCATTTCAGGTTCCCTATCCTCAACTGCCCAAGGAACTAACTGGGGACCTCGCCTTGGGCTCCTGGGAGCCACTCTAGGTTCAAGACTCTTGCCAACCCTAAGGTGACTCCCTTAACTAAGAATTGTGCTTCCGTGCTCCCCTATCCAACCTTCCTTTATCCCAATCATCCTGTTTCCCCAAGTTTCCCTCATCCTCCCCTTCTCACTTTTCTCTCCCCATCCCCCAATGCTCCCATCCCACCCCACCCCCAAGATCCCAAATTTTCTCCCCAGCAATTTTGTCTACTTCCCATATCCAAGAGGATAATTATATGTTTTTCCTTGGGTTCACCTTCTTATTTAGCTTCTTTAGGTTCACCACTATATATTCCGTGACCGTTATTTATGGCTAGAAACCAATTATAAGTGAGTCCATCCCATGTTCATCTTTTTGGGATCCCGGGGCTCCAGCCCGGGACAGGGAACTCGGAAGTTCCTCAACCCCCCATCCTACAGGAATTTTAATGCAGAGAGATGATATTAACTTGGAATGGATCTTTTTACCACATAAAACAAGTAAGAAACTGAAAACTTATGTGGAAAAAGTCTCTGAGTTCATTATAAAAGGCAAGTTGAGACTTTGTCAACTAGCAGGCATAGACCCAGCAGAAATTATAGTGCCTTTCATTGCTGATGAACTAAAGAAATTATGGGAAGATAATGAACCATGGCAAAGAGCTTGTACTAATTTTTTGGGAGACATTAATAACAACTATCCAAAAAGCAAGACGCTTAACTTCATAAAGAGAACTTCTTGGATCCTTCCTCGAATCGTTCGTGATGCTCCAATAACTGGAGCCTGTACATTCTATACTGATGCCAATAAATCAGGGAAGGCAGGTTACAAATCAGAAGACTTGGGTAAGGTGGAACAAATTTCTTATGATTCTGTCCAGAAGGCGGAATTATATGCCATTCTTATGGTGCTAAGGGATTTTAAAGAACCTATTAATATAGTTACTGATTCACAATACGCAGAAAGAGTTATTTTACATATTGAAACTGCTGAATTTATACCTGATGATACAGAACTAACCTCATTGTTTCTCCAGGTTCAAGATTTGATCAGGAACAGGCTTTGCCCTATGTACATAACACATATCCAATCCCATACGGGTCTGCCAGGTCCTCTAGCACAAGGTAATGCAGAAATTGATCAATTATTGATTGGTAGTGTTCTACAAGCCTCTGAATTTCATAAAAAACATCATGTTAATATCAAAGGTTTGATGAAAGAGTTTTCTATTACATGGCAACAAGCTAAGGAGATTGTAAAGAAATGCCCTACTTGCTCTTTTTATAACCAAACTCCACTGCCTGCAGGGGCTAATCCAAAAGGCACCCAAAGGAATGAAATCTGGCAGATGGATGTGTTCCACTTTGCAGAATTTGGCAAATTAAAATATGTTCATCACACCATTGACACTTATTCAGGCTTTCAGTGGGCAACTGCTTTAAGTTCAGAAAAAGCTGATTCAGTAATCACTCATTTATTAGAAGGTATGGCTATCATGGGTATACCTACACAAATAAAGACGGATAATGGTCCTGCTTATGTCTCTAGGAAAATGAAACGGTTTTTTGATTATTACAATATCAAGCATGTTACAGGTATACCATACAATCCTACAGGTCAAGCAGTCATAGAAAGATCAAATTGAACTATAAAGGATATGTTGAGCAAACAGAAAGGGGTGGAGAACACCCCCAGAAATAGGTTACATAATGCTTTGTTAACCTTGAATTTTCTCAATGCTAATGAGAAGGGAACAATGGCTGCTGAAAGACATTGGATAATGGAAAAGTCTACGGAACTAAATCAACCAGTTTATTTCAAGGATGTGCTGACCTCACAATGGAAGCCAGGAAATGTACTGCATTGGGGAAGGGGTTTTGCTCTTGTCTCCACAGGTGAGGAAAAATTGTGGATACCGTCAAAATTAATAAAGGTTTGGTTTGAAGAAGAGAAGCCACTTGGAGAAGATAAATAACAATTCATTCACAAGGATGGCGATCACACTGATGGTAAGAAATACAGATAGGTTGGGGGCAGGGTTCTTTTCTTATCTCCACGGGAAAATACTCATCTTCAAAGAATTTAAGGGACCCTGAATATTTAATTACTGACGGATGGAAACTATTTACGACCCACTAAGGATCAACAATAAAATTCTATACATTCTGTAAGTATTATTTTTTTATATGTCTTATTAAACATTTCTTTATAAATATGTAGAGCTGGTTTTGGAGTGGGACTATGGCTCAGTCCCTCTTCAATCCCAATCCTGTTGATAAGAGATATTTCAGAGTTTCTGTCTCAGGTCAGGAGCCATGAAATGGGAGAGAATAAGAATAATTATATACTTGATAAACTTTCTTTGCCTTTCCTCATATCTGTGTCTTTCTTTATATGTCAGTATATGTCCTTGTTGTTAATGTTTAAATTTCCCATAACAAGCAACAAATTTTCCTACAGTAATCTTTGAAGTTTCCAGGATGAAGATGGGGCCCCACAACATCAACTCAATCTGGTTTTTATGATGTCATGATTTTTTTAAGCGCTAAAATTAGACTTGTTTTTTGGTACCAACTGCACGAGACAATTTCGAATAGTGCACATCTTTGACAATACTCTGGCAGGACCTTCTCAAAATGTTCAGAGACTAGTCACAATTTTCTTAGGTCAAAGGTTAATTTGGGAATTTTACCATCATTTGCTTTCACAGGAGCCCCTAAGAAGAAGGTTGTCCCCATGTCAGCTAGAAGCAATCTTAGAGGACGATGTCCCCTCTCCCAACAGAGTTTGCCCTCAGGGTTAGGGACATCTTTTAGTGGTTGGTTTAGGGTTGAGAGGATGGGGAGATATTTTATGGAATTAGGGGTATATTAAAAAAAGGGGGGATTAACTGGTTTGATGGGATGATTGGTATTTGTGAATTACTGTTTTTAGAAAATTGTATTGGTACTGTTTCTTGTATATTGATATATTGAATATTGAATGTGAGTGTTCCTACCTCTATTTTTGTATGTTTATAACTTTGTCTATATTGTATTGATACATTTACCATACTACAATGTACATTTCTACCTCTGATATTATTTAATAACATTGTTTACATTTGATATGTAATGACATTGTTTACAGGTCAAGATCATTGTCTTCATATATTGCACAGTTGTTTAGTCTCTTAGTCTTCAAGTTCGATAGGTATTGAGAATTAATCAGGTCTTTTAGATACATAGAGATTATATTTAGTATAGATAGTATCATCTTCAGCCTCTTCGAAGAGCTGTAGAAAATGGCCTTTAATCTAACCTAGAATTCTGTGCCAACGAGACACAATTACTCCTGGCAACGTCACTCTACTCCTGAGAGAACGTTGAGCATCAAAGACACTCCACTGAGAGCTTGTCTTCTTGGCAGAACTGGCCTTTGGGTTAAGAAAAGCCCATACATCAACTACTGACAAAGATGCAGAATATCCATAAGTGGATGAAACAGGATTGTCTTATCTTGCCAAGACAGGGTAAGATAGTTCTAAGAAAGTTCCTTGTCTTTAATAATGGTATGTCAGTTATGTTAGGCCTTAGCCAAAGTTGGTTGACTCAACATTGCAAACGAGACTTTGGGTGATTGCCCAGGTATTCAGTTGTCTCTGTCATTTGTTGCACATTTTGAATATCTCTCGTTTGTTAAGTAATATTAATTTCCTTCTCAGATCTTTGATGGAGTTGAAGATTATATAATTGTAGTTACTCTCTACATTATTTAGATTCTTTGAGATAGAATATTTAGCAAAACTTTTGTTCTCAATATTGTTTGTTATATTTATTATTTGTTATTATTGTATATACTTGTATTTGGTTTAGTTCTGTCTTATTTAGTCATAAGGAGGAGATGTAGGGATAAGCCCAGCCCATTAGGGGGCATGTTCGCCTCGGGCTAATGTTTACATATAAATCTGGCGAGCATGAGCCCCGCTGGTCTCTTTTTTTGTATTTCCTGCTCATCGCTGGATTGCTGTTGCTGGTGTTGTAAGATATCCCTTCATTAAAATTTGCTGTTTCATATTAAGCTAGCCTGGTTATTACATCGATTACAGTAGTCATCAATCTGAAGAGGGGAAGGATATTTGATTTACTGTTGACAGAAGTTTCTGTCCAGCACAGCCCCATAGTGATTCAGTCCCAAAGAAACAATTGATGTGTATATTAATCATAAGCTGGTTGGCCCATTAGCTCAGGCTTCTTATTAACTCTTATAACTTATATTAGCCCATAATTCTTGTCTGTGTTAGCCACATGGCTTGGAACCTATTAACAGGTGACATTCCCATCTTGCTTCCTCTGCATCTGGTTTACAGCCTCAGACTGAGTCTTTCCTTTCCCCAGAATGCTCCTTTTCTCATTGCTCCACCTCTACTTCCTGCCTGGTCACCCTTTTTATGCTTTCTGCCTGTCTACTGGTCAATGAATGATTTATTAAAGCAATATAACTGATAAATCTTTGCAGAGTAGAAGACCACTGTCTCACAGCAAGGTACCCTTTCCATCACTGCTTAGATTCTTAGATGGGGTCACCCTTGTAAATTCCTAAAATAAAATTTCAAGGCAGTTGGGTTGTAATTCTACTTTGAAAGACTTGTGGTAAGACTGACATCATTTTTAGGATGTTTGGAATTGATTTTGACAGCATCTGAATCAGTTTTCACTTCCAAAAACCAGGACCAAGTGCAGCCCTTTCCATGCATCATTATTTTTATTTATCTAGGCCATGCAGACAACAGAAAGAAAAAATATCCAAATAGTTTTAACTTTATTTCCCTAATGGCTAAGTATATTGAACACTTTTAAATGTGTCTCAGACATTAGTGTTTCACTTTCTGAGAACATTATTTTAGTTCTATAATACAGGTTTTTAAATGGAGTCATTTGTTTTCTTGATCTTACTGACTAGATAGGTAGATACATTGTTGATGAATAGATAGATAGATAGATAGATAGATAGATAGATAGATAGATAGACAGACACATAGACAGACAGACAGAAAGACTCAGTGTGTAATATGCATGTATTTATGAATATACAGTGATATATATGTATAAATATATATAAATGCTATGGATAAAAATATTCATTGAGGTTACCTGTAGCCAGAACTTCTCGAATGTTTTCTGGTGGAATGCTATGTTCCTCAGCATATGCCTCAAGTTTCTCATGTTGCTCAGGAGTCAAGGGTTGACCTTTTCCTACATTGCATGAATGACAATGTCAGAGATATGTTAAGTAGAATTCTGGAGAATTTACATTGTGTCTTTAATATCCCAACACAATATACAGTAAAAATCCCAACTGCTCCAAATTCATTTACACTTGATGAGTCAATACAGACAATAAAAATTTTTACAAGTTCCATGGACACTTTAAATGAAGTCTAAATGTTGGTATGACATCACTTTTCAAGGTTTCATGATGTATCAAAAAAAAATTAAAAAGCACCTTCTCTAGAGAATTCACTCATCACAGTCTTATCCACTTTCAAAAACATAATACTGAAGAGTCATGAATCCTGTCAATGGAACCTTCTCATTTCTCCTGAATCTTTACTTTAGAATTTGTGTTTTAATTTAGTACACACTTGATCAAATGACACTCAAAATTGTCTCAATTTTGTGAGAATAATATTTACTGTATTCTTTCCAGTAAGGAAACATGAAAGTAAACTCTTCCAATAGCCTCACCCCTATTTCCCCTAGTCTTCAATGACCATGCTGCTTGAATTGCAATATAAAGTAACAGTTGGTCCACAAAACAAACACACTATCATTTAGTGGACAAGAGTTTGAAAATACCATCATGCTGTATTTGGTGGGTGAATATGGCTTAATTCTTATTTACAGGGTTATACTTTTGTTACTGTTTCAGAGAACCCACTACTATTCTTACTAAGAACAAAAATCAATTTTGTTTTCTGGCTGGCTCTATCCACATCATCACTAGAAAGGACTATGTTGTCTTCTGTTGCCAACACAGGTTTAAATACATGATCACCTTCAACTGTAATAAAGACACATTTCAAAACTTAGTGTCACTCATTTTTCTACTTTGTTTGATGTCACCTGTTGACAAAATATTAATATTGACCCTAACTCTAGCAGTCATCTCTGATTCACTATCATATGACAAATGTTGCAAAGGTATTCTTGTAGTCATTCATTTTACATATCTTATCCTAACATGGTGACCAATCATTTCCACTCTTTAAACCTGGTAGTGAATCCTAGGTACATACACTTTCCCTTTTCTTTGAATTCCTTGTGTCAAGAGCTGTGGGATCACCCTTTTGGTTATTTCTTCCCATTTCAACCAGATCCAAAAGGCCACTCGTCAATTTGCTGAAAGTGTAAACCTTTGGTGTCATACCTTAATAAGGCCTGGTGAACAAATGGCTACATATGCAAAAAGAGACTGTAATCATTAGAAATATGAAAAGCAGTTTTCTTCTTGTAAGATTATCAATGTAAAGTGTAAGAATTAATATTTTAAATTTACCAGACATTCATATTGTTTGTGAGTCAATCTTTTTGTATTTGTTTCTGTGTGCATATGCCTCCCTTTCTATCTCTTTGTCTCTCTCTCACTATCTCTTTGTCTTTCTGTTGTGTGTGAATTCATGTGTGTGTGTGTGTATGATATTTACACTTACAGACACTGATTGAATGGATAAAGTGATTCACAGGAAAATAAATGGATTATGTATTTGGTCATTTTCTATTATGTGACTGCTTTTTAATATCCATGTAAGGTTAGAAAAGCATTATTTTTGACAGAAGAATGTACCTTCTCCTCATTTAAAATCAATGAAAAGTTATGCTGTGTATAATTCAGTTGAATAGTGTTTCTATTGTCTGAGCAATTGTTTCTCAAAACTGAGGTAGTCAGTTTGAAATTCTTAAAAAGATTTTCCCCTAACTGCTTCTCCAAAATGAATTTTATCATCCAATAATCTAAATGTTATGATTTTGACAAAATATAAGAAAAGGAAACTTTAAAATAGTACTGTTAATTTAACTTCTCTATGAATCCTGGATGATAGATAATCCTTATAAAATAAGAACTTGATAGTCTGAATCATGAAGTTTGCAGAGATGTTTGAGGTCACTGAGACCTATTAGGGAGTGGCAGGCCTGTCCAATAACAATCTGAGATACTGTATAAAAGAAAGGACACTGAATATGATCTAGAAACAAATTGTCATGCAAATTAATGTTTCTAACTATTTTAAGTTCTTACAGTCCTATTCACATTTTCATTGAATATTGTCATCTAAATGTCAGAAAGAAAAATTTTGAAACTAGAGCATCAGAGACATGCTCCCAGTAGCTCAGACCCAAAATAATCACACAGAAACTATATTATTTAAATCATTGCTTAGCCAATCACTTAAGCATATTGCTAGCTAGCTTTTACATATAGAATTAACCCATTCAGTAATTTGTATTTTACCACAAGGCTTGTGGCCTACTGGTAAGGTTCCAGCTTGCAACTTATGTCTTTTCCCACTGGCAGCTACATGGCATCTTTGTGACTCTGACTTCTTTTTCCCAGCAGTCAGCTTAGTTTCCCCCCACCTAGCTCTATTCTGCCCTATCAAAGTCAAGGTGGCTTCTTTATTCATTAACCAATAAAACAATATATATAGAGAGAAAAGATTTAAAACACAAGACCTGGATTTGCAAATTAGATTTTTCTGACCTACTTGTGGAAGAATTTTTTATGGCACTATGGCTAAGTAATATAACATGCATGACTTTGACGTAAATGCTCACACCTACCTTTTGACTTACTAGAAGTGAGATCCTTAGAGTATCATGAGTCTAATATTAGAGCATAAAATTCAACCACAGGCCTCTAGCCACAAGGATTCTCAGGAAACACTCATAGAATTGGAGATAGATTCTAACTTTCTTGTGGCGTCCTGAGCTAACCCATTATGGAATGACATAATCACGCTTCTGAAGGTGAGATTTTCAGTTTCATGATCAGAAACAGAGCATTCTCCTGTAAATTTAACAACAAAGAAATCTATAGAACGTAAACAGTCTACTCAGATTACACCGTTGACAATTAGCTTACTTGACATAAAATGTGATTTCCATTTGACTATATTCCTCACTACAAGTAAGTTCGTGAATGTAGATTCTCATAGGTCCTCCTTCCTCTATCTTGTCCTCATTGTCAGCAGCGATGGCAATGTTAACTCACTTTCCATCAACTTGAACAAACAACAAATGCAATAGGAATGTGAGTTGATGTTCACATCTGTGATCCCAATCATTAAAAATATATAAAATAACTAAAAATATAAAGCAATAATAGTTTATTAGTTCAAAATTATGCTACTAGGGTGAAAATTAAAAAAGGTAATATGATAACTCATTTATATAGCATTTTAAACCTGAGATTTTTTTGGAACTGCTCATATTTTGGTCTCCTATGCTCTGCAAATTCAACTCATTGTTTTCGTAGTTTATTTGTTTCATCTTTGAGAAATCTTGCTGGAAAGGGATAAATGAGTAAAAGTCAGAAAGATTATTTTATGAATATGGACTTGCATGGACAAACTGAATGATACAAGGCATCCACAGAAGTAACCTACTGAAGAACATTAAACTTATTCACAGAACAAATGAATTTACCTCAGCATGAGCATGAGTCAGACCAAATGTCAAAGCCAGCAGTAGAAACTTTACCATGGTGGTGCCTGCCATTGCTCTTCTGCAGATGCTCAAAATAGGATATTGGTTGTGAAGAAACTGAACTGACATAGCTTTTTATACAGTTAGTTAGAGGGATTTTCATGGAAATAGCCAATAATTCTGCACCACAACAACCTGCATCTGTCCAGTATTTCTACTTTGACCCTGCTTTGTGGCATATGATCTCATATCCTTAAACTAATAAGATTAGGCTAAAAGTCAGGGTCTGTTGGGATGATTAATTGAGCATTCTTGTCAGAAAAAAAAGATCTATCCCTGTGAGAACATGTAAGAAATCATTTTGCCTTCAAAACTATACTGGTGGGTAAAGGTCACAATACATATGCATAAGTCATACATGAGTCATTTAAAACCATGGCATATGCTTTAAAATATATACAGAAACTAAACACAATACTGTACAGTTAAATTAATTTAAAACTGTGCCCTGGGCTATATGAGCCAAAGCAACCACACTATTAGAAGATAAGGTGCTAAAACTTGAGAAGTATTTTCTATAAAGGTATTGATATATCCTGTGATACCTTTTAGTGTTCCGACATATTGACTACTTTATTCCTCCAGTAGACTGATTTCAAAAGCTTTGGCATAAAGCTACAAGAGGTATCAAAAAAGCTAACTGTATAAATAATAGAAAAAATGGCTGCTAGATATCTACTGTCAATACAGTATCATTAATGATACAGATATCATTAATAAAAAGAAAACAAATTAAGTGAAACATTCTATAAAAATAATGACATTCAGAAAATCTGTACAATGTGCAAATGGGTTCTGCATTCAAGCACAAAATATGCTTACATTTCCGACAGCAAGGAAACTCCCTGCCCAGTTGACATCTTTACACATCAAAACCAAGGTCTGTGTTGTGCTTAGCCATAAGATCTTGTCATCAGTTTCTAGGAACAACCAAGCATATCAGGACTCTGCAGAACGTGTTTATCCTCTGGGGCTTCCCTCTCTGACACATGGAATAACCTATAGTTAACACTTTGGCATTTTCAGTTGACAACCCATGATTACTAACAATGCCATTAAAATAAATTGGTCAGCCCTGGTGTGCAAGGTCCTTTTGTCTGTTTGTTGCTTTTCTTTGTTAATCAATAAAGAAAGTGTTTTAGCCTGTTGATATGGTAGAACTTAGGTGTGTGGGGAAAACAGAACTGAATGCTGGGAAAGGGAAAGAGTCAGGGAGACACCATGGATCTGCAGCCAAAGGTAGATGTGCTGAAATTTTGCTGGTAGGCCATGACCTCATGGTGATATACCATTAATTGAAATGGATTAAATTAAGATGTAATAGTTAGCCAATAAGAAGCTAGAGCTAATCACTAGCCAAGCAGTGATTTGATGAAAACTGTTTCTGTGTGAATATTTTGGGGCTGGACGGCCAGGAAAAACAAGTGATCTCCTTGCCACAATGGGCACCCATGTAGCTAACTAAATCCACATAAAACCTGAGAGGTCTTGAAAATGAATTCTAGATAAAAATAAAATACCCAGTTTAACACAGCTTCTTGTTGTTTGCTGGCAGTATGCCTCAGCTCTTATAATAGATGTTTTCCTGATTCAGCCACAGTAGGAAAAAAGCTGGGCCATTTTGAAATGCCAGCTTTCTGGGTTCTTCTGCCAGTGTGACCTCTGGCTCTTTCAGGCAGAAGGCCCCACTACAGAGCATTTAAGTAGGGTTTGTGAGCAGTGTGTTGCAACTTGTTTGATAGCAATGTGGGCTAGCTTTGTGCCTGGAACTGGGATGGTATGTGAGGC